>OZ014443.1:600000-1035000 GCA_963966035.1 Acleris laterana
ATCATATTACACTACAATGGGTTGGGGTCAGAGCAAAGAGAAGGAAAATGAGTCCCATAATATTGCTATAGCCCAAGTACAGTCCATATCAGGACAAGTAGAAACAAAGCTAAATTACGTCGGTATAGTACTGATCGCGATAAGTATAGTGCTGACAATTCTCCTGTGTTATGGCATAAGAGCCAAATGTAGAAGCCAGGCTAAGACGTGGCTGAGGAAGGCCGTCGGGAATTTACCACCACCCACGGCAGTCCGGGTGCACACCGTGCAACCACAACCATCTCAAGAAGTGTATTAGTGATTGTAAAAGGTTCGAAATTAAACAAGTGTTGTGTTAATATAAGTATTAGTTTGTAAAACAGGTAACAACATGAACAAAAGTAATGTTGATTTATAATCTAAGTACAGTTAAATATAACAATGTAACATTATATTTACAACAGCGCTACAGCCATAACATGTAATCCGAGGATGTTGGTGCGCGGAATGCTGACAGCGTCCGGCGCGCCAACATGGGTAGCGCCGGGGAAAGTACTGTCTAAGAATGTATGTATGTTTTGTATTTCATACCATTTTAATTTTTGATAAAAAAAGAGAAAGGGGGGGAATACTGTAGGGACACAATATGCAGAGTCGGCTCATATCTCGGTGCATGTGCACTTGGATATGAGCTGACGTGGCAACGCGCTGACGTGGCAACGGCGCTGGGCGCAGGACGCGCGCCCAGCAACGCCAGTCGTTCCCTAACCTGTTAGCCAGTAACACTTAGTTAAGAATAATAGTGAACTTGTTTCAGTTATTTCAATATACCTTCAACCAATGTTTTACGTTTTATTGAAGTGTCCCGATTAACTGAGCCCGATATTAGCTAGCACCTTGAAGCCCCAAGAATCCTATAGTATGCTATATACTCGTATATATATACAAAATACCCAAATCGATATAGCTATACCCAAATTATTTGAAGAGTTCCCTCAATTTCTCCAGGACCCTATCATCAGATTCTGACCTGGTGACATTGGGACCAATCAGACAGTGTGCCCTTTCAAACAAAAAAAGAATTTTCCAAATCGGTTAATAAATGACGGAGTTCTGAGGTAACTAGCATAAATAATAAAATAAAATTATAATAATAATAAAACTTATAAAATCACTGTTTTCAGATTTTTTTATTTGTATACGCATAATTACCCATCTGTATGCCAAATTTCAACCTTCTAGGTCACCTGGAAGTGGGTTAGGTTTTTGATGATTAGTCAGTCAGTCAGTCAGTCAGTGGTAAAAATGCCGATTTTTAGACGTTTATATCTCAATAACCGTTTCACTTTTATTTATGAAATTTAGGGTTCTAGTTGATCTAAAGGGTTTTAATACATACACCAAATTTCATGTTTTTATGTTAAGTAGATTTGGAGTTATTGAGGGGTCAAAAGTGGCTCCAAACGGTTCGTGTAAATAACACACGGCTGCGCTCGCCAATTCCTTTTTCTTGAACTTGCCTGGACACGCTGCCGCGTGTCTAGATTTTGTGTTTATACCTAAATTATAATTATTATGTGCTTCAATTAAATTTGTAATGTTTCTGATATTCCTCTGCAGTAAATTTAACAACGATCGATATTTTTTTCATTTATAAACCATCAAAATCATTACTAAACTTGGACTTCACAATGTGTGTCTGTTTCTTGGTGACTTGCTGTAGGTTAAATGGTGTGAAATATTTTGCAGTATTGCTAGATCACCCAATGACATTTTTCTTAAATATTTTGTGTGTATAAAAACGTATCATATTATTTTCTATATAAATGTTGTGGCATTGCTTGTTTAACGTTTTACGCAGTAATATTCCTCAGCTGTTTTGTTAATAATTTGTTTTGATAAAATAAATATTAAATGTTATTTTATTGTAATGTAAAACCTACTGTGTAAACAAAAAGATAATATCAAATGCGTAGTAAAAACACGTATAGGTTTATTTTAACCAACTTTACTTTGAATATAAAATAAGATCACGTTGAAAATGAGCAGATTACAGCAAGCCGTTGTTGAAATATTATATTTTCGGGACGTGGGCGGTGAGCCGAGATATATTTTTTGGCATATATTCGACTGTCTTCAAAGTAAGTAGGGTTCTCTATCGTTTTTTAGGGTTCCGTAGTTAAACTACGAACCCTTATAGTTTCGCCATGTCCGTCCGCAGCCTAGCTGAGACTCTTAGTACTAGAAAGCTGTAATTTGGCATGAATATACATATTAGTCACGCCAACAGTGGTAAAATAAAACGAGTTTTGTTTTTAGTTTACCTCTCCTACACGTAACGTGGGGATATATTTTTTTTCCGCCTATCCCATAGTGTGGGGTGTCGTTGAATAGGTCATTCAAATCATTCAGCGATCCGTTTATGAAAAATTAAGCTTTATAGCGCAATTTTTTTGTTAGAGTCAACTGTTCCCCACCTACTATGCAAAATATCTTCAAACTTATAACGAATATAATCGAAGGAAAACTATCACGACTAGGTAAACTTAATTAGTTCCTGAGATACAGGCAGCTAAAGTGTTTATACCTACTAAAATCATCAAAGATAGCACCAAATAACTTTACATAGAAACTTAGTTCATGAATACATATATATATATATATATTGTAAAATTCAAGTAAGGATAATTAATCAGAAAACAAACAAACGAAAGAACTTACAAAAACACTTAAAACTACACTAATCTAACAAACCGCTACCAGTGGGCATTGTTCCTAAAATGCTGGCAGCATTGCCACGTTGAATACATATTGTTTTTTTTTTCTAATGGCTTCGGAACCCTACACTGAGTATGGTCCGACATGGTCTTGCCCGGTTTTTTTTGTATAAACGTTCCTTTGTCAATTGAAAACATGGTTTCATTCTCAATTTTTGGATTTTAGATGAATTAGTTTGCTTTGAGTTACAAATTCACATTTACCACCTACAAAATGTGTCAAATTTTTAGTTAGTAACTTTGTATTTTAGTAGTTTAATTATTTGGAACAGAATTGAGCTAGACCTATCACGATAGTCATCTATGATAGGCCTTTTCAGATACGCTTCGACCTATTAAGGATCTATTTTTCAATTACATTACATATTCAGCTGTTTGAATGTGCAGGTTTCCTCACGATGTTTTTTTTCGCCGTATGAGCATCGGGATGGTAAATTTACTTAAGCTAAAAAAACTCCTTGGTACATGTGGACTGCGGGGTTTCGAACTCCGTACCTTAAGCGACTTGTCGACTCCTTAAAGCACTAGGCCACCGGCGCTCTTCGATGCTATAACGATACCATCGGTTTACATGTCATTGTTATATCGCTTATCACTGTTTTAAACTAATATAGGTTATATAGGTTATATTAAATTTATTAACGGTCTAGAACAAGAAAATTATAGTTCATTCTGTAACGTGTTTTTTATATCCTGGGAGTTAAGTTGTTTTTTCTATATCCTTTTTGTTAGACCCAATTATAAAATAACCGTGCCTCTTTGATTTTTAATTAACTCCTAAGGTCCACCTTAAAACAAAAATTGACAATGGAATATTCTACCTATTGTAAATAAAATAAAGTTTTCTACCATTTAGTTCTAATAGCCTACCGAACGTGAGGACTAAAACCAAAATAAATTCTACTTTAATCATGCCACAGATTAACACGTGATACACGGATACACAGACACACATATTTAACCCTCCCCTTTTTGTGCGTCAGGGGTTAATAAACAAAAAACGAACGTTCGCAAAATCTGACACAAATATATCTTAAGTGGCAGTTTGGTGAGTCCCCAGGGAGGGAAAGTCACGCGAAGTAATAGAGCTGTAAATATCGAAATAGCCGCTATATTTAGTAGTAAACCTGAAATAGTTTATATATGGGGGAGTAATAAAGTGTCCCATAAAAGGGCTATAATCTTTCAATAAACCTAGACTGATAATCTGAAGGGTAAGGCCGTGTTCTTTGTTTCACTCAGCGATTATAGATAGATAGGTAGATAGATAGCATGTATTTTGGGTATCGACCCATATAAACTTAAAAATTAAAAAAGGAAAAGGAGACTAATTGAATATTAAGTTTTCTTCTCTCTATTGGTCGCTTGGCAGGAACAGCCGAGCGTGCACTTGACAATAAACTTTTGATATATAAAAGTGTCCTGAAACCGATTTGGACTTATGACGTCCAACTGTGGGGTTCTGCATGTGACTCCAGTATCTTAATGATTCAAAGAGCCGAAGAGTCGAGAATTCGTTTTTCGGTGTTCATGTCAAAATAGTTTTCCATGGAAGACATGTTGAAAGAACTATCTAAAGGAAAAAGGAATAAGCAACATAGTCATATTAATAGAAATTTGCCGTATTTTCTATACATTTAAATGCAATACCAAAATTATTGTTAAGTTGCTAACTATATAACATAGTTGTATACCACGATACATGGTGTTTTATTTTTTAAGATCAGTACCTCTTTTTACTACTTTGAGTTCTATCAAATGAAAAGCATATTTACCATCAAGTTCCTGTGTGCTCTAAACGAGCCATTCATGTCAAAAAAGTGTCTAAATATTTGTAGATTGACTTTTTTTGTTTAAGTTTTATTAAAAGAATCCTCTAAGGCCCTGTTGTTTGATCAGTAGTTAAACTAACTAATGGTTAAAATTCGAAAAAGGAATTCAAAATTGACATATTTCCTTGAGAGTCCTTCAAATTTTCAATTCCATTTTAAAAATTTTACAATTAGTTAGTTTAACTACTGATCAAACAACAGACCCTAAAACACATTAGTTAACTAAAAAATCAAAAGGAGATCACGCCACAATGCATCTATTTAAATAAAAGGGTGTAAATAATGAAAAATATTTAAGCACCAATTCCTTCATCCGTTGATGTTCATTGTACCTGAAAACAAACAAGACGGAATTTTAAAAGTTGTTAATTTCTAGTCCAGTGGCATCTACAATTTTATAAAATTTAAGAAAATTACAGCAAAGTTTTTAATAAACAAGTCAAGTCAAGTTTGTAATAAACTACAATTAAAGTGTTCGGTATAATTTTGTTTAAGGTAATTAAATAAGAACTTGTGTAACACTTCTAGTGATAAATGTGTAGTACTAAATAATGTTTTTTTATAAATTTTACATCTCTGCACTACTAAAATCCTTAAGTAGTGGCAACTTCTCACCTTCCAAAACATCTTGCATTGTCTCACTCTCTACTCTTGATCTATATCAACACAGCAAAATCGAACTTCTTGCTCTAACTCAGCATTTAGCTTCTGCAATTTTATTATTACTAACTCTCACTACTCTCATGCAAATGAAATACACGCATATGCCACGATTTACTTCATTGTCCGCTTACTTTAAGGCGTGGCCTGATAATCCCTAGTTCGTCCCAAAAGAGACAAATAAAGTAATAAATTGGAAAACGCTCTGAGTATTTCTTTTATTTATGAATACTTGGTACATTTCGGCGGTTTTGAACACCGGTGATCCTTGAATACATCTTATTCGACGAATGTTATCAGTATTTTGTATAGGATTGACATAAACCTGCCGGATCAAAATAAAAATACTTAAACTGCCAGTGCGCAATCCATAACTATATTATAACGTTATTCTAGTTCGGTTGCGATGTTGATGTAGTAGTGAGGTAGTATAACTTTTATGGAATACGAAAACGATATTTTTCCAAACGGTATTTTCATTCATACAAACATTAAATCACGCCTGTTTCCCAGAGGGGTAGGCAGAGACTTCTTTCCACTTGCTACGATCTTGACAAATCTCTTTCGCTTCTTCCACATTCAGACATCGAGTCATGCACGCACATCGGTTTCGGAGACTTAAGATTCGGTATTTACAAACCCTCAAAAAAGGGGTTTTAAAAGTTTGTCGTGTTTATCTATGCATCTGTATGTGGGATCGGTTAAAATTATCTATTTCATTGAAATCACGCTCAGATCACGGTCAGTGGTTTTTGATTTTCTAGAATAAGTATAATTATATAGAAAATAGAAGAGGAACAATGATGGGACAGCTGCTACGACACGACCTTTTCCTTAGAAACACCATAGAAGTAAAGATAGACGGAAAGAGAGGCAGGGGAAGACCAAGAAGAAATTACTTTGAGCAGATAAAAGAGAAGGTAAAGGTTGGTTCGTACCAAGAAGTCAAGCATGGCTCTTACCGACAAGAACATGGCTCTTAAATAAAGAGACAAAGATAATATAATTGTAAAATTAAAATATAAGTATCTATTCAAGCATTTATTTGTAAAAATCGTCATTGTCTACAATTGTATTTCCAGGTAGAGAAAAATAAACGTCCATCTTTGGTTCCTTTGGAAAAATAAAACGTTAAATTTTTAAATAGCCTGTGCAAATTGAAAACGAATTGGGATTTGATTCTGTTTGATATTTGTTTTCTTTGTCAGCACTTCTTCAATTTAAATTTAGGCATATTTCCTTTGTTGTCCGATTAAACAAAAAGTTTGATCAGTTTCGCGTTTGTGTCGCTTTTAGAATAATCCTTGTATTTTAAAGTTAAACAGGATGCGACGAAATAACGTTTGGAACGGTTATCAGGAATATTCATGCCTTTTTTTACAGTTTCTTTAAATGCTGATTCATGTTACCAAAAGGTGAGAAAAATATTTTTTTGAATAGCTGAATCTAAGCAAAACAGATTTTAACATGGAATTTATATGGCCGACCGACATGACGTCACAGTCACAGTGCATAATTGGATCTCTCTGGGTAATTACTGCCTAGTCAGAAGATTAAATTACTTGTATTTTAATGTTAATTTTACTTTTGATGATCTCTTTTTCAGTATTTTCATATCTTATTAAGGAATTTGATTTCAAAAATCCATGCATATTTCTTATCATTTTATGACAAAAATGACAAGTAAACTTTTGGTTGTAGCTATCTAGACGGGCCTTGCACAAGGTTCTATCACCACTAATTTCACACATAACCTTTTGTTTTGCTGTCGCTAGACCGGCTCTTGCTAAATACGTTGGGGGAGGCTTATATTCAGAAGTGGATGCACCATTTCCCTGCTGAAATGACGATGTTGATGATGAACCTTTAGCTATTACACATTTGTCTATAGATCTGTCTATCATGCCCACGAGCGCGGGCAGGTGCTTTAGTTTACCGCTTAAATCCTCGATAAATAGAAAAATTTACGGTTAAGAAAACTGAGTACTAACGTTCTAGTGATTCTAGCAAGTCAATAAAAATGCTTTGAATTTTTCACCGAGCCGGATTTGGCTCGGCAAACAGCACCTCTTCGAAGATAAATCTTTTAACGAGCTTTCATGTAGCTTTGCTAGAACGCTTACCTACATTTTTTTTTGTACATTCGACCTTATAAACTGCACACTTTGGTACTTTGTCATTTTAATGTCTTTGACAATTTGTGCAACAGTTTAAATATAATGTTAAAATTACAAAGTAGTGAATTGTGCAGCTACTTATAAAGTCGCCGTACGAGATTGTTCAAATATATACGTCGAAAGTTCTAAGAATGTATACTAAAATTATAAAACTGAAGAGTTTGTATGTTTGTTTGTTTGTTTGCTTGAACGCACTAATCTCAGAAAGTACTGGTCCGATTTGAAAAAATATTTCAGAGTTACAAAGCCCATTTATCGAGGAAGGCTATAGACTATATACTTACAAAAACCGAAACGAAGCGAGGGCGGGTCGCTAGTACATATTATCTCTACATTTGTTTGATATTTTGGAATGTACTGCGTCGCAATATAATCACAATAGAAAACGCGTTGGCCTAGTTGGTCTTGACCTTGTACGAGTACATGAAGCTAGCGGGCCCGGGTTCAAATCCCTGTAAGGGCAAATATTATTGTGACGAGCTTCTATTCATAACAATAATAACCCCCCATAACAAATACCTTTAAAGTGACAAAAAAATTGTGCAGCAAGTTGTAACGCCGGCCGTACCAATAAAGTTTACTTACAAACACATTAAGCGTCGGATTTCGGGTAAAAATTGGTTCCGTGCCAGTTTCATTCTGAACAGCGCCCCATTTTTTCCAATATCTTTTCTGCCAACCTATGTTTCTGGTTTGTCTCTATCATTTTCTGGGAATCGGACTGCAATGGAATCTACCATACTAATTTTATGAACGGGTAAGTTTGTCAGTTAATTATCATTATTATCTTAGCTTATCTTACAGATTTGTCAAGATCGTAGTCGGTGAAAAGAAGTGGTCTCTGCCTACCCTTTTGGAGAACAGGCGTGATTTAATGTATGTACCGTAAAACGGGGTGAGTAAAAAGGGTAAGAATGCACACAACCTAAAATAAGTTATAACTTGTTACAAAATAAGAACAAGTATCAAATGGACAATTACGTTATGTCTATTGGAAATAATTTCAGTGTTATAGCTAGTTACATGTTAAACTTAATTTTACGTTGTGTCCCTACTCACCCCGTTTTACGGTATGTATCTTACAGATGAGCCCTTTTGGATACACTTCGACCCTCAAGAATCTTTTCTACGATTACCTTCTTGCACACTCAGCTGTTCAAATATGCAGGTATCCTTACGATTTTTTTCTTTCACCGTAGAAGCATTGGGTTCTGAAGTTAAAACACCTCATTGGTACACGGTGAAGGAATGCGGGGGTACAAAATCGGTAGGTGCCTTACGATCACGTGTCTACGTCAACACCCTAAGTGACATGGCCACCGGCGCTCTCTCAAGCCCATAGTTTAAGCATAGAGTTTAGTTCAAGACTAGGGCAGAAGGCCTTGGCACTACTTTTCTGTATTTTTGTTCGTTTGTTACTTTTTTATTCTGAAGTAACTAGATGGGTTTCATAAAATTTGGAATGGAGATAATTTATGCCTTAAATTAACACCATAATTTTCGTGAAATTGGACAAAGTTGCGGGTAGAATTGGGTTTTAAAATATGAATTTGAAGGTATCAATTATTTTGGTTGAACGACAAAACGTGTCAATAAAATATAGGTATATAATGACGAGACGCACTTGTTTCAAGTGCTCATTCTAAATGCAAAAGGCTTCGCGGAAGGCAATCAAATAATGTAGATGAGGCACTTGACATCAATTCCAATAACCTAGCATTAGGGAAATATTGGATCGAGAGTTCAGTAGCGAAAATGTATTGTATTTATTTATTTATTTAATAATAATAATATAATATCAGGGACTATGTCACACCAATTGACCTAGTCTCAAACTAAGCTCTAGGCTTGTACTATGGGTACTAGACAACGATATAAATACTTATACAGAGAAATTATATACTTCAATACATAGAAAACATCCATTACTCAGGAATAAATATTTGCGCTCATCACACAAATATATGCCCTTACCGGGATTTGAACCCAGGACCTCTAGCTTCGTAGGCAGGGTCACTACCAACTAGGCTATCGCGTCATCGTTTATTACTTATGTTTACTTTAGTTTTGTTTTGACCCTGCTAGAGTTATATAATTAACTTAAGAAGCTTAATTTTTAAAACGAAAGGTGAGACTTGCAACTTTTGTGAATTGGTGTTATGTTAGTCATGCAAATAAAACGCTTCAAATAAATCTATAGAATGAATACTGATGTATCAGGAATTAACTTTGGAAAATGTGATATAAAAGTAAAGAGTTACTTTACTTAAAGCAACAAGGGTCATATCTACAAATACCTTACAGGCTAACTAACTTAAAAATAAATAAAAATCAACATTCACAATTAAAATACTTTCTCAGCGACCACAATACCTCCGAAATAAATACGAAACGACGTTCAGGACTTGGATTGAGTTACGGTAACTAGAAAGTATTAATTTCGTAAAATAAAATTAAAACTTTTCTTTTACTGGTATCAGCTTCAAGCTTCAACATGTCATATTCAACATGGAAAATATTTAAAAAACACGTCATCAACGTACTAGTCAGATCAGGATAATGTGGTCGGATGAGGGAGGCCCAGGATATGGCCTATGGCCAGCAGTGGACTGCTATAGGCTGGTGATGATGACGATGACCGTGCTAGATCAAGATAATCACCAAAAACTTTTTTGTATCATCAAAAAATACTGTTAACTTAAAATTGATATTGAGCTGATGCTTCAATGGTACATTATATTAATTATGCAAAAGTCTCAGGGCGCGTCTACGATTATATTAGTGTAACTAAAATGTGTATCATAAGTCATAGTTATTAACTGTTTTTATCTGTCATGGTTTCTTTTAAATTTCTAGCTATTTATCTCAAGTTGACTTATTGCACCTAGGATAGTTTAACTGGGTGAATTAAATAGACTAATATTTAGTATTAGTATAATTTAACTGTGACCCCGCTGTCCTCGTGGGATCATAAAGTTAGTTATGGACGCACGTTACAAGGCGTTTTGGCTTAAAAACAGCATTAAAAACTCATTATACTCCGAGCATGTTCAACACAAAAACAATATTAAAAAATACGACCGACAATAACCCTTATTTGTAAATCAGATAAAAACCAAATTCGTATAAAGAGATTTACGGCTAGAGCGAGATAAAATCAGGCCCCCAGATTTGCATGTCGGCCAGGGCGTAAAACTGTCGTCTTCACACGTTTTTTGCACATTCGAGAAAAAATGGGCCATATATTCTTTGGAAAGGACCGCGTGAGAAATTCGCCTTTTTCTTTCAAGCGTATGCTTATTCTCTAGAGAAATTATTTTATAATACATAAGGTAGGTTTTGTAACGCACATTAAAAGGGATGTGGGTTAGAAAATAACCCGTGTGGTTGCCAGGTTAGAATAGTGCCACTCCATGTCTTCCCGTGGATGTTGTAAGAGGCGACTAGGGGAGTAAAAGCTTGTAGTACTGTGAGGCGATGGACTTGCAACCTGTCCCTAATGATAATAAGTTAATTTTCGTTAACGACTAAAACTGTAATGTAATGTAGGTACGGTCGGCCAAAAAAGTGGTCTACCAGTTTCCACCAAAGTTTCGGTGAGATGTAATTATCACTATGGTTGACACTTGTCACAGTCATAATAATATTGCAAGGAAAAAACGAACTTGTTGTATCACGTGCAAATGAACTTAAACCGTAGGGTGGTAGATTACATTTTTGGCCGACTGCACCCGTAATGTGTTCATGACGTAATGTGGCATATTTTTTTTCGAATTTTAATTTTTTTTGAGCCTCGTTAAAAAAGGTAAATATATGTGGGATGAGCGAGAGTATTTATTTTTTATTTTTTATGGCATAGAGATGACAAACGAGCACACAGGCCACCTGATGGTAAGTGGAAACTGTGACCCATAGACATTTGCATTCACAAGACTACAGAGCAATCCTAAGACTGCAAATGCGTTGCCAACCCTGAGGACTGAGATGGAATGCCTCTATGCTAGTCATTTCACCGGGTGTCTTATCCCCAAACCGGAACACAACAATGCGAACACTGCTGTTTGGCGGTAGATTAATGAATAAGACGGTGGTAGCGATTCCTTGTTGTTTTAATGTTTACTCTGTATTTATGTACATTATGTATGTATATTACAATGTAAGCTTATTATAGAACTATACATGTTTATTATTGTCTAATACACGTACCTACTACAAATTTAAGTGAATCTAATTTTGGAACTAAATCAGTTTGTGTGGGATAATCCTGATATTTATGTATTTTGCCTGGAGAAACGTGATCAAATGTTTATCTATCTAGAATTAAAATTATTTTCTTTCTTTCAATATGACTTTGTGTAACAAGGGCAAAGCGCATCCCAATGCAATTTAAAACTAACTCGTATATACAGCAGCAGGCAGCACCACAATAAAATTCCCGACGTCGCCGGATGCGGCGCCCTAACAAGCTGATATTGAATGCATTTTACGATGCATCGGGGACAGCCCTGTGAACGTAGTGAATTTCATAAATGGACTTTGGCTATTGGATTTAATCCTATGAGGATATTGGAAGGAGAGGTAAATATACACACAAAATATTGAAAATAAATTCCAAGATTATTATTTTGCATAACTTAAATATGACGATAAGAAAGCCATAAACCTTGATTCTTTTGTAATAAGTATAAAGTTTGACGTTATTTAATCACATAATGGATAATATGTCTAAATTTAGAAAACAGATTAGTAGTGTTCACTGAATGTTGATTGGTTATTCGTTTAAAATTATAATACCTATCGAGTGTTAGTCAGACTCCATATTGAGGGTTCCATTTTGTCAGACTTTCTCTACGAATGCGAAAGAAAAAAAACAAGTACTTTTCTGTAGAATTTGCACAACAAACACACCAAATGTGATGCTTGTAACATTGTAAAATGATCAAAAATGCACGAGGACCTTAAGTAATATTTATTTGATTACTATTCATTTTCTATTATTTGTTTAGAAATCCGGCGACTGAAAATCAACCAGCTATTTATAACAGGTAAACTCAGATACAGCCCTTCAAACTAAGGACCGACGGACAGCTTTTAATTAGGGACCCATTTCAAGAAAAGTACCTATGATTGATGTCGTCTATGTCATTAGAGATGTCAAGTCATTTGTAACGTTTAGGAAACACAACCTTATTGTTATAGAATGTTAGACTGACTTTGGACCTAAGGTGGGTACCAAATTAAATCTCGTGAGTGTACTATCAGACCATTGGAACCTTGACCCACCATAGAACTGTGTCACAGAGACGTTATGATTCAAGTCACAAGAAGTGTCAAACAAATAGTTTTATAATGTCACTGTGACATCGTTCTATGGTGGGTCAGGGTTCCATTGGGCTGATAGTACTACGAAGGCTTAATACGGACCAATTTGGCACCCTTTTGCTTCGGAACCCTAATAATCGATGATGCAAGTGCATATTATTTTATATTGAACGATGGCAAAAATTCAGGAAAATTTTCCGGTGCGCTCGTTCTGGGATATAACGAGTTTGTCACCTTGAATACACATCGTTATCGCAATTTATGCAGAAGATTTAAAACAACTCGTATTTACCTCGCTATCAAACGGTTCTTTTGATGCAACTCAATATTTATTTTTGCGGTTTTGATGCAACTCAATATTTATTTTTGCTAGCAATATTTTTTTTTTTTATTAATTCTGATGCTAAAGCTTTGCTTCGCAGTTTTTTTCTCTGTATTTTTATGTTTCAAACAAGTTTTATTAAGCACCCTTTGAAATGGTTACAGTCTTATAACATTCAATTCATGGTTATATTCCTGTTAAATTGCAATCCGAACACTACTTAAATCCAAGATAGAATAAATATATGTAATTTCGACCCTAAACGCGCGATTTATGTAAAAATCTAGCACTAAACTAGTTAACCCTAGTTTAGTGCTAGATTTTTACATAAATCGCGCGTTTAGGGTCGAAATTACATATTTTCTATTATTTGTTTAGAAATCCGGCGACTGAAAATCAACCAGCTATTTATAACAGGTAAACTCAGATACAGCCCTTCAAATTAAGGACCGACGGACAGCTTTTAATTAGGGACCCATTTCAAGAAAAGTATGATTGATGTCGTCTTGTGACGTCCGGTCCAGGGTTTCATAAAAAAAGGAAACGACCGAAGTCTACAACAATAAAAAAATATTTATTTAATTAAAAAGGGGTCGTAAGGTAAAAAGGCCCGTCTGGTTTTGCCGCCGTAGTTCGGTACTCCCCTGACGGTGACGGTGGCTGCGAGGTCTTCGGGATGGCAGCGGGCTATGGTGCTGTCAGGATCGGATGGCTTGGGGAACGCCGAGGCAGCAGGCGAAATGTGATGACCCACAATTATGGGCGGGCAGGACCGGCGCGACACATTCGCAACCGATGGCGATTTTTATAGCCGTATAGTAGCACCCCAATTGGGGTGCGAGACGAAACTAATTACACTTTATGTACTTATATAGATAAGCGCCTTCCAAAAACGTCGGAAGGACAACTTAGTTTTAAAGTAAACGTTTTAGTATTTAAATAATGTAAGCGCGTAAGACGACACGTAGCGGAGCTAGTGAACGCGGCTGACATAGATCTGTCGTCAACAAGGTGATGGCTCGTACTGCGCTGCCCGGGCGCATCGAGAATGTTCAGTCCAGCGAGACAAAAGATGCGCACCGGCCTTTGAGCGCATGCGCAAGATCGCGCCACCCAAGTGGTTTATAATCGCGCACACAAGTGTTAAACATTATTGTTAGTTGTTTTTATTATTTATTTTAATAATGTTTTTTTATATAAGTGAATTATTATTAAGTTAGGCATGTAAGTGTTTATTTTAAATACTTGGTAGTAGAATTATGTTGTTTTTGATATTTTTTAATAATAATAATAACAAAACATGTACGTCCAACGTTACATTACCCCCCGCTTCACGAAAGGATTTTATTGTATATAAAATAAAATCCGTACTTTTTAGTTTCATTTCGTATTTTATCCTTTTAAAATTCAATCTTTCATACTTCACGCAAACAAACTAGCTATAGTGACCATATTAAAGGTTACTAACGCGTCCGAACAATTAGGAAGGTTACTATAATTATTTTTTAATTTATCAGTGACCCATACGATATTTTTAAGTAGATGATGGAACAAATGTGAGGAGAAGTAAAGTTTAGTAAGTACATTTCATGTCATTTAAGTTATTTATATATTCAAGCCAGTTAATTTTAAATCTTTTATGTGCCACTTGCCAATATCTTTTCCAGACATGTTTTCTAGTACATATACTAATGGTGATTTTTTTTCTACGACGCGACATTTTATAAATTTGGGTGCTAACTTCTTACTGAAATATTTGTCTTTGTTACTCAAGACATATGCACGTTTCATTACAATATCACCGACCTTGAACTCCATGGGTTTTCGACGAAGATTGTAATGAGAAGTGTTTTTGGCATGAGCATGCCAGAGTTTTGACTGCACCTTATTAAATATCTCAGAAAGACAACCCAGGTTTTCTGCATAGATGTCACGCGGAAGGAACAAGACTTCATCGCCTAAATCGTTGTCAATATAATGTGACCCACATGTTACAATCTCTCTGCCGAATACCAAGAAGGAAGGAGTAAAACCAGTCGCCTCATTCACCGAATTGTTAATGGCGAACTGCACCTTTGGAATATAAGTGTCCCAGGTCCTATGGTCATCCTCCACGTATGTTGACAGACAGGTTATGATGGTACGGTTGTAACGTTCGACGACATTAACTTGTGGTGTATATTTTGGTGTAAAAAAAACATTGGGAATCTTATATTGTATGAAAAGAGAATCCGTGATTTTACTAATGAACTGGCTACCATTGTCCAAGAAAATGGTTTGAGGTATTCCATGCACCAGGAAAACTGATTCCTCTAGGAATTTACACACAGCATTGGAAGTAGCAGCTCGTAAGGCTGTAATAAGGCAACATTTGGCAAAGCAGCAAGTAACAACTAGAATGTAGCTGTTTTGCTTTCTAGTGATAGGTAAAGGACCCATCAGGTCAACGGAAATTGTTTGAAATGGCCGACTACATTGTTTGGGGCGTCCCATTTCACCTAAGACTTGGTGGTTTTGAGCCTTATATGAAAGGCACTTGGAACATGAACCTACGAAATTCACTACGTCCTGGTGCATGCCTGGCCAGAAATAGCGTAACGCTAGACGACGGTACGTTTTAAAGACGCCAAGATGTCCGGCTGTAGGCTCTGCGTGATTCTCGTAGATGACCTTGTCATGTAGCTCACGCGGGACAACCTCCTTCCAAGAGAACTCCGAATTTAAGTCAGTCAAGTCGTGTTTATTCTTTGTAAGTCTATAAAGACTATTGTTTTTAATAAGGAAATTAGGAAAATTTTGTGGTTTTGTAAGGCAAGAATTATAAACATTTTTGTACCACGGATCAGTAGTTTGCGATATGAAGTTTGAAGTGCTTATCGCACTAATTGGAACCGCTCTTGAAAGGGCGTCTGGGATCACATTGTCAACGCCGCGACGGTGTTTCAGCTCAAAATTAAATGCGGACAATCTAACACCCCAGCGAGCCAGCCTACCGGTAGGGTTACTTAGAGACAGAAACCATTTTAAAGCACTGTGATCTGTATACACAGTGAAGGGCTTTCCGTTCTCTATATAACACCGCCAATGTTCCAAAGCTATCACTACGGCTAAAGTTTCGCGCTCTGTGATGCTGTAATTCTTTTCTGCCGCTGACAACGACTTGCTCATGTAAGCTATTGGGTGCTCCTTACCGTCTACTATCTGGGTTAGCATGGCACCCACGCCGTAGTTACTGGCATCGGTGTGAACCTCAAATGGCTTATCGTAGTCAGGGCAGGAAAGTACAGGAGCAGAAACCAAACATTCCTTCAGCTTCTGGAATGCAGCGTCGGCTTCCGGAGACCAGGAAAATGGTGGCCCACCTTTCTTATTCGAAGTCAACTTATTAAGTGGGCCTGCTATAGTGCTGAAGTTGGGGACGAAACGACGATACCATGTTGCTGTCCCGAGAAAGCGCTTGATGTCCTTGCGGCAAGTAGGTGTCGGGTAATCGAGAATAGCTTGCACTTTCTCAGGATCGGTACGAAGTCCACAACTATCAACAACATAGCCCAAATACTTAAGTTGACTCCGAAAGAATTGGCATTTTTCCAGGTTGATGGTTAGGTTGGCCTGCTTTAATTTCTCCATTACACGTAATAAAAGGGAGACGTGGGAATTAAAGTCATTCGAGACGATAATAATGTCATCGAGGTACGCGAAGACTTTGAGGTCGAATTCCCTAAAAAGCAGGTCAACCAACCTCTGCTGAGTAGCAGGTGCATTGGTGAGGCCAAACGCAGTACGCTTGAAACGAAACGTACCTCGTCCTGGCACGTAGAACGCCGTCTTGTCTCGGTCCTCTGGGGCAATCGGGATTTGCCAGAACGCCTTGGACAGATCAATGCTAGAGAGGTAGCGAGCGTCACGGAGATTGTCCAATATTTCAGAGACGTAGGGCAAACTGTACGCGTCGCGTTTAGTTATTGAATTTAGCTTGCGGCTATCCAGGCAAAAACGAGGCTGTCCATTTTTCTTAGTGACTATTAATACTGGAGACGACCAAGCGCTCTCGCACGGCTCGATTACGTCGAGACCTAGCATCTCGTCCACCTGTTCGACAAGAATGCGCTGTTTTTCTGGGGACATCCGATAATAGCGTTGCCGCACAGGCTGGACGTCTCCAGTATCAATTCGGTGAATGATCGCCTTTGTCTCTCCTAAACCCCTGGATTCGGCAGAGATATCAGTAAATTGAGCGATAATATTATCGGCTACTGATCTTTCTGAAATATTTAAGTGGTCATAAGTCTGGAGGCAAGATGAACTGTCAATATTGAGGCTAGCGTTAGAAATCACGGCATTTGAAAAAATAATACCAGTAAAGTGATCTGGAAAAAGTTTAAATGTGTGCCAAAAATCTATACCTAAGACGAGGTCTATATTGACGTCTGGCACAATAAAAGCCTTAATGACATGAAACGTGTCGTCAAATGTAATAGGCAGGTTCATATATCCAACGCTAGTCATAGATTGGCCTCCAGCAGCTGTCACATTAATAATTTGTCCCTGTTGAATTTCTAGGCCGTGCTGTTCCAAATTACGATGACTGTTATTGCCTAATATAGTGACGGCTGAGCCAGAATCTAAGAGACCTAACATTGAAAAATCACAAATTTGTATGGAAGCGTAAGGCCGTGGGTCGTTAACTGATTGATTCTGCAGAATTGTGTCAATTTTATACGTATTGAAAAAAAAATTTATGGATTGCAGCCATTTTTTCCAATCTTCGCCATCAAAGTTACTAAGCTGTTGATTGGTATCACAATTCTGCAGGTCAGTTAGTTTTTTGACGGACCTGTCTTTTTTTTACTGCAGTTAGGGCACTGTGGCGTTTTGACACTCTCTTGCCCACAAACGAAACAAAATACTTTGTCCTTGTCTGCCTTGCATTGGCGCAAATTATGGGTGTTGTCACGACACCGGGGACAGAATAATGTTTTGGCATTCGATGTTTCTACTGAATGAACATATTTGTTATTATTATTATTTGTTTTATTTACATTAAAATTGTTATTAGGGTAAGATTTATTCCTATTGTAATTATTGTTGTAAGTATTTTGACTAAAGTTTTGATTTGTGTTGAATGATTTATGTGATGAATGACCATTGTAAGCGAATTCTGGTGCCATGGTATCAGATGTCCTTTTGGGAGGTTCACGAAAACCAGCAAGACGTGCTTGTATGCTCTCGTAATTACGGCATAAGGATTTCAAGGTGTCAATATCAGGAATATCTGTGGCTGAAGCCAAAGTGCTTGCGTAACATGGTCTAATGTTATGCAGGAGTATTTCTAATTTGTCTTTGTTCGATAAACCTTCAGACAACCGCGAGAACAGTCCGGTCATTATCGACAGGTAAATGGTGATGTTTTCTGATTCACCTTGAGTCCTAGCACGTATTTCCGAGAGCAGCCGATAGTCATAGTCAGCTTGTACGAAATCCCTCTTAAGATGCGTAACTAATTGGTCCCAATCTAATACCTGATCTTGGATACCACGGTACCAGTGTAAAGCGTCGCCAGTGAAAATCTCTGTAGCGAATGAAAGCAGCTTGGATGACGAGATATTCCTAGCTTTACTAAATTCATTGATGCGCTGAATAAAGGAACGCACGCATGTTTTCCCGTCAAACCTAATTTTAGTGAGCTCACCTACCACGCCACGGTCGCAAGTGACGTTAATATTTAAAGGGGACGCGGTTGATTGCGGTTCAGCATTGTTATTAGCGATAGGCGCTATTAATTTGTCAACGACAGTAGTATCCTTAACAGAGTTAAACCGATCAAATAAACCTTGAAACTCCTTTACACAGGTGTCATGTGCATTCTGTGTCTGATCATCAAAGGTCAACCGATTAAGTCGGTGATATAGGTGATGTAAATAATTTTGGACGCGCAGCAATGCATTCCTGTCTAAAGGTGAATCTAAGAGTGTGTTAGTCTTAGTCAGTACATCTGATACGGCTTTCAAATCATCAGCAATATCAAATGGACTCTCCAAAATGTCCTCGGAAGGAAAATATGGGCCCAATTTGGCAATTTGCTTCCGCAAATCCTGGACAGTGGCAGCGGGATTACTTCCCCTAATTTGCACTTCATATTCGAGCTCTGCTTTTTGTAATGACAAAAATTTAATTGGATACGCCATACTTATTTACCAATATATTATGCAGTAATATTAATAATATCTGTCTAATAACACGAATAAATTAAATGCACCGTAATTATGAAAGTGTTGAACAAGGTTGACTTAACTACTCCGTTCTGTCACAAAACAGACTACGAAAGCGCAACGTTATGGTTGACGAAATATTATTTAAAAAAAAACTATAACTAAAAAAAAAACATTCACAGAAATAAAAAAAAACAAGCGTTAAAACAATTGCAACTTATGTGTACACCTTGTAAATATTAATTGTGCAATCCAAGAATATTAAATATAATTAACACTTTTGTACTCGACTGTAACTCGAAAACCAGTATTCTGCTAAAGCTGCAGTTTGCACGTACAGAGTGTCCTAAAATTTTATGTAATTATATTTTATATTATGAGCATTAATTTATTTATAGACAGTTTTTTTTATATTATATCGAATAAGTATATATAACTAATGTATACAGATGTACACCTAAGTTGCAGGCAACCAAAAAATAAAATAAATAACGTTTTACAAAAATAAAAAAAAATAAAACACAAAGCACACAACTACTTCTACGAAGCAAAACCAGACCTTACTAAAACCACGTAGGGCGCCAGTGTGACGTCCGGTCCAGGGTTTCATAAAAAAAGGAAACGACCGAAGTCTACAACAATAAAAAAATATTTATTTAATTAAAAAGGGGTCGTAAGGTAAAAAGGCCCGTCTGGTTTTGCCGCCGTAGTTCGGTACTCCCCTGACGGTGACGGTGGCTGCGAGGTCTTCGGGATGGCAGCGGGCTATGGTGCTGTCAGGATCGGATGGCTTGGGGAACGCCGAGGCAGCAGGCGAAATGTGATGACCCACAATTATGGGCGGGCAGGACCGGCGCGACACATTCGCAACCGATGGCGATTTTTATAGCCGTATAGTAGCACCCCAATTGGGGTGCGAGACGAAACTAATTACACTTTATGTACTTATATAGATAAGCGCCTTCCAAAAACATCGGAAGGACAACTTAGTTTTAAAGTAAACGTTTTAGTATTTAAATAATGTAAGCGCGTAAGACGACACGTAGCGGAGCTAGTGAACGCGGCTGACATAGATCTGTCGTCAACAAGGTGATGGCTCGTACTGCGCTGCCCGGGCGCATCGAGAATGTTCAGTCCAGCGAGACAAAAGATGCGCACCGGCCTTTGAGCGCATGCGCAAGATCGCGCCACCCAAGTGGTTTATAATCGCGCACACAAGTGTTAAACATTATTGTTAGTTGTTTTTATTATTTATTTTAATAATGTTTTTTTATATAAGTGAATTATTATTAAGTTAGGCATGTAAGTGTTTATTTTAAATACTTGGTAGTAGAATTATGTTGTTTTTGATATTTTTTAATAATAATAATAACAAAACATGTACGTCCAACGTTACAGTCTATGTCATTAGAGATGTCAAGTCATTTGTAACGTTTAGGAAACACAACCTTATTGTTATAGAATGTTAGACTGACTTTGGACCTAAGGTGGGTACCAAATTAAATCTCGTGAGTGTACTATCAGACCATTGGAACCTTGACCCACCATAGAACTGTGTCACAGAGACGTTATGATTCAAGTCACAAGAAGTGTCAAACAAATAGTTTTATAATGTCACTGTGACATCGTTCTATGGTGGGTCAGGGTTCCATTGGGCTGATAGTACTACGAAGGCTTAATACGGACCAATTTGGCACCCTTTTGCTTCGGAACCCTAATAATCGATGATGCAAGTGCATATTATTTTATATTGAACGATGGCAAAAATTCAGGAAAATTTTCCGGTGCGCTCGTTCTGGGATATAACGAGTTTGTCACCTTGAATACACATCGTTATCGCAATTTATGCAGAAGATTTAAAACAACTCGTATTTACCTCGCTATCAAACGGTTCTTTTGATGCAACTCAATATTTATTTTTGCGGTTTTGATGCAACTCAATATTTATTTTTGCTAGCAATATTTTTTTTTTTTATTAATTCTGATGCTAAAGCTTTGCTTCGCAGTTTTTTTCTCTGTATTTTTATGTTTCAAACAAGTTTTATTAAGCACCCTTTGAAATGGTTACAGTCTTATAACATTCAATTCATGGTTATATTCCTGTTAAATTGCAATCCGAACACTACTTAAATCCAAGATAGAATAAATATATGTAATTTCGACCCTAAACGCGCGATTTATGTAAAAATCTAGCACTAAACTAGGGTTAACAGCCGCTTATACGCAATTTAAGAAATCGTAAAAATCTAGACGCACGATTTACCAATCCGCAAACCATTAAGCCCAGACTTTTGTTCCGTTTATGATTTCAGAAGCCCTTGAGTTCAGGGAAGATTTTTCCGATAAAATACCTTCTTAAAGATCTAGTACACGCTTAAAAAAATACAGAAAATAGGTCACTTAGAAATTTACATAAAGTCTAGTTCAAAGATTATGTCATTGTTTACACTTTTATTTCGATGTTGTAAGGCGCAGTGTTTAAATATTTGAACTCTATTACACATCATACGTAAGGTAAACTAAAAGACGTAAATAAATAAATGTTTTATTCAAAGGTACTATCAACCAATTCAATTCGTAGGCCACTATGGACTTTAACAACGTGCGTGGTTAACCAAATAATTGGAAGTCTTTTACGTTTGGTTGCCAACGTCACATCACCATAGTCCGTAGTGGCCTAGAAATGAAATAGGTTGATTGTACGTCTTTAATTTCCCTTACTGTACGTATACCGTCCATTTTAATCCGTCTTTAATGTATTAACGTCGGCTAGCAACGAGTATCGCGTCAGTTACACGAGTGCATGACAAAAAACCGGCCACGTGTGAGTCAGACTTGTACAGAATGGGTTCCATAGCATTCTTGTAAGGGGCCCACTATGACAATTCTTGTTATTTTGTGTGAAATAACCACTCGTGAAAACTTCTATTGTGTACTACTATCAGACCATTGGAACCTTGACCCACCATAGAACTGTGTCACAGAGACGTTATGATTCAAGTCATAAGAAGTGTCAAACAAATTGTTTTATAATGTCACTGTGACACCGTTCTATGGTGGGTCAGGGTTCCATTGGGCTGATAGTACGTTACGGTTCGACGAACGAACGGACGGATGGACAGCGGAGGCTTAGTACTCCCTTTTACTCCCATTTAATAACCCTTTAGGTACGGAAACTTAATAACTGCACTGCTTGGGTTACTCAGGCAGTCCGGTTTTGTACGGACTAGGTTATTGGTACTATTGTAAAATTAGGTTAAAAATCGCAAACTTTTTACTGGAATCGCATAGAGAAGTTAATATAATTTTAATAAGTTCTAAGTCGTTAATTACCACATTTTAGACAATCCAAACGTCTGTATTTTTCTTCATAGTACCTACTCAAATCTACAAACATTAAAGTTACAATTCTGAATGCAACCATATATCTTAACAAATCCCATTACATATAAAAGCTTGAAATGAAAGTAGAAAACGTACAGTGTTCTTTTATACTCTTGCAATGTAATTGCATGCCCGCAATCCCAAAGGCAAGAGTTTTTATTTACTTACTAGGTTTGAAAGCAGAATTCTGTTGGAAAATTGCAAAAATATTGCTAGTTGCCAGCCCTAGTTCAATTTGAATTGAGTACAAAGAGAGCAACCAATCAGGACGGAGTTACGAGTGTGCAGCCAATAATCATGCTCGAGAGGTAACAGCTGGCTCTCTAGGGTTGTACAAGTATCATCCAACACATGGTCGATATGTGATTTATTGGTTTTGTGGATAAGCGAAAATCTTCAGAGTTGATTTTGATTTTGTTCTTTTTAACAACGTGATGTATAAATATAAGTATTAAACATGTAATTGCGAATATGGCCATTCCTTTTTCCAGAGAATATTTTTTTTAAACGACCCACTGATTTTTACAAAACTGCGTCTAAATCGGTCAAACAGTTTGGGTGTTACGGTAGTGCCACAAATGTACACACAGATAAACACATGAAACTTATTACACCATTTTTGTGAACAATTAAAAATACCTAAAAACTAAATATAAGAGACGTAGAACAAGTATTTTCCAAACGCATAAAAGTAAATGGAACATATGCAGAGGAAAATGTATAGTATTTAGATTATGCATGACCTACTTTATTTTACACCGTAACTGTACCTTTAAAAATACACTAGCAAGCAAAAATAAAAGGTTTTTTTTTACAGAATTTTGTAACATCGCGACCCCTTTATTTTAAGTCGTGAGTGAATTATGAAAGCGATGCTATAAATTTATATGAAAAAGAATATTTTACGTAAAAACTAGCAACGCAAATACCCTGCGTTTTAGCTCCCAGTTATATACAAAATAAGAGGATGAAATATAGAAAAATCAATATTTTGCTGATTAAACCTAGGAATTACATTGCTCCAACTAAACACATTCTAAAATAACTATAACTATGTTGTGCGTGAGTTTATCAACTTAACATTAAATGACAAGATAGGTCTGCCTTTACATTACAATTATTAATTGTTTACTACAGCCTAGTATGCTACTACTGACAGTAGTTTCTCCGTATTTATATAGTCGCATGAGCCGCAAATATAGGAGACGTTTAGAGAATGGCTACACGATTTCTTTTATAAAAAGCCGTCATAATCAGGAGAGACAGGAACCTTTGAGCAAACCTAGTTCTTCAGTTTAGGGAATTCCTACAATGCCATGGTGTTATTTTTGTGATGACGAAGAGAGAGACACATTATGTACATTTCAAACTTGTAACACTTCTCTGTTTGCGTTGTCGTTAGACATCGTCGGTGATGCTGGAATTCCACGTAAGTAACAAATTAAATAAGTTGCAAAATACACCCTAACAAGTAAAACTGTAATATTATATATTTTGCAACTAAATGAATTTGTTACTTACGCGATATTGCA
This sequence comes from Acleris laterana, assembly GCA_963966035.1. Classification (NCBI taxonomy): domain Eukaryota; kingdom Metazoa; phylum Arthropoda; class Insecta; order Lepidoptera; family Tortricidae; genus Acleris; species Acleris laterana. The sequence continues at coordinate 624,198 of OZ014443.1, forward strand.
ATATTACCAACAAAATGTAGTTTTATGTTTATAATCCCGTAGAACCAAATCAATAAAGATTTTTGCTATCACAGGGCGAAGAAACACGCTGTTTTGTAGGACGTACGCAACAGCGAGATGTTACGACTTCTGAAAACTTTTAAAAACCGTCAGCAGCTGTGATCACCAGATAGTTTAAATCTAGTGACTATAAAAACTTTGTAAAATCCCTATAAAAACACGTAGCACGATCAGTGCCAAATACCCTTATTTACATTCAAAACAGACCCATATCGGAGTCTTCGGCATTCTGCTTGGACCACAATGTCAACAGGGCATTAAATTTCAACCCTTGCGTAAATGCCTGTTTTAAGAGGACGGTGATTGCATAGTAAAAACTTAGTTAACGGTCATGTTTTTGACGATCGTGCTGTTTTATTAGACCTTATCTAAATTATAAAAGAACCTTAGGGGAGGACGGTGTTTTAAGTCTTTAAATATGACCTTTTCAGCAAGCGCGTGTAACAGCGTAGTCCGAATTCATATTTAACTTTAAAAACCGGCCAAACGCGAGTTGAACTCGCGTGAAGAGGATGTTTATAGTACATTACTTAACAAGGGCTGTAAAAGAAAGAAAGCCCGAAATCGCAGGTATTTGAGACCCGAGCCGTAGGCGAGGGTTGTAAATATGCGATAGAGGGCTTTCTTTTTTACTGCCCGTGATGAGTACACAATTTTACGTCTTCACCTGGCCACAATGCGAGTTTTACCGTGCGCGCAGCGTGCGATAAAACTCACATTATGGCCAGGTGTTACGTAAATTATTTTTTTTGGATTTTTTTGTTTCAAAATTTTAGGCCCTGTAGTTTTGGATATGGGGGGAAAGGTCAGTTTTCTTTTACATTCATGAATAAAATCAAAAATATTTATTTCACAACAATTACAAAAATATATTTGAGATACTCATAACGAGCGCTTTCATTTGATATATTATGACACACTAAAATTTGCAAAGCTTATTTCTAAACTTTACCATTTTGTCCCCTGAAAACGACCCTTATTTAAAAAAACTTTGCAAGTCTATGTTTGGGTCAAAGGCTAACACCATCCTACCAAATTTCACCTAATTTAGTCAAGTAAATTCGGAGCAAATTGGCTGTGACAGAAGGACGGACCAACAGACAGACGCACGAGTTATCCTATAAGGGTACCGTTTTAATTTTTTCTACGGAACCCTAAAAACCAGTTAAATGCGAGTCCGACGACACGAAGGATTTCAAAAACATTTATTTTTGTTGTGGTGATAATAAAATACACGCTCTGTAAAAAATTAAACTATCTACCTATTTTGCCCTCATAAGCCAATAAGCAATATATCAAATTCAATAGCCAACACAGATTTAATCCTCTCCCGTTAGTATTAAGGTGGTATTTGCTACAGAAGTTTTGTCTGAGATACTACCATTTGTTAGCAGGGCAGTGTTACGGTTCAAGAGATACAGCTAGATGGGCAAACGGAAAACGGAGGCTTAGGTATAGAGTCCCGTTGGCACCTTTTGGGTACGAAAGCCTAAAAACTTATAACAATGATGTCCAATAAACAGCCTATTCAACTTTATTATAGTGCCCAGCCATTAACAAGTCAATCCTGACAGCTGTCATCGCAGTACATTAATTATAACCTATTCTTGGGTTTGAGGTTATAATTTGTACTGGAATGACAGGTGTCAGGATTGACTTCTTATCGGCCAGGCACTATAATAGTAGTGGTGATGCATTCAAAAATCAGGAAGCAACTAAATTATAGGATTGATGTGATTAAACCATGTAAATAAAAATAAAAATGAAACGTTCCAATATTTGTAATTTACCTGATTTTTTTTTTACACAACCCTAATTTTTCAAGACTTAGCCTCTGTTTTTTATCGTTGTCTTTTACAGAATGTATCTTTTTAATCCTTCGATCTTCAAAACCGTTTCAAGATTATCTTTCCTTCATCTAACTTTACAACATTTTTATGCCGCATAAAAAATAACAATACAAGACATTTTATGCTGTTATATGTAAATATATGTTTTCTCGGAGATTTCCCGGGTATGTTTATTTAGACGGTAATAAAGTGAACTGCGGGTTAGTCCAAGTGCGAACCTTTTTGTACGTTGAGGCAGCCGTAAAGTTGTTATGAACTGTGTATCCCGTGATTGGGGGTGTAGCTCCTTACCAAATTATGTTTTTTATATCTTTGGCGGTGATTTTGTTTACTTGAAAAATTTCTTAGGATTTCGGTTAGTTAGCGTGTCTGAGTCTAGTCTTATTTGTCTATGTTTCTACATAATCAATATTCACAGTTAGGGAATGCAATTTAACCGGTCATTGGCAGTTTTTGTATGAAAATAACCAATTAAAACCGGTTATAACCGGTTATTTGCATTCCCTATTCACAATCAGTTGCTATGACGAAGCATCAATGGACATAAACGATTTTTTTGTAAAAGGTTTTGTGATGAAAATCATGCTTAGGTAAAAAGCATACTTTTTGTTGAACCTCATTTTGATTTCATGGATGATTTGGATGCCACAGACACAGACACACAGACACGTCAAACTTATAACACCCCGTCGTTTTTGCGTCGGGGATAATAAAAAGAACTTATTACTCTTTGCGTAACGACAGCACAGATAACGTAATATAAGATAACGTAAGTACCTGTACAGATTTCACAAAAAAGTTTTTGTAGTTTGCTTCTACACTTGGGTGTCTATATTCAAATATTTGAGCAGAATGACGTTTTACTATTTTGATCAAGTGGTTCACTATTTTTATCAAGTGACTTGTTAAATGTATTCCATAAAATAATCATTTCTACATACATACATATACAGTCACGAGATTTCATTTGGTACCCACCTTAGGTCCTAAGTCAATTTGACATTCTAGAACAATAAGGTAGAGTTTCCTAAAAGTTACAAATGACTTGACATATCTGATGACTTTGACGACTTCACTTCAACGACTTTGTCGATTTTATTCCCAAAGTGGGGTAGGCAGAGCTACAGAATTACCAACAACTCTAAAAACTTGTTGCTAATTCTGTAACCACATTTTGCACCATCAGGCTAAGATAATATTACTAATATTTCTGTATAAAACCGGCGTAACTTTTTGTTTTGTTAGACATAAAAAAGTAGATTTTGGTGACAAAACGGGTAACGACGGGTGAGCACAAACTATTGTTATTGTTCAGGGGTCAAAAAATTTGAGGCTCTAAAACATATTTTAAAATGATAATACAATTTAGCATGACTAAAAAAACCGTGTATTTATCTCAATTTACGTGACGTAATTCAAAAAGAGAACGCACTTTTCGTTTTACCGTAATCTGCAGTATCCCGGCACCAGCTTATCTCTCGCCATTATACAAAGATGATTTCAAAGTTAAGAGTAACTGCTAATTATTTCTCGGGATAAAGAACTCGGTGACTTTAGCGGTGTACCTGGGAAATGGGATTATCCAGGCTAAGTACCATCAACGATTTCGTTCCCGTCTTCCCCGGGATCTTCAAAGAGATTAAAATTGAAAAAGTTGTGTTGGTTATGCGATGTTATGGGATGTTATACGTATGCGTTAGTTTTGAAAAGGTTATAAATGACAAGGGGACAATGTCACACCAATTGACCTAGTCCCAAACTAAGCTCTAGGCTTGTACTATGGGTACTAGATAACAATATAAATACTTACATAGAGATCATCATCATCATCACACAAATATCTGCCCTTACCGGGATTTGAACCTAGGACCGCTAGTTTCATTAGGCAGGGTCACTACCAACTAGGCCTGCGCGTCGTCGTTATGTTAGAGATTCGATAGAATATAGTAAAATCGTTATTTATTTGCCAAAATAACATAACAGTTAGTATAATTAGCATCAATCTACCGACAATACAGTGCGCAAATCTTAGTATAGATTATCAGTATGTTCATCATTGTTGCTGGTAAACATCTTAGCGTAACTGTGCAAAATGTGGTTACATAATTATCAACAAGTTTTCAGGGTTGTAGGTAATTCTGTAGCTCTGCCTACCCCACTCTGGAAACTCGTGAGTTTGTATATTAAAGGAACAAAATACTCACCCTCATCATACAAATATTTTCCCATAATGGGAATCGAACCAAGCGTGGCTAGCTTCGTAGGCAGGGTTACCAACTTGGCTAAACGCGTCTTCAATCAAAAATGATTTGATTTGAAAGACAAATGTCATTTGTATGTAACCCTACAGCATTATTTTGAATAACACGCCAAGGGTGGTCCAATCTTTAATCATTTTAGAAGAAAAAGTTTCTGACATAAAAACATTTTTGGGACCTGCCTTTATTGCTGACTGTACTTTTTTTGGCACAGTCGTCATCAAATTGTTAAGACAAGTCTAACAAGCCCTAACACGACGGCTTTATCATGTGTAATTTAGGAGTTCCTATGGCCACTCTGAGTCTCCATCATCAGACCAGCTCGATGGTACTATATTATTGTATTGTCATCAGAACTAAAGGCGTATGCAAATTTTCAGCTTCATCGAAAACCGGGAAGTGGGTCAAATTTAACTTGCAAGATTTGACCCTTACATAGATACATTACCAGTTAAAAAACTTTTAAAAACCGATGATCCTCTTGTATTTTTTCAGGCGTTTGATCTTTGTAATACTATTTTATCAAATATTAATTAGGTATACGAACGAGTTCTATCGTAGATTCCGTAAATCCGCATTTGCATTGAGATAGAAAAATATATGGGAAGGGAAGGGAAGCAAGTCACGAAGGTCGGTAAGATTCTGATATTCATTATAAGCCGGAGTTTTAGGGATCAGATTTGACCTTCGATTGAGATGGTTATGGATACTCTGCCCTCCAAAGCCGATAAGCAGTATCTTAAACTCAATCACCAAAGCAGATTAAATTCTTTGTCGTTAATAATAAGGTTGATATAGAACAGAAGGTTTATTGTAGGTTAAGGATGGCAGTACTGTGTAAACCAGTTTACTTAAAGGAAGTTTAGGAGTGTTTGAGAAATATAAAGGCCAAGATTGATGCCTTAGTAGTACTTTACATTTGTGGTCTGAAAAAGCTAGTAAATAGGTACTTTTCGATTAATAAAAAGAAGAACTATATAATATAATTCATAAGTACACCCTTGCTACCAGTTTTATATTCGAAAATTAAAAAACTAAGAAGCACATTCAATTTCAGTAGCACATTATTTTTCGTCTGACTAAAAAGCCCTTTTTGTTTGTTTGATATCTATTGAGAAAATCGCTTTTTATCCACATGTGAAGAAAGAGTTTTGACATTTGAAGGCAGCTTAAGTGATATTTGACAGCTAACAAAACGTAAAACGTTTAAGTGCTGAATTTTTAACATCGCAATTAATGAATCGCATCGAGTAAAAACACTAAATACAGTCTTACAACTTTATTTTAATTCATTAATATCAGCATTCAATATTGATCTTCATTCTTGTTGTAAAAACGGATAAAATGTTCTGACAGTCCAAGTAAGACGATGTGCGAACAAAACGCATCAGAAATAATAAAAAACAGTCAAATATTCGCATGTTTTTCTAGACTATTTTGTTTTGTTATTAAAAATGAGTGATTCGAGTGACGAAGACGTATTAACACCAGTGGAATTACGGGAAACAAAATTGATAGTAGGTACAACCCCTTTTTTTTTTTCGCTCTAGTGAGGAGAAAAGTTTTATGTTATACACGGGTGAAAAGTTGTTTTACGTCTCGTGTGTTGAAACATATTTTTGAACCACTCGCTTCGCTCGTGGTCAATCATACAGTCCTTTCGCTAGCTCGTGTTGCAAATGAACACTCGCAGGTAAAATATTAAAAAAAAACGCAGCACTAACGTGTTTGTGAGTCCAGAGGGCAAATTAACATGATATTAACATTGAAAGCCTTCAAGATCTCCGTTTAATATCGGGATTGAACAATGCGAAGCCAAGGATCGGGGATAAATCCGATATTATCGACGATATCCGAGAGATTGAATACAAATGAATTGGAATCCGGACGATGAGTATTGAAGCTAAGACGAAGGAAATTGGTATTGGATCAGATCATTTTAGTTCAATGATGAAGTGACAAGCCATGGAAATGTTTCTGCAGCTGTAATTGTTCCTTTTGAAGATAAAAAAAGCGGCCAAGTGCGAGTCGGACTCGCGCATGTAGGGTTCCGTACCACTATATTATTTAACGTATTAAAAAAAAACTAATTATTAGATCTCGTTCAAACCAATTTTCGGTGGAAGTTTGCATGGTATTGTACATTATATATTATTTTTACATTTATCATTCCCTTATTTTAGAAGTTACGGGGGGGGGGGGGGGACACACATTTTTCCACTTTGGAAGCGTCTCTCGCGCAAGTTATTCAGTTAAGAAAAAAATTACATTAGAAACCTCAATATCATTTTTGAAGACCTATCCATAGATACCCCACACGTATGGGTTTGATCAAAAAAAAAATTTGAGTTTCAGTTCTTAGTATGGGGAACCCCAAAAATTTATTGTTTTTTTTCTATTTTTGTATGAAAATCTTAAAGCGGTTCACCGAATACATCTACTTACAAAGTTTCCACAGTATAGCTCTTATAGTTACGGAAAAAAGTGGCTGTGACCTACGGACGGACAGACGGACGGACGGACGGACGGACGGACAGACATGACGAATCCATAAGGGTTCCGTTTTTTGCCATTCGGCTACGGAACCCTAAAAAGGTAAAAGATGTTTGTTCAGTAAGTAGGAGTAAGTAGACCACTGCTAAGAAGAAACGACGCAAGAAATTCAACCGCCAGTCAGAAGATAAAATCTGTCACAGGGAAAACTTAGTACTAAGGCACGTTACGGTTCTGTTTACAAAGAGATAGATATAAGTTCCGTATGAACGGGCTTCTGAAGTATGAAAAAAAGCAGGCAGACGCAGGATTTTATTGCGTTTAATATTTAATACATATTGACGTAGGTGCGGAACCCATAGTGTTCGAGTGGGCCGGCTTGTTTTAAATTCTATTTTGTTTTATGACGTTCAGATTTAATGGCATGGAGAAGGAAAATGAGCACTCAAGCCACCTCATGGTGGGTTCTAAGACCCATGGACTTTGCAATACCAAGGTTGCATAACCTAAAGACTAGACCCGTATTAATAAACTCATCTTGGCTGAGATGCCCGTCACAAGATACGTCAAAATAAACGTCAAACCATAGAACACTGTCATTTTTGACACATCTCGAGACGAGCATTAGAGTTGAGATTAGTTTATTAATACGGGCCTTAGATGGACTAGTCATTTAATAGAGCGTCGGTGGCGGTTGACTCGTGATCGTAAGGTTCCGAGTTCGAACCCCCGCGATCACCATGTACCAATGAGTTATTATAACTTATGTGCATTACCCGATGCTCTTACGGTGAAAGAAAAACATCGTGGGGAAACCTGCACATTCGAACAACTGAGTGTGTAAGAAGGTAATTGCACAAAAGATCCTAAAGGGTCAACAAGTATCCGAAAGGGCATATCTGTAGACTAAGTAAGTAAGATAAGTCATTTAATAGGCTCACTTCTACACCGGAACACGACACTGTGACTTACGTTGCTAAGATAAAGATGAAAGAAAATGTTTACGAAGAACACAAGACAGTTACTATTATGGCCTTCAGACAACCCGTGTTCTACATTGTTCGCTTGTCATTGAATCACAGAAATCAGCCTACTATAAGTACTAGTAAAGTACAAACTCGAAATAAACGTACATACATACATACATTAAATCACGCCTGTTTCCCAGAGGAGTAGGCAAAGACCACTTCTTTCCATTTGCTACGATCTTGACTAATTTATTTCGCTTCTTCCACATTCATACATCGAGTCATGCACGCACGTCGGTTTCGGGTACTTAAGATTCGGCCCTTGTCCACTCACTTTCGATCTGTATATCTCTTTCGTCAATCTTCTTTCATCCATCCTTTTCAAATGACCGAACCATCGAAGCATGCCCTTTTCAATCTTAGTCACTACATCTTCTTTTATTCCACATTACAAATAAACGTATCGTAAATGTTCGGTGTATACAACAAATAACCTCCGTCTCCGTTTCCTAAAGCCCAATAGATCAAGACAAGCCCAAACTTCGGCAAACTTAAAGTCCTGCTTTGTCCCTCTTTCAAAATCATTTGTCAATAAATCAATCGATCGTAAACGGTCTTAGACGACTTCCTTGTTCGGTATTTTCGTAGGTAAATTTACAAAGTTTTGGGTTTAATCCATTTACATACTTGTCCCTTTGGGCTTTGTTCTGCCTAATGACAGGGAGGGCCGTATTTGGCTCTCTCGAGTGCAATAATGGCTACGTCTCGGAACAGGTACATTCAAACTAGAGTATTCATTAGTATTCGGTTGTCTATAAGGGAGGTTCCACCTCAGTATTTCATCAGTTCGCTCTGTAAGTCTGGTCAAGCTTTGATAGATGCTGGATTGACAGATTTGAACGATTACACGATCGATCTTAGGCTGACATCGAACTAATAAAACGTATGTATGTATGTATGTAAACACTTTGTTGTACAAACCAGAGATAATAATTATAAAATAGACAAAAATATAACAGGGATGTACAAAGGCAAACTTATCCCTTTAAGGGATCTCTTTCAGTTAACCTTTGAGCGATTGAGAAATAATTAATTTACAACGAATAGCCAAATAAGTACAACACTAAAAGTAATTTCTATAAATATCAATATATAAAATACCCAAACATAATCCAATATATTATATATATATATATATATATATATATATATATATATATACGTAATACATATATACGTGTATTCAATACAATAAATAAATAAACAAAATAAGCAGGAAAAACAAAAATAGTTTAAAAAGAACGTTTGTCAGTCGTCGTTTATAGGGAGGTTGAAACCAGTCCGTCAGTCTGAGGGTTAGACGATCGTCCTTCGGTCATAATGACGAAACTGATGGACTGGATCAGTTTAAATTCTGAGCGTATATTCTCCTCTATTGCTCTTACACAGTCTTTGGCATCTGTCAGAGTCAAACAAGTCTGGTTTTACTGTATTATACAGTGTATTATCTATGTACATGTACATGTATATTAAAAGTCATTTGTGATTATGGAATAGAATAGCATAGATTCATTTATTAGGCTTTTAAACAAAAAACAAAAAACCAAAGTAAACAATTTTAATTAAAATAAAATAGCCGAAATAAAATAGTTTAAAAAGTTGGTACAAAAACCGGACAAAAGACAGTTGAATTCACGTGAAAAAGATTCCAAATTCAAATAAGTTATTGCGTTTCATAGCGTAAATCATCTACCTATACATACATGTTTCTACATGTAACCCCCAGGCTAAAATACACCATCATATCGTACTTTTAAGTAAGAGGGAAATTGGTCTTTGTGTGAGACTGTCCCCTGTTTTTTATTTTACTTCATAGTTTCTGTAAACTGCGTAGCAGATATCTGGTTACTCCTAATTGCATACCCTTCTTACTTCTTTATGCAGATCCGACGTGGGTCGTCGAAAAACTCATCTTTTCTGTTTTAAAAAACAATACAACTGATCTCCAATGCTAATTGTCCCGTATATTAAAGAAAAAAAACCACTCAATTTCACAATCACAAAATTTCCATAACAACGCAAGCCGGATGAACACTTGGCTTACCCGGATCCACATTTGCCGGTTTATTAAAAACCGGATCATCCGGAGTGCTGAGCCTGCTCGTTCCTTTACTCTCTCAACCTCTTATCTAACCAAATATTTTGGTAGAAAAGTAGCCTTTATAAACCTTGGAACATGAGTGTTTTTTCTATCTCACTTTTCAACAGACAAGAGGTTGAGAAATAAAAGGACGATATTAGGTTTGTGCGAACTTTTATAAATTCATATCTTTGAATGCATATATTAATTAATACGAAGTTACATCATTATAAATTGTTATTTGGGAGGTTAACTAGATTTTCATCTACTTTTACCTTGTGTTTTTGTATTAAACTTATTAGTCTTACATTAAATAATTTTGGTACCTTCACTACAAGCCCTTTTATTACAAACTTTAATTTAACTTGCAATGTATGTATGTATGTATGTAAGGGTCAAATCTTGCAAGGTAAATTTGACCTACTGCCCGGCTTCCGATGAAGCTGAAAACTTGCATACGCCTTTAGTTGTGATGACAATACAATAATATAGTACTATCGAGCTGGTCTGATGATGGAGACTCAGGGTGGCCATAAGAGCTCCTAAATCACACATGATAAACCGTGTTAAGGCTTGTTAGAATCGTCTTGACAAGTAGATGACGACTGTGCAAAAGAAAGTACAAAGAAAGCTTGTCCCAAAAATTAAAATTTTGACGGAAACTTATAGCACCTGCTACATGAATCACCTTTTTTTGAAGCTGTTAAAAGAAGTCATGAGTATTCCCTATTAGAATCAGAACCTCATAAGGGTGTGGTTTCTTTTTTATTCACCCGTCCGGAACCCTAGAAATGAAATAAGCCAACGAAAGCCTTGTTCTAAGCTGTGGTCTGTCACGCTCCGCCGGCTCTCTTCACATTGTTTGTAAATCTTTCCCTAACTTTTACTTGATTAATTACTTGGGATTTCCTTTGTTATAAATGAGTTTTGTCTCTAATTATAAATTATATTTACTGATAAGCAGCAGGGTTCGCATTGATGTGTTTCGTATGAGGGTTACATAGCCACCTAAAGCCTCCATATACCAACGGTCAAACTGACAGGCTGAAAGGGAAACAGTTATTATGTGAAAATGAGAAACGCACATAACTTTTTCATTCTAACGAACAGCTGCGTCCCTTTCGGCCTGTTATTTCCACTAACTGGTCTATGGCAGCCTTTAATTCTTACCCCCCGTAAGGCCCACCATACTACCAATAGGAATATTTTTGTGAGTGGGACTTTGAATCTACTATCATGACAATAAAGTTTAATTACGTTTGTTCGATAATGGCATTTTCAGTTTATGAAGATAGGAAAATAAACCTTATTTCTGTTGCAACCCAGTTCAAATTAAATTGCCTTGATTTTGTACATTCTATCGCACACCGGGCCTTACGATGTTATGGTAGGCAAGGGTTTTGCATATTGATATTGCATATTTCCATTTGCATTTGCCTGTTTACTATGCCTCGGACCAAAGAAAAGTATTTCAAGAAATTACACAGAATTCGAGAAAATTGTGATACATATAAAATATCCTTATAAAATCATGATTCAATTGTTTTGACATCAGATTCAATTCATCAGAAGAATCTTGCTAATGCAACACTAATGTAGACCCGCATTATGGTTGCCTTTATAGTGGTAGATAAAGCATCCGTCACTCTTACATACATACATACATACACATACATAAACTCACGCCTTTATTCCCAGAGTGGGGTAGGCAGAGCTACAGAATTTCCAACAACTATTAAAACTTTTTGATAATTCTGTAACCACACTTTGCACACTTAGGCGAAGATGTCCGTCACTCTTACACTTACATAAGATAATCGTCAGACAGTGACAGGTGTTTTTATCCACGCTTGCCCCCGTGTGGTTGCCGGGTTAGAATAGTGCCACTCCATATCTTCCCGTGGATGTCGTAAGAGACGGCTAAGGGAATAAAGGCGTATAGTATTGTTAGGCGATGGGCTTGCAACCTGTCACTAATACACTGGTAAACATCTTAGCCTAAGTGTGCAAAATGTGGTTACAGAATTATCAACAAGTTTTTAGAGTTGTTGGTAATTCTGTAGCTCTGCCTACCCCACTCTGGGAATAAAGGCGTGAGATTATGTATGTATGTATTGTATGTATGTCCATATCAGCAAACACGACACAGGCTCACTGGTCTAAAACGCGCATATTCCATTGTGTATCCATTCAAATTCCAATGTTAACGCGCTCTCCCTAATCAGAATCTCCATACATTTAAAATTTAAATCGACCATTCGAATTACACCGGTTTCCCAAATAACTGGATAATTGAATTGTTCGATTACAATATGGCCGCTATGTATGAAGATAATTGGATTCGTTTCAAGAATGGCCGTGAATCGGTCTGTTGATTGGGAAAAGTTTTAAGCGGTTTTAATGATTGACTTTGGGGGAATTTGTGAGTTTCTCAACGTTGTACAACTTGTACAGTTGTTATTAAAACACATTGAAAAAAAAAAAAAATAGGGTGGGCGTGTAAATTGAGACGGATTATGTTACAAATTAAGTAATTTAGTTTAGAATTTATAAAGAAACTTATATTTTGTCCAATGTCCAAAGATAAAGATAAAAGATGTTTATTTAGTAAGTAGGCCGCACGGGCACTTTTACACGTCATAAATCTACCAGCGCTTCGCAAGAGACCACTGCTGAGAAGAAACGCCGCAAGAAACTCAACAGTTAGTCGTTTTTTAAATATACAATTATAAAACTTAACCTAGCATTATATAAAACAATGAATCTAACATACGATAAGAAATAAATGTATTCACGCGTAGATGAGCAGGAAAATGTGTCAAAACTCTGAATTTTCTCCAGAACTAATTAGTAGTAAGTAACAGAAATATTAATTATGAACAAACAAACAAACGTTTATTAAAAGTACCTACCAATTTCACAGAACGATGTTAACAACTTAACAGATGATTAGAGCGTTAACAGCTGGCAAAATGTATGAACTAACAGTTAGTTCATACATTTTGTTGATGTTAAATTTAACCAATGTTGACAGTTACTGTCAACATTGGTTAAATTTAACATCAATTGGGAAATTGGTACTTAATGTCGCTTTCTACCTTGGCAAATCAGACACTCATGCAAGGTGTCCTAATGGAACATTATTGCTAATGAATAAATTGTGTAACTAAGTGTTAAGCTTTTTACTTACCTAGATTACTAATGTACCTACGTTGACTCTCTGATAAGCAAAATAATCACTTAAATAAGTCATTTCAAATGCCTAGGAATAGGAGCTCCGCCATGCGGGGCTGCGTTAACATCGTGAAGACAGACATAAAATTAAAAAAGCTTTTCCTGGTTGGTAATGTTGCCATATTGTAATTCCACTGCATGCTAACCCGAGTAAGCTTATTTACTAGCTGTTGCTAGAAAAATAAAACAGCTTTTATCACTCAGAGATAATGTAGCATGTTCATGGTGAAATATTTTTTTAAATCGGTCCAATAGTTTTTGAGTTTATTTGTTACATACATACAAAATACATATCTTTTCTCTGTATAATATTAGTGAAGAAGGAGAAAGTTAAATTACCATGTACATGTGAAATCCCAGGGCTCTGCTAAAATATTACAAAGTTCAGATCAAGTAACGTCTGCATATTAACGCCGAACCTGGGTCACAGTACACAGATTAAAAGGAGTATAACAAATTACTAGGCGAACGGAAAAGACCCTGAAAATAAACTAACTAACTACCTTAGGCAGTTATACAGTCTTTCCGGATGCTACTGCATACAGCCTCCCGCCAAGAAGCAGTGCTCGCGTTGTCGTGCCCCGGTGTGGGATAAGATGACTGATGAAATTACTAGCTTAGAGGTTTTTTACCTTAGCCCTCAGGATGGCCCTGGAGACTTGGATCCAAATTAATAAATCTTGACTGTAATACCTATCTCAAAATGCATCGAATATTATCAGTTGTCTATGGAATAACGATAAGGTTAACTTTTCTTGAGACGAGCATATCAGCCAAGATGAATTTATTATTACAGCCCTCAGTATCTCAGTATTTTTATTGTAGATCTGAGATTGTAAATGTCTCAGATTCTACACTTACCAAGTGCTCGTTTGCCTTGTTTTCCATAGAAAAACATTGAATCCTTTAATCAACCGCCAAGAATCAGCGTTTGCACTATCATGTTCCGGTGTGTGGATAAACGGGTGCAGATAGGTATACGTAGATTTGATAATACCTTTGGTTGCATACATACATTAAATCAGTTTCCCAGAGGGGTAGGCAGAGACCACTTCTTTCCACTTGCAACGATCCTGACAAATCTCTTTCGCTTCTTAGGCCCGTATTAATAAACTCATCTTGAGTGTCACTAGATACGTCAAAGTAAACGTCAAGCCATAGAAAGCTGTCGTTTTTGACGCGTCTCGAGACAAGCATACATACATACATACATACATAAACTCACGCCTTTATTCCCAGAGTGGAGTAGGCAGCTACAGAATTACCAACAACTCTAAAAACTTGTTCATAATTTTGTAACCACATTTTGCACACTCAGGCTAAAGCAACAAGCAACAAGCAAGCAACAAGCAAGCATTAGAGTTGAGATTAGTTTATTAATACGGCCCTTACATCGAGTCAAAGTTGAAATTGGTTGCATAATTGTAATTCCAAATTATGTTTTTTTTTTTAATTTATTTCTTAGGTAATTAAAATACATTTCAAATAAACGAAATTTCGCCAAACTGCGGAACAGTTTGTTGTCAGTTTGACATACTGTTTCATAAATGATACTGGAAATAAGAGCCAAAATGAGAGTTGGCATAGAGAGCTAGCTTATAACTTTGCTAACAGCATGCAGCCGAGGAATAATATTACACTGGCTAAGTAAATGCCTTAGCGTTGCGCATTTTAGGAGTTACACCAACCACACACACCGCGGAGATGAGAGATTTCGGACTAGCATTTGTTTAGCACGGTTTTCGTTTTTTTTGGCTTACGAGCTACCTTTTACGCTTCAATAAACCGTACGTGTACGGAATCATGCCGGCGTGTTTCTTTAAATCTGTAAGTCATTGCAGTTTTTTGTTGCAACAGTTTTGCAAATTTGGGCGAAAAATACGACAGCATGTAACCACCCTAAAGTAGCTCTATCGCAAACATTTTAATTATACGTTTTCAAAATCGCCTTTACTATTCAAAAGCGTGAACATGAACTGTCTATCGATTAAAATAACGTTTGTAACATAATCATTGAGAAATGTATGACGGTTGGAAAAGTGCTCTTTTGTTTGTATTTAATGCCTTCATTTGCTAGAACGTTGACATTAACATTGATTTTCGTATCATTATCGAGTAGTTTGCGTTAAAATATGGAAACATGAATCTGTCCTAGGGGTGCGTGCCACAGACGGATAAATTTACGTATTAAAATTTATCCGTCTGTGGCACGCACCCCTAGGACAGATTCATGTTTCCATATTTTAACGCAAACTACTCGATAATGATACGAAAATCAATGTTAATGTCAACGTTCTAGCAAATGAAGGCATTAAATACAAACAAAAGAGCACTTTTCCAACCGTCATACATTTCTCAATGATTATGTTACAAACGTTATTTTAATCGATAGACAGTTCATGTTTTTGGTACATACTGTTTTGTACGGATTTCCAAAATAAAATTTACCCTACGATGAAAACACAGAGAAAACTACTTCCGTACCTGAAAGTACAGTTAGTGTGCACCCGATTTTTTCCCAATGTTAAAGTTTTAATATCAGGCGAATAATAACTTAGCAGTTGCATAATGAAAGCATTATAACGTCTGCAGGTGTGAGAGTCATAAACATATGCAGACGGTATTTATCACTTAGTTTATATGCAAAGTTAAATCTAGTAATAGTAAATTTAAGTGAAAATTATGTCAAGAAGCCTTTTAGGATACATAAAACAGGTTTAATATAACATTATAACAGAGGCCTTGCTAGAAGGATCAAAGTCAACAAAAGGGTAATAATAGGGATTGATGAGGCCTGTGTTTAGCTTTTTAGGGTTCCGTACCCCAAGGGTGCCAACGGGACCCCTTGCTAAGTTTCCACTGTCCTTCCGTCGATGGTAAAAATTTAACATTATATCTAGTAATTTAAATGTCACAAGGATAAAAATGTTCAGATCTTAGAGATTTATATAGCCTTGACTTTTAAAAAGCATATGAATGAAGTTAAATTTTAATTTGTGACGGTGTAAAAAGCCTCCGAATGTCAAGGTAAACATTACGCTACGACCGCTACGTCATAGCCCGTAGCAGCATTTATCCAACTGTCCACGTAGCACAAATTAATTTGCTACGCACAGTGCGCCGGGTCGTTAGGTTACGATGTGTAAAATTTGTTATTTTACTGTTGACGCCGGGAAGCTGGCGGTTGCTGGACGAGTATAAGATAGCACGGCCGAGAAGCAGTCATAATAAAAGACAAAATATGTTTTATCGCACGGGAACTTTTACGCGTCAATATTCAAACTGCGCTTCTTAAGTGTGCACTATACGACTTTTTATTTTCCAAATACTATTCTCTACAACCACCTCATCAACAAGTGCGTACACTTGGCCTGTTTTCCATTATTTACTAACAGTCCGTTGACCTCGCCGCGCCTCGCCCTTGCTCCACGCCTTTCCATAAATACTAATGATAGCGGCGATTTATCAGCTATTTACCTGGCATTAACAACGATGACGTAGACTAAGCCGCAGAGGCATTAAAAGCGGTAGCGGTGCGTTTCCATAGTAACAAACAGGTCGTGTGAGTCGGTCTGGCACTCCGAGGGTTCCGTACCGACGCACATTAGATAATTATTATAAAGCACGAGCCCAAGCCGCACTTTACTTTTTTTAAGTATTATGTGGTTTTTTTTCAGGGTTTATTATTTCACGTTCTTTATTTTTTTATTTCGTTTTTAAACACATTATTCTGAAGAAAAACAAACAACCCGCTCTCTATTTACGGTTCGAAAGATACGGCTTTTTAAAGTTAGTTTTAAAACAAACGGACGAACGGACAGCGGTGGCGTAGGCACATAAATAGGGTCCCGTTACGCTCCCTTCCCTTAAAACCGCCTCTGTCAACGCTTTGACCATGCATTTTAGTATAGGAACACGCCGCACCGCACCGCTTCCGCTTATACTGCGTACACGGCTTTAAGTTTGTTAAGGTCGTTAGCAGACCTTGGATATTGCATAATACAGAAAACTGTTGATGGTTTTTATTATGATCAATTGATTCTAATAATGTTTATTGCTAATAGTTTATTAAATTAAAATAGACAACTAAATTATAGGTATCTTATCTTATCTTACAGGTGGGTCCTTTCGGATCTTTTGTGCAATTACCTTCTTACACACGTTTTCCCTTCACCGTAAGAAGATCGGATAGTGCTCTAAAGTACGAAAAACTCATTGGTAAATGGTGACTGCCGGTTTGAACTCGCCACCTTACGATCACGAGTCGACCCCTTAAGCAACTAGGCCACGGACGCTCTTTAAAAAAAATAGGATAAAACTGCAAACTAATTTCACTGTCATTTGATCTTACGCCTCAGCAAAGGGGAGACTATGTAAACCTTCTCCCGATATAAATGCTAGTTCCCTCAAGTTCAAAACCCACCGCAAATCAACTATGAAACTAGCTGGGTCGTGTTTTACTGTTTATGGACAGCCGGACAAATTGGAAATGCGGTTTCAATACGTATCGCCACTCTGGTACTCTAAAGCGCAATTCACACAGTGTGCGGGTCGGGCGCGGGAGTGAGCGTATTGCCGTTACATTGTGCACTCTCTGAGAAGGCCCATCGGAGAATGCGTGCATACACATAATTTGTCGTTTTAACCAAATTTATAATTATTGTGCATAGGCGTCTGAATTTCATACGAACCTGACAAGACGTTAGTTATATCACCTAAGATGCAAGTTGAATCACTAAAGATAATATAAGCTTTGGTTGATTTAACTAGTGTGATAACTATTGTATTCATTTTATGTCAACTAAGAGAAAATCGCTCTTGATTGGCTCACATTTTTTTAGTGTGTATTACGAGCAATGTAATGGCAATACGACCGCTCCCGCGCACGACCCGCTCTCTGTGTTAATTGCGCTTATGGGAATTATTGTACCGCGTCTGAAATAACAGTGTTGAAAATGAAAATTTGTCTGCCGCTGCCGTATCTTTTGGACGTCTCCTGTGGCCCTACAAGATTAGCAAATTTTTAGTAAAAAAAAAAGTTCTTAGATTTAAGTTGTATGTAAAAAAAATAGTTGAATATGTAATGCGATAATATATGAATGTAGGGTGATCTGCCCTATTATTGGTCACCTATTTACCAATAATTATTGGCCCCACGAACTTTAACATAAGGTATTAGGGACGGTAATTCAACAATCACTAGGTGCCAGTAACTGGTATTTTAGAGGGCAATAATTAGCCCTAGGGAAATTAAATATTATGTAAAATTAATTATGAAAATTCCATTGCTATTGTATTAAATTAAATTATTAGTAAACAATGGATTTTTAATTAAAAAAAAAAGATTTTAGTAACGTTATTTTTATTTATAATCACATTTACACGTTGCAAATGCGACCGAATATGAGAACACTGTTTTGTTTTTCAGACCTGTTATATACCTGTTCCATGTTCTTTTTAAATAAATAAATACTTACTGACACAAGACAGTCAGCGATCATTATCGTTACCGAAAATGTAGGAGATTGCGTCTTACGGTAATTAAAACCCACTACAATACCTATTATTAGGAATCCAAAGCTGTCCCAAGTGTCCCAACATTGGTTTGACGTACCTGTAAAAGAAGAGAAGACTCGTAAATATTATTGTAATAATTGGTCAACTGGAAGCCTGGAATAATGTAGTCAATATCTATTAAGATATTTTCTATATTTTTCTACCATGGATACAAGTGGGCAAGCAAATTATATATATATGCCAAATATCAATAGAACACTCGTAGTTTTTTTAAACAGCTCTGCCCTGTTACTCAAATACATATCCAAGTCTTACTATAAGCGCCATAGACACCGTGTCTTAAAACGAACAAAATGCCCCAAAAACATGATAATCCGTTTTTGCTTTGCAAAATCATGTTTAAATGATGATGATGCTGATAATGATGATGATGATGTTGATGATGATGATGATAACGATGATAACGATGATGATGATGATAATGATAGTGATGATGTTGATGATGATGATGATAACGATGATAACGATGATGATGATGATAATGATGGTGATGATGGTGGTGATGCTTTCCAACCAACTTCGGCCAAAGCGACTGCTTAAACTCTGTCAAAAGTGTCGAAAAATAATTAATCAGAATCAGAGAAAAGCACGGTAAATGAATCCTTCACAGAAGACGCCGATAAAACCTCGTTAATACTTCCGGAACAGTATTTAATCATGGACATTGCAAACCCATACTTGGCCGATTGTCATAAAGATAATTGAGTTTCCGTCCTGAACGTGAGAGGTTTCCAACGCTCTGGATTATGACCATGATGAGTAAACGAACGATTTTCCTGAACGAAGAAGTATTAGTGTTATGTATTTATATCTTTTCAACTATGTTTACCGATATCTAATAAGTATATACAATAGGAGGTCATAACAAACACTTTGGTTTCCCCATACAAGTGCCAACAAATGTAACCTAAATTTTGGCAACCAATCAAAAAGCTCTACTAAGTAATAAATTGAAGTTTAAAATTACGTACAATATATTATTTCTGTCAGCATTATTGTATTCTAGTGCAGGAAAAACAACCATTCCATTCAAGTCCTTAGTGTCAGTAACGTATTTGCAGTCTTACGATGGCAATCTTGAGATTGCGACTGTCTATGGGTTGCAGAGTCGGTCTGTGTGCTCGTTTGCCTTCTCCATGTCATAAAACGTCCCATCTCACACAAACTAAGATCTATGTACATGGCTATATTTTGTCTTACAAATAAATAAATAAACTTCGTGACGTTTTTGCGCCAGTTTTTGACTTTATCTAGTTGACTTTATCCAAAAACCGCATCTTTCAAGTGTTTGACCTATAACTCACACGCCCCAGACACGATCCCTGCGGGACCACTAAATACAGCCTTCGTACTCGTATTTTTTGCAAAAAAGTTTATCTTGTGTAGAGCGGTTCTTTTATCGTTAGCCGCTTTGAGTACGTCACGTAATAAATGGCAACGCTGTTTTGAGATAAAACATTCGGAAGAGATATTAAGTGGGATTGTATAAATATTACAATATTTCGTTGCTAACAGATGAAGTTTGTTACAATTTTTGCAGCTATATTTCATTTCAACTTGGTCCACTTAGTTACCCTATAACCATTGCGATTAGCACGTGTTTTCTAAGTTAATTGAAACCAATAAACAAATAAATAAGGTAAATACACAATAGTTGTAAAAGCTAGTTTACTTATAGTATAATGTACAATATACTTCAGAGTTGGCAACGCATAATATGGAGGTTTAGGATTTTAAAGTCTATGAGACTAGGGGCGAAGATTAATAACCAAACGCCAAACTAAACCATTGAGGTTTTATCAAGTCAATGTTTAAATTTCACCATTTCAAGATAAGGTTTGTTTAACCGGGTCCTTAGCTTAGGTGCCCCCGCACGCAGCATCATCTAGCCCTCCGGTAGCTATGTCATTGTATGGGTCTCAGAACCGTCTTTCCATTAGGAGGCTTGTGCGTTCGTTTGCGTTCTGCCGTAAACAAAATAACAAATCGATAAGGTACTCTAAATTGATTCAAAAATACCTCACTTGTCACAAAATGTTATTGATTATGAATCACGTGCTTATTACAGCTTTTAAACTATAAAATATTACCATTTAAAGCAGTAATAATGTCATCTACGTACACAATTTGAAATGTCGGGGAACTTAATCCCGTAAGTACGTAATGGTGTCTCTGAGCTAATGGTAGATCATGACACTGCCAAAACTATAGCCATTGAACTTTGAACAACATTGTTGCAAACTTGTGCATGCTGCGAGTGAAGTTTGGGAAACAGACGAGCTGTTTCCACGATCACAGACAGTGCATGATTCGTTAAGATTGGATAAGATTTAATTGAATTTTGAGTGATGACTGATAATGATACAACATTATTGACGCGTTCTCCTGCGTGAACCTTCAGAAGTATCTCGTAGCGG
Organism: Acleris laterana; assembly: GCA_963966035.1. Lineage (NCBI taxonomy): Eukaryota > Metazoa > Arthropoda > Insecta > Lepidoptera > Tortricidae > Acleris > Acleris laterana. The sequence goes on from OZ014443.1 coordinate 645,195, forward strand.
TTATGTAAATTATGTACCTTGCAGGATACCATATAAACAAAAGAGGAAAGTTTTTTTTTTTTCATTTATTTTATCTGTCATTTCTTTTCCTTATTTTTTATGTTATATTTATGTGTGTTACTGTTGCGAATAAATGTTTTTTTTCTTCTACTTCTTTCGTCCTCTTCTTTACGTACGTGACTTTATTTTTATTATTTTTTTGGATTTAAAGTAAGCCCATTACATAATTCAGCGTTTTTTTTCATTTATTTTATCTGTCATTTCTTTTCCTTATTTTTTATGTTATATTTATGTGTGTTACTGTTGCGAATAAATGTTTTTTTTCTTCTACTTCTTTCGTCCTTACGTCCGACTTTATTTTTATTATTTTTTTGGATTTAAAGGAAGCCTATTACATAATTCAGCGTTCTAAGTTACCTTTTTTGTAAATTTCACCCAAATTTGCCTAGTTGTTACACGTACAGCATGAAAAAGTACAACATGTTCTCACATATACGCTAACTTTCACATTTAATTTTATACTCTTACTGTGTATGTCTTTTGTCCAAAATACCTTGTAACTATTCTAACCCAAATTCCTGAGTAACTTCTGAGCTATAAATGGCTTCCTCAATGCACAATTTGTTCACTTTACGAGTATTTGGTACGAGTACTAAAGTGCTTGTCTCATAGTAAATGTGAAGGGGTGCATTGAAACTCCTCTGCAGAATTGTGAACATTTGAATGTTCTGAACAAAGTTTTAGTACGCGACGAATCCGTACCTGCAATTTTCAAAAGTTGTTGAAAATTTTAAAAATCCTGACATGTTAACATCAAATCTACCAGTGCTCTCCATGAGTTGAAAACAGTTGATGACAGACATATTTTTATATGTTGAATGAAAAATAATCTGAAGTTATGTAAATTATTTATGAGCACCCTGTGCTAGACTCTAATTATTCCAGAAACATCGTTCTCAAAACAAAAAATTAACTGTCGCAAATCATTTTTCCGTCAGTTATCTATAAAGAAAAAATGTGTCAAGTTACCAAACGGTTTGATATAGCACTTTGTCTTAAGTTCTCCGGTGACTGTCGCTGGGGACATGATTCCTGAAAAAGTTTTTGCACAAAACTAGCTCCGGACCCTCGTTTAGAGGCGTCGCATCAAAAATGTGAACGTTTATTGAGGCGATAAAAAAAGCGAGTTCTACTAAATTTAAGATATTGTAGATACTCTGCACTTGGGGAGTGGATTGCAAATATTTTTAAAATGTATGGTTTAATAATACATGACATGTCTTTTACGTAACAGGTGACTGTGATAATGTTTTATTGACACCTTTTTCAGTTGAGATTTCTGCCATGTACAGCTTTTAATTTCTGCATAGGAAATTAATAATCAAAAATTAACATTTTAGTTTTTAACTTTAAAATTCAGTGCATTGTTACTCTTATAAGTTAAAAGCATAGACTCATTTACTTATTTAAACTATAGATATCCAACTCCTGCATGTATCATAATTAATTTCTGTTAGTATTTCAGAATTTTACGATCTCTTGGACAAAGTTTTAGGAACATAAATTTAAATAAGAAACCAACATTTTATAAGTTTAACTGATTCATAACGGTCGTACTACTTATTACAGGTAAAAAGTCTTCTTTTTATCTTTTTAGTTTCGTTTCAAAGTCTCGTACAAAATATAGAAAAACCAACTCAAAAATATGTACTGGCCGCATGGCTTGCATTTTCTGTTTCGTGGGACGCAAGGTAACTAACGAGCCGTACGAACAGCGAAGAACATTTTCATTTAGCATAAACAAGCACAACCAAGATTAGCTGCCATAAATAATATTCCAATGTCAGCAGATAAAGAGCCAAGAAAACCTATCTTTAAAGATAAAAGTACAAAGGCCTGCAAAACATGGGACAGATATCCCTATAAAGTCATACAGTGTGTAATATTGGTCTAGCACTAAAGTGCAGAAAGAAAATTTGGAAAATAAATTTACGTAAAAATTGTTTACAGTTTACTTTACATGTATGTAAATATATTTTGTACTCGTACTTGAAAGCTCTTTTTATTCAGTCATGGAATATTGGATACATTATTTATTTACGCCGATTCCTATGGGATTCCATCGAAGACGTTAAAAATGAAATTACGGCCGGTTCTCGCAAATAAATACATATTTCATGAACATTGGCGAATCGGAAATATCGCTAGCGTATATAGAATCTCGTTGTATTGTAGAGGGTCGCTAACATGAAAAGTGTTTCTCAATTAATAGTACCGTTATTTCTGCTTCAAATAAGGTACCGTTATGCAAAATAAATGCTATAGGCATAATAATTATGTCCAGAAATAGTCATGATTGAATAATGATGATGATAAAACGTAAAATTATATTCACCATAAAGCTTTAATCATTATTATAATTTAACACCCTTACATGGTTAGATGCATTTTCATTTAATTCTTTTTAATATTTAAAGTTCTCAAGTACCTGTTTTGTTTTAACTCATACATTATTAGATCGGTGTGATTTTCTTTACTTGTGTACTCTAAAAGCAGCAGAATGTTGAAAAGTACCTTTTATCTCTTAAACTTTTGTTTGTCGGGAACAGTAAATACATGTATGCTGATGAACTAGCGAAGAAACGCCTGTATTATTCAAATTTATCATAGCTGAATACATTTTTGGGATGCATTTGGATGTATTTCTGTAAAACCACCACAACACTAACCTATTTCATTTTATTACTCGGAATGAAGTACACTGCACTGCACTGGAAAAAAGCCCGGTGATTATTTGTAACATACGACTATGTAGTGCTCTCAAATGCAAACGCAAAAAACAACAAATAAATTACAACTTATGTCTCCTAAATTGGCCGAACTTAGCTATAAATTTATTCTAACTGCACACAAATGCTATCACGATCAATCACTGCATAATGTAAAATACCGCAGCGCAGATATTTGCTGTAACACTAGCTATAATTTAAACGGTGGCCATACAACTTTGACACCTCAATTCCTTGCGACCGTGTAAAATTGGAAATCTAATATGTTGGACCGTGTGGCCACTCCATGTCTTCCCGTGGATGTCGTAAGAGGCGACTAAAGGAAAATATGCTCACTGTTAGGCGATGGGCTTGCAACCTGCCACTAATTTGCTTGTAAACATCTTAGCCTATTTGTGATTGTTTATTGCCGAACACGAAGTGGGCACAAGAACAGTTAGTATTTAAATAAAGAGGTAAATACTTAGCTACTTAGAAAATACCGCCGTTGTAATAGGTACAGTCAAGGGCAATAATATGTATGTATACACTTTAGTACCTTGTCACTTTAACCACTGTGACAGTTCATATCGACACCTCCTAAGTATACTGGTGCAAGTGACCTTTTTGCGATTTTCGTTTTTTTGCATTTTTATGCCTATAATACTTATATTTACCTCCCACAAAAATTTCATGCAGAAATTCCTGCTACTTTCTGAAATAAAGTGACGTATACAAATGCAAGTAACACTTTTTTGTAAATCGGTAGGTTGTAAACTGAGTCAAGTCGCTTGCACCACAGTACGCGGGACCGATTCCGTGGAGGGGCTGAGTGTGAGCGGTACAACTGACAGTTGGCTCAGTATGCTCGTAAACCATTAATGCTAGCAGACGTTGGCTCAGTATACTCGCTTCTGTGTCGACGCGATATACGTTAATAAACGTGTTAGAATCACAATTGGGGTACGCCCATTTTAACAATGTATGAAAATTTCAAAACCATTTCGAGGAATAGGTTCCTCAAACTAATCCCTGCCATTAAATTGAAAATACATGTTACAGTGAATTAATTATATAGTTATAAAGAAATGACCTTCATTTGACCCCTAAATGCGGTCCGAATGGCGCTATATCAACCTTTTTGTAGTTTTATATGAAACATATAAAACCTATCCAATGTTTAAATTAGGTACTTTTTTTTCTCTTTTATCAATGGCGGTCCACCGCGGTATTCTGCAGTGATTTTGCCAGTGTCAAGTGAGTTGAGTAAACAGTAAACAGAATAAATCAAAAGTAAAAGCCGGACATCTTCCCTCCCCGATGGTTACCGGCAGATTCCAATATTTTACCTCATTACTACAATTTAGATACCTAGCTGACACCTACGTTCGAAGACAGCTGTTGTCATAAAAAAAATGATTTTTTACAAATTGACTATTAATTCTTATGATTAAATTAGTATATTATTAAAGCCATTTCTCTTTTAAGTTGTGTGTGATAAATGTAATTAATTTATGTGATGAGTTTTTCCAAGAGGTTCAACACGACGGCATCGGCATCAACATTTATTATAGAAACGAATGATTAGAGGTATGGAACCTCTTATCCATATTCTTTTTCTACTCTCGTACCGTACCGCTAATATTGATATCGTTAATGGTATTAGAATACCACCAATAGCGTAACTGAAGCGGAAAAACAATTCTATTATGAGCGTTGCTATGGTTATAACAGTTCTATAATAACTAATGATGAATAATAATTAATGACCGGTTTTTTTTGGGGGTTTTCTTAAGATGAAACCTAGCTAGATCGAATTATTGCTCCCGAAACCCCCAGCATACAAAAATTCATGAAAATCATTGGAGCCGTTTCCGAGAATAAGGTTATATTACATACTTATACAATAATTGCTCGTTTTAATTTATTGTAGATGTGATTGTGTTCAGTAAATCTGCTCTAGAAAGAAGTTATGCAGGAAACGCTGTATTTATTTGAATTTAGGTAATAAGCAATGGCAGAATACTAATAACTCTCTGAAACTATTAATAAATTGTGTTGCGATTGTTTCTTTACATAATGTTTAAATAGACGTGTGTTAAAAAGAAAACACAAATAATTTAAAACAAAAACGTCTTTCTAAATAACTCCGACATTTTTGCACAGTAAGCAGATGAGGTTAATTTTATGAAATAATTTATTTTAAACCACAAAAACACTCTTAATCATGAAAAGCTTCAAATGAAATCCTTATAAAAGGCTATACTATCGAGTAAAAATGTAAAAGCAGACAGTTATCTTTCTGGTGTATCCCAATTATGAAAATGAATAAAGACTGAATCTTGTAAGATACTAAGTAAGAAGTTATCTCAAATAAGATTGCTTTAAAAACAATATCTTATTATTTGGGTTAGTAAAGGTGTTCGAATGATAAATAGCAAAATGATTAAAAACGTTACTTTAAGATAATTCAATTAAGTTTCTAAATTTCCATTACTACTAATTAATTGAAGAGGTAAAAGCGTTTGTTATGAAAGTTTCCACTAGGAACATAAAGTAATTACTTATGGCTGTTATAAAAATATAAGTAAGATTTTACCAAAATAACACCGTTATTTGGCAAGTTACTATCTTTTGATTTTAAGATCACGGGTTTAGTCATATTTTTAAAAGTCAACCCTTATTATTTTAATATAAAAAACATGACAATATTACAAAAGTGTACTGGTTTAAAGTGACATGACTTTTATTGTATACTGGTACTAGTGATTATTATGCCCAAATAATAATAATAAGGGGTAACAGAGCAAAGCAATATCTTTATTTATAAATGATATCACCCATAATCACTTAATTACCTATAAAAATAATAAATAGAAGCTGAATTGTAATGATAGCCACAAACAGTGTATACTGGATCAAGTGGTAGTTAGCTCAGTATACTATAAATTGAAACACATGTAATACGCGTATACTAGTTTATCTGCGCTTTTCTCGAAAACCGCTATAGTTTTTTAAATTCTAAATATGTAGAAGAAAACGTAGTACTTTAATTAAAATAAATCTAAAATTTCATTACATTATCTTTAAAGGAAAAAAAGTTATGCATATATTTACCTTTGCGCAGCTCTCCTGTGAAATCGTGATTTTGCACTTGCATCAGTGTACTTAGGAGGTGTCGATATATGGCAGTTCAAATATGACGACAATTAGACAAGGTACTAAAGTGTATACATATTTTTGCCCTTGACTGTACATTGAGTTGGTATACTCAATATACCTATACTCTGACATTATCTCTTTGAAAAAAAGTGTTGACCCTAGACTAATAAATTGGCTAAAAATGGGTTACCTATCTGAACCACTAAAAATGTTAGTCCGAATTTCGTTTCGACAAAAACTATTCGACAAATTTCGTTTTATTTTATTTTCATTTGTCCGAAAATTCATTTCGAATTCTTACAATTCGGCATTTATTGTGTCGGTTTTTTGATCATTCGACAAATTATAAGTTTCCATAAATTTCATTTGTCCGAAGTATCAGTTACCCCATGTAACCTTTCGGTTTATTAATAATTCGACTTTTTTTAATTGCCTTTTATTTCATTTGTCCGATGTAACGATCCGAATTTTTAACTACTCGGCTTTTCTTGCCTTGGTTTTGATTGTAAAAGTGACATGTTTTTATTTTACCTTCAAACAAGCGGTTGTTTCTTTTGTATTTTTTTATCGGTTAAAATATAATATATATCTTACATTTTGTGTGTTGTTTAGTTGTAAAATACGAGTATAATTGTTTAGTTACTAATAAACTATAATGTCTACCATTTAAGTAGGTACCTAACTGCCTAATAAGGTACTGGAAATGTTTATCTCACGATGACAAAAATATGTCTTATACCTTTTGTTGATTCACCATACTCTAATTGTAATAAACAAGCAACAATAAATAAATGTAAATATTTTGCATAAAGCAAGCATGTTTTTTTTAGGGACGACAAAAAAATAACCTCGAAGGCTAAGGCGGGAGCTTCGCTACGCTTCGCTCCCGCCTTAGCCTTCTAACCTAACCTATCCGAGTCGCTTCTGCCCAGACCCATCTTGCTCGCTCGCTTCGCTCGCTCGCTTTACATTTTTCATTAAAATTAGGTAGAAAAACGGTATGAATAAAAATAATTGATACTATAAAAAATGCTTACCTATCTGAAACACTAAAAAACGTTTGCCAGCTGTTTCATTTGCCATAATTTTCATTTGTCCGAATTGTTGTTTGTATGGGAAATGAAAATTATGGCAAATGAAACAGCTGGCCAACGTTTTTAGTGTTTGCGATAATATATAACAGCGGAAAGTCTGTCGAAAAATAACTTAGGATAGCGTTAAAAAGTAAACTGAAAATTTGTCTAAACGTATGCAGTGCCAAAAGTATCATTGGTTAAATAAAAAATGGGCTAATAAACAAAATACGTAACAATTCATAGGGCAAGTAAATGAGACGGGAAAAGTTTTTCGGACAAACGATACTTTTACTAAACGTAAAATGGTGAAGAAAAAAAATTACGAAACCTGTCATCGGACAAATCATAACAATTCGAATAGTTTTTGTCAAAACGAAATTCGGACTAACAGTTTTAGACTTTGAGATAGGTTACCCTAAAAATGAGATCCCAAGTAAGTAAACCTTTTATCTCAGCTAACTAAAAGGATCATAAAAACCCTGACACAAAAGTAAACACGCGACTACAACATGTGTACCAGGAACTCAGCAAACAAAAGCCCGAAAGTTTGTTAATTGGGAGAGTTATTGCATCCCGAGGGAAGACCGCGGACAGAAAAATCCCTGAATAAAATAAAAAGAAAATGCCTAATTTCCGCTGTCGGAATTACTTTACGGAAGTGTTTTTGAACCGATCACTTAAATTAAACGAGTGTTCCGCGGGAACAGGGAACACGGCCAATTATTTACATGTGAAATTAATAGGCAAATATTTGTGATGAACGCGAGTGTTTGTTCTGAGTCTTACATGTTTCCTCTGTATGTATGTATTTCGCTATTCAAGTTAAGTATGTTTATCATTGTTTAGTCCTCATAGTACAAGGCTAGAGACTAGTTTGGGACTAGGCCAATTTGTGTGAGATTACTCCCGTGATGTTTTTTTTATTTTTATTATGATATAATACCTAGGTCAACTAATAGAGAATGTCTTTAGGTAAGTTCACTTTTAGTGCAAAAATATTTGTATTTTGTGCAATAAAGCTTGAAAGACTTTTTCCAGTCTGATGTTATAACAAACTGAAAATTATCAAAGAATATAACGGAAAGAAAGAACTTAAAAATAATGAGGTGTTATAATTATATAATTGTACCGCCACAACAATCTCTTCTTTGAACAAAGGTTAACTAGACAGAATATCTTACGGAATTAAGTTCACCTTTTGTATACTGTGTTCTTTTGTGCAATATAACTCCTAGGACCTCTTTCAATAACTTCACTTTTTAAGACGTGGTCAAAATCAAAAAAATATATTAGGTATTGAATACAAAACATGAAAAAAATGGAAACGCAACTAAATCTCAATATTAATTTTACAAGGTGAAAATGGTTTAAAAAAATAATTTTAAAACGCCATTTATAGATAAAACCATAAAAACTATCACGTAAGCAAATGTTATGGCAACATGGCAGATCAACAAAGGATGATGGTCAGTTTTGTATGGACACTGGCCTAAAAACCAATAATGACAAGCCATATGTCCTTTGAAAGATTTTTTCATATTCTACAACTTTTTGTATGGCGGGAAATCTTAAATCGCTGTGTGAAATATTTAAAAATCTGGAACATCGGGACGCCTACATAGACGACGTTAGAATAATTACTTTGAAAAACCGCGGTCTTTGCATGGCAATAACTTTTTTCACACAAAGATTTCGAACCACCTGTCATAGTAATACTTTTACAACTTAGAATTACCTATTCGGGGACATATCGCTTGTCCTTATTGGTCATTAGGCCAATTAGCCCACCCTCCTTTTCTTTAGTATTACTAAATCTTAGAAAAAATGTATCTTTACAGCATTGAAAGTCACAACACAAATACTATCAACCTAAAAATCAAACGGTTTCGGCAGGTCTCCCGGGCTCTGATAACCAAGACCGATCACCCGATTAATCTCCATCCGAGCCGGTGTTCTAGCCGTTTTATTTCTTTATAAATCTTCTTTATTTCCCATAGATCCTGTAGATTTATGAAGATCTTTCGATTAGGCCGCGCGTTCAAGGTAAGTGACCCAAAATATCTGGTGAATTTCGAAATTCTATTAGAAATACCTGTATTTATCTCACCTTTATAAATTTATAGTTGCTGACTCTGTCCGCGCAGAAAAATAAAATAAAGCCTATGTTCTTCAAGGATAATGTGGAATTCTAATAATGAAAGAATTTTTCAAATCGGTCCCGTAGTTTCGGAGCCTATTCAATGCAAACAAACTATCAAATCTTTCCTCTTTGTAATATCACACGTTAATGGACAGTACTAACATAGTATATATTATGCGTCAGTACATACACAGGCGTCTTACGTCGTACGGCGTACTGTCACATCACAATACCCTTACCATTACACGCTGTGACACTACGTCTTTAGGCGGTTGAAGAATATGAACGTCGAGAGGCGTACTGTCAAATAACTTTTTCAAAGGTCAACGCCTACAGGCGTTATATCCATCAACGGGTTAAGTATTTAGTGTAGACTAGCTCTCGCTCGTGATTTCGTCTGCGTAGAAGTCGTTTATCATGGAAAAGAGTACCCTATGTCCTTTTTCGGAGTTCACGCTATCACCGTACAAAATTTCATCGAAATCGGTCCAACCGTTTTGGCCGTGAAAACGTAAGAAATAGTCAAAGCTACTTTCATATTAATCTATAAGATTCGTTTATTTGTTTATATTTTTTATGACATAAAAATACCACCCATTGGCTTCCACGCGACGGATATTGTAGCAGAGGTAGATCCAGAAGGAGATGGAGAGAATCAGATGACCTAGAGTCGTTTGCGAGGGATTGGCAAGAGTGCGCTCTGCATAGGGACGGGTGGCGAAAAAGAGGGGAGGCCTTTGCCCAGCAGTGGGACACAAAAACAAACTAGAAAAAAAAACCTACATTTTAGGTATTAATGAATTAGCGAGAGCGTGGAATTGCACATGTAGTGGTATTGTGTGTTTATAGGCAAGAGAAAGAAAAATAGAAATATTTAAGTATTTCTCTCTGTTTCTCTTGCCTATACACAAACCATACCACTACATATGCAATTGGGATTGTTCATATTTTACAATAACTCCAATTCGAAAACCATTTCGAGGAATAGGGTTTTACGAGTAAAGCCGATCTGCATTATTAAGTTTTTGATATATTTATCTATTTTGAATATTTAGACAAAAGTATATTTAACCTTTGTTTGACTTTCGTTTTCGCCTTGAAGCCGTTCTAGGTGTATCTAACGGGTTAGGCGTAAACAGTTTGAAATAGCATGTTTTAATACACTATTACAATCACTTTTTTTCATTGGATATCATTTAATTGTTGTAATTTATTAGAAAATGCCATGTCAAATTAAAAATACACATGTCATCCATAAAATGTCTGCTAAATAAATAAAGATATTTAAACAAAACTATTGGGTCAAATACAATATTAATCAAATTGGTGTCTTAAGATTTCCTATCCTTTCGAATTAGAAAGTAAAAACCTTGAGTTATTTTTTTTGGTCAATCCCAATTCCACGCTCTCGCTAATTCATCTATACGTAAGATTTGTCTTATAGATTAGGGTATTGATAGGCTTTACCACATTCGCTAGGATGCTTACCAAAGTGGGCGTTCTGACAGATTGTTTATTTTCGAACAACCGATCAGAACGTTTATTTCGGGGAGCATTTTTGCGAACGCTCGTGTAAATGCTCAAGTATATCACCTTAATGGAATAATTTTGACGTTAGCGCCTCCTCGCGCGAGGTCATTATCTTTGAATTAGTCAGTGCTCCACAACGTACAGTCGAGTTCTTAAATAGTGTACACTACTTAGCAGTTTCAACATGACATTAAATAGACGATGTACTGAAGTGAACACATATTTATGAACTCGGCTGTACTAAACAGTAGGTCGCTCTTTTGAAACACCGAAAACGCTATTTTGGTACCACACACACACACACACACACATTAACTCACGCCTTTATTCCCAGAGTGGGGTAGGCAGAGCTACAGAATTTCCAACAACTATAAAAACATTTTGATAATTCTGTAACCACATTTTGCACACTTAGGCGAACATGTTTACCAGTGTATTAGTGACAGGTTGCAAGCCCATCGCCTAACAGTACTACACGCCTTTATTACCTTAGTCGGCTTCTACGACATCCACGGGAAGACTTTGGAGTGGCACTATTCTAATCCGGCAACCACACGGAAGATTTTGGTACCTTAAGTGTATAAAAAGATTGTTCAAATTTTACTGAAGCCACAATTTACAACAGCAAAACAAAATAAGTAAATAAATTCAAGGTTTAAATCGTACCGGGACGCATTTTCCATGACCTAAACCAATAAAACTTTTATTACTTATAATTGTATTTTTTAAATTCAGTACAGTAATGTGATATATTTTTAGCAACTCAATTACTTCGACATGACATTTTGAAGGAATGTTTTCGTGACTAGCATACTTTGTAACAAGTTTTTAAAAGGTTACGAACCAACTTTATTTATTTAAGGATTCCGTTGTCAAACTAGGAACCTTTATAGTTCCAACTGTCTGTCACAGAATCATATCCACAAAAAAACATGCGTAACCAGGTATTTTCTGGGTAAGCGTGTACAGTCGACGTAATAAATATGTTCACACTTTAGTACCTTGTCTATTTAACGTCGTGTTTAAACTACCATATGAAATTGTCATAACGGATAAAGTGACGAGGTACCTACTAAAGTGTAAACATATCATTGACGTCGGCTGTATCACCGTCGACCTCGTCATCACTTAACATCAGGAGTATATCCTCTCAAAAATAACGGACGGTCGGACGAACGAGCGAAATCGCAGCGACAAGTTTAAGTAGTACCGTCAGTGCGATCAAAACATATTTTAGCGCGTGCATTTTCAATTTAGTAGCATGGTTTCTGCCAATCGAACGTATAAGGCTGTTAAACTCGCCGCTTGGACATTCACTCGTTCGTACGTCCGACCGCCGTTGTTGAGAGAATCATTACCCGGTGAGACTGAGGTCAAACGCAAACCTACTGATGAAAAAAACGGTATATTTTTCTCAAAAACTATCGAAGTCACCAAATTCAAATCTTGTACAGATTCTAAATATTTATACCGCATAATATCCTCACTTTTAAAAATAAAACTATTGATGCTGCCTACGTAACTCGTGATAGGGCACAGGGGGGTTATTATGACGTCACTATGCAGTTCATTTTACGGTGAGCGAAAGGGACGGAGCTATAGCAGTTACATAACTCTGTCCTTTTCTCACAGCGTAATATGAATTGCACAGATACGTCATAATAACCCCACAGAAGTGTCAACTGCCTCGTCGGAGCATAGAGGTAATTATCCGTCTCTTGTTTCGACACAGCTCGGTACAAAGGTCATAACTAGCAAAGCTAGCAACTAGCTCTAACTAGTCATTCACTAGAGCTTGGCATTTATCCAGGGGAATACCTGAAACTGTGTCAATACAGGCAGCTTCTATGCAAGTTATATTACTGGAAGCCGTATCCGGTATATCGTGGCAAAATACAGGGTGTGCTAGAACTTCGCGTTAATATATTAAGGGATAAGAACGCCCTTTTCGTACCAGTTCAGACTTAAATATACCTACCTCTCGTATTAACTTTTTTGTAAAATAATAAGTTAATAAGTTAATTCAGGAGTTAATCTATATATGTATATATTTTTTATGGCATAGAGAAGACAAATGAGCACACATGCCACCTGATGGTAAGTGGAAACTGTGACCCATAGACATTCGCATTCACGAGACTGCAATGCAATCCTAAGATTGCGAATGCGTTGCCAACCCTGAGGACTAAGATGGAATGCCTCTATGCTAGTCATTTCACCGGCTGTCTTATCCCCAAACCGGAACACAACAATGCGAACACTGCTGTTTGGCAGTAGGTTAATGGATAATATGGTGGTAGCGATCCGGGCGGACACTGCACAAGGTCCTACCACCCGAAACAAAAGCAAATCCTGTCAATCCAATCCAATCACAATCCACTCCTGCAATCCTGACTCACTGACTTATATTTCAACGCACACCCCGAACCGCTGGGTCTAGAGATTTCAAATTTGGCAAGTAGGTTCCTTTTGAGGCCCAGGGGTGCACTTAGAAAGGATTTTTGCAAATCCAAATGGTTATAATACTATTGGTAAAGAACACTTCCTTTCCGTACACCTTTGTCTCTCTTGGCTAAAAATAACCATCATTTGTAATCCTAAAACGTGATATCCAATCCTCCATAACGCAATGCATTGAATTACATCATAATTCAAAATAAATCCATACATTCTAAGTCACAAAAGTATTGGTCTCACTCATTCAACGTCGTACTAAAAAAAATCTTTAGACCACGGTATCTTAAAAGTTGGCGCAGGTAATCAAGTTTTGGAAACTGTGCAACAAATAGCTACTAGGTTAATATACTGGCAAAAACAAGTTCCAAGTGACCTAATTTAAGATAAATTTCGCAAGAAAAAGTCTTTCTTATGCTGTAATAATAGTTTACGTCCAGTTTTAATACACCCTGTTTGTTGAAACCCAGGTTTTTTATTGTATAATTTTTGACGTTATAAATTCATGTTATTATGAACATTTTACACTGTACCCTAAACATGTAACAACTTTATAACTGTATTCCAGCAAATAAACGCATTTTGATTTAGATTATTCGAAATATTGTATTTCACTATAAAAGTATACATATCGAGGGTTCACGGGCTATTTGTATTAAGCGACATTCTGGCCGATATTGAGTTATATACATATTTGGAATCGCCAGATTTTTCTGCGTCGTTTGAGCCCGGTTTCGTGGCGATCTGAGCACTTTTGTGTCGCTTGAAACATGAGTAAATTAAGGCCTAGTTTGAGTCTGATGTGATTGATGCGACACAAATTTTATTCAATTATAGAAAAGATGGACTTCATACAGACAAGATATTTTGTGATTTTGACTTAAGCGGTTTTTCCTGACATACACTACGTATTATAGGGCGTTTAAATCGTTATGCCTGCACCTGAAATCCGTCCTTGATGTCGCTTCAAACATTTAGCCTGCACCTGAAATCCATCCTTGATGTCGCTTCAAACATTTAGCCTGCACCTGAAATCCATCCTTGATGTCGCTTCAAACATTTAGCCTGCACCTGAAATCCATCCTTGATGTCGCTTCAAACACTTAGCCTGCACCTGAAATCGATACTTGATGTCGCTTCAAACATTTATCCATCCACCCATATTAATACGCATAGGCGCTTTAAACATTTCAGTTTTGGACTAATTTAATAATCATCTGTCGCATCAGACATATCGAAAATGTAAGTGGTGTAAATTAAAACATTTTTCCTGTACCGAATTTAGGAAAGCTATGTTCGTTATGACAGTCAACATTTTGTATGAATCTTTTACCCGCTGTCGGCTAATACAAAGTGTTTTCGGCGCCGGCGCCTTTGAACCGCGCTAGTATAAACACAGCGCGTGCCCCCCGCGGCGCTTCAGTTGCCTTCAACTTTTTATTTATATTAGTTATCTAATGGTCGTGACGCACTGGAAGAACAAACATTCATAGTAAAATTTGGGACACTTTTTTTCTTGTACGAGGATCGATAGTATCAACGATTCTGAGTAAGAAAAAGGAAAAAAAAACGAATTCTGGAAAAAAAAAAATCTTGTAATTTTTTTTGAAAAGCTCCCTCATATTACTTATTTTTTTATTTAAATAAGTTTTTTTTTTTTTTTAATAGCCTAACTATTTAAAAAAATAAAAAACAGAACTAAAAGGAGAAGTAAATAAGGTTTATTTTATGTTATTACAGAATAATTATTTTTACTTTTTATTGTAAAAATAATTCTTCTTTGTTTAGTTTTCCTTAATCAAAGTTAATTGTTTTGTTACCTACTTAATTGTTATAATTTTAGAAGAGTCTTTCTTTGTTGCAAGATAGTGAGATTATTATAATGTACAAAATGATTTTATGTTTCGTTTTATGTGGACTGTGAAGACTGAAAATTTCAATTTTTATACTACACTGGCCTGCAAAACTAAGTATCACACAACTTAGTTGACAATAGTTGGAAAGAAAGCTGATAAAATTTGCTATAAAAGTGTTTTATTTTAAATCTCTAACTTCCATAGATTAGAAAAAAAATAAAAAATTAAAGTGTGATACTTAGTTTTGCGGGCCAGTGTATTTCATACTGTACAAAGCCAAAGGGGCACCGTGTGTTTAAAAAATGTTCCTACTTATATTAAATTTAAAGAGACTCTGTTAACAATTGTTTGTAATTTTACTAATTGTAATAACTTAACCTCTTTCTCATCAGTCGGTTAACGAGCTTAATAACATCCTGTGATGCAAGTTTGACATTAGTTATCACTTATCACTTCATAACTAAAGTAAACAAACTAGGTATTTACAAATAATCTAATTCTGCATATCAGGCTATTACAGTTTCTAATATGACCACATTACCATAGGTATCAAGTTAACATTAGAACACACACTCTTAACCGCACTGCACAATGAATTTTAAGCATCCAATCCAATTTTTGTTGTTGCAACCGGTTACTATGATTGAGTGACCATTACCTAACTGCCGATGACGTATTCTGGCAGTTGCAGCAGTTGCAAAGCTGTTGCTCGGCGTAGAAACTGATCGACCAGTAGAACAAATTGATCTATTATTATTTATTATTATTTATTTATTTAATGGCGTCTACATAATAACGTAATTTTGCCAATGTCAAGTATATTTAAAAGCAACGTTGTACGGTGAATCCTGTCCTGTCGTCGAAGTCTTCCAGTCATAGTCGTTATGACCCTTGAAGATGGCGGGCATGCACTTCAATGGCTTGGTGTGATCTTGACCGCTAACTCATTTGGAACCATATTTTCACTGTTATTTTATTTAATGCAAGTTCTTCATCAATGTTACAAGTTGTCCCACAAAACTGCCCTGGATTTGCGAATCAAAATGAACGATAAAATCATTTACAAAAAAAAAATGGACAGATGTTTTCAGAATGACAGCCAGTCATAGACCAAATAAAAATAAAATAAAGACTAATAAACACCGTCTCTGACATTTTTGCTCTGTCATGATTGTCTCAAACCACAGAACGACAGATTATTTTTTTTCATAACAAAAAGGCTAGGCTACCAATAAATTGTATTTTCTTTCAATTTGATATTTGACATCCTTCACTTTCGTCACATAAATTTAAATCGTAATTGCAATAATAATGCCTTTAAATTTTACTGCGGTTGAGATAATGGATATGATCCTTGCGTGCGGAGAGTGCAGGGGCAATGGGAATGCAGCCCTCCGCTTGTACTCCGAGAGATATCCTACAAGAAGGCAACCAAGTAATGCTCGTGTCATCGTTAATGCCATTACACGGCTGCGAAATAACGATCGGCCGGTGCCTGTGAACTCAGGTGGTCCTCAACGTGTTCATGTTACGCGGGAAGAACAGGTATTGGATCATTTTCAAAACCAACCAGGTTCAGGTAACTAAGGTTCAAGCGTTGAAACCTGACGATTATCCCAGACGGGTTGAGTTTTTTTTTTTTTTTTTTTTTATGGCATCGAGTAGACAAACGAGCACACAGGCCACCTGATGGTAAGTGGAAACTGTGACCCATAGACATTCGCAATCACAAGACTGCAATGCAATCCTAAGACTGCAAATGCGTTGCCAACCCTGAGGCTAAGATGGAATGCCTCTATGCTAGTCATTTCACCGGCTGTCTTATCCCCAAAACCGGAACACAACAATGCGAACACTGCTGTTTGGCGGTAGGTTAATGGATAAGATGGTGGTAGCGATCCGGACGGACCCTGCACAAGGTCCTACCACCCGCAAAGCTAGTCGCAGTATGCTAATTGGGCGTTAGAAAAAAAAAGAGAAGATCCTCACTTTTTAAGAAAAGTTTTTTGGGGTGATGAGAGCCTCTTTACAAGGAATACTATGTGGAATCGACGGGTTGTCCATCATTGGGCTCCAAAAGTTCGAAATCCACACGTGAGTCGCGAACTGTCTCATCAAACCAGGTGGTCAATATATGTATGGGCCGGTATAAGAGACAACGATATCATTGGGCCAGTGTTCATAAATGGCACAACAAACGCTGAGCGGTATCTCCAAGTGCTTAACAGACCTCTCAGTCGCTATGTTGATAGCTTACCTCTCAGTCACAACGTACAGACATGATTCCAACATGACGGTGCTCCTCCTCATATCGCGATTCGAATACGGAACAGGTTAAACGACATGTTTGGAAACCAATGGATCGGGCGGTTCGCACTAATCCCTTGGGCTCCGCGTTCGCCGGATCTCACTCCGCTTCATTATTTCTTTTGGGGTTGGGTGAAACAGTTGGTGTTCAAAAAAGAATCAAGTACTCGCGAAGAAATGGAATTACGAATAGTTCAAGCTTTCGAGAAAATCAAAAGCCGTATTAGAGAAAATCCTAGTTTGATGAGAAGGGTTCATGACAATAATTATCATCGCTTGCAGAGGTGTGTCCATAACGGCGGACGACACATAGAACTGCGTCGCATTTAATACGTGAATGTGCACACACCTTTATACTTTAACTGACATTATGACGTTTACGTTGTTGTCACTGATAAGATTGTAAACAAATGAGACAGGGAGTTACATTTTTATTACATTATTATTATTTTTTTACACTGTCAGTAAAAAGTTTCCTGATTTCATTAAATTAGGTACCACATCCATTTTTCTCGCCTAAACATTAACGGGTTTAATTCTTTGCCTTTCGTTCATTTACATACTCTATATGGCCGCACTCGTTCGGTAAATGAAAGATTAAGTTGTCCATTAGTAAAGATTTCATATTATGGGGAATCTAATATAATTAAACTAAGGAGCAACTTAATCGTTCATTAACTTTATATTCTATTCTATATCTAAGATTTATGAAACTTATTGTTGGAACAAGCTTTAAGCTTTAGCCCAAAATGTTGTTTATTACGTTATTATTACAATAAAGCAACAAGTTTTTTGATTTATAGAATTTTTGGTTTCAATTTAAAATTTCATTCAAATCAATCACTCCGAAAGACTTTAAAATCCTGCAAAAAAAATTTGTTCTAGCCGCCAATCTTTATTATACACACAGTTTTACTGTCACTTCAAACAGTTTACTTTTAGTGTAAAGTGCTACATAAATCATTATGATCTGCATCTCCTTTATTATACTTCAGGTGCTTAAGCGGACTATCCTGATTCTATTTTAATATCGCGATGGTTGTTAATACATTTAGCTTTACACAAGCACAACACCCTAGTATCGCTTAAATCCTTTTTCCTGAACCTAAAATGTTCATTTTATGGCGCTTCAATCAATTAGCCTGTTTCTAAATAAAAGTGATTCGAGGTCATTTTGTATCAAGCAACCTTTATTTTTGGTAAAAACAACTTTAAAAAAATTACAACTAGGCTAAATTGCGCGGATTTAGATATGGAAAATAACCTAGTACACTTTTTTGTAAAAATATTGATACCTTTATTGTTATGATTTTTTTTCGAAAAATGAAACTTTGATAATGCTCTCCTGTAAAGTTCCAAAAATGTCGCTTAATACAAATAGCCCGTGACCCCTCGATATCATTATCTAGTAGTTGTTGCTGTGTGTTTTATAGTAGAGATTGCGACTTGAATCTCAACCATAATTTGTTCTAAAGCATCGTTTGTCCGAATTTTTGTTTATCCTAAAGCTATTTCCGCTTAAAATTTAAAACTTTTTAGTAGTAGATAGACCCTAACCTAACCAAACCGCAGATAATTGAAAAACTTAAAAAGTATCCTTACTCATCTAAAAACCAATTTAGGGCAAATGAAAATTCGGACAACGATGTGTTAGGATTAAACGTTGCTAGGGAAACGTTATTAAAACTATGTAAGTTTCAGAGTATTACATAGTCCAAAAAAAGTGTCACTTTATTCCTATCCCTTCTAAACATAAAACAAAACTGTCGCAGTCATATCTCAAATTAGGCCATCTATCATTTTTATTTGGGTTCCAACATTCCTACCCATTCCCTTTACAGTCATTGCAAGCCGTTTTCAACCCTATTACTAAGCAGAAAACAAAAGGAAAACAGCATAAAAAAACTTTGGATCTAAATTACCTTTGTACTTGGTACCGACGTCATGAAGACAAGTTTAGTGTAATAGCAGATGACTTTGATTTCATACTAGAGAAAACGTTAGACAATTTCAACTCTCAACTTCTAGAAAGTAAATTCCATGCCTGATACCTGTATCTGGTCCCCATAGACTAGTCTTTTGTTTTCTGTTTCCTTAGTGTTCAGTTGCCAACCTTAACAGGGTGTAATTTTTATGGTCGTTCGAGATAATCTCGAACAAATGATTGCAATTATGATCCTTGATGTTTTTAATTTTATGTTATTTTGTGTTAAGTGTGTCACTTTCCGTCTCTTCACCAAGCGGCTCCAACGGAAGACGAGTGCTGGCTTTACGGCTAGCGAATGCTGAGTAGAGACCGTTTCGCAACTGTTTCTCTGTGTCTTATTTTTTGTATCTATGTACCTAATGTGGTTTTGTATTGTTGCGAATAAATGTCTCTTTATCTTTATCTTTATCTGATACCTGATAGTCAACGTCATAAGTAGATGAACCTGGTTCTCGACCATATAATACGGTGTAAAAACAACGTATTTAGGTACTAAGCCGAAAGCCGAAACTTTAAATATAAGAACTGTGGTTCGCCTGTAAGCGCCCTCCTTTTGCTGGAAAATGTCGCCATGAAGCGTAAAGCTTCAACCGAGTTCCGGGTCCGATATTGGTTTGTGAATTTTTAAAGCGAATCTCGAACGTAATATCGTGCGGTATAAGACAAGGTTTTACGTATTTTTTTTATTTTTTTTTTTTTTTATGGCATCGAGTAGACAAACGAGCACACAGGCCACCTGATGGTAAGTGGAAACTGTGACCCATAGACATTCGCAATCACAAGACTGCAATGCAATCCTAAGACTGCAAATGCGTTGCCAACCCTGAGGCTAAGATGGAATGCCTCTATGCTAGTCATTTCACCGGCTGTCTTATCCCCAAACCGGAACACAACAATGCGAACACTGCTGTTTGGCGGTAGGTTAATGGATAAGATGGTGGTAGCGATCCGGACGGACCCTGCACAAGGTCCTACCACCCGCAAACACAACATTAACATTAACATTATACTAGCTTGCGTTAACCATGTATGTTTACATCGAGACAACGAGCGAATTTCCTGCCTCTAATTAATATCAGGGACACAGAGTTCCTTATACATTAAACGACGACATTTGACGACGCGCTGGCATAGTTGGTAGTGACCCTGCCTACGAAGCTAGCGATCCTGGGTTCAAATCCCGGTAAGGGCAGATATTAGTGTGATGAGCGCGAATATTTGTTCCTGAGTCATGGATGTTTTCTATGTATTTAAGTATAATATTTCTCTATATAAGTATTTATATCGTTGTCTAGTACCCATAGTACAAGCCTAGAGCTTAGTTTGGGACTAGGTCAATTGGTGTGACATTGTCCCCTGATATTTATGTCGGAGAATACGTTAGACACGCAGGTTTGTAACAGGTCACACCTGGAGTCTTTTACACTCACCAATAGATGGCGCGCATACGATCAGCCTAAGCTTGCACACAGCGGTAACTATTGGCGAAGTTTCGATTAACACCGCTAGATGGCGGTGAGAACTTGACGTGAAGTTAGCAACGTTGTTTTGCACCGACTTCACTCCGGTCTGTCAGTTGTGCGAATAGTTCACGGAGGCCATCACGCCTTTACTTTTTTCCCTGACGTCGCCTGCGCTGCACGAGCGCGCTGACTGCTACCAATATTAAAGATGGCGGACAAACCGATCGAGTCGTTAAATTTGAATCCAACTGAATCTTTGACAGCAGCGGTGGGATCGGTTCCAAATTCACCATGTACCTCAAATACAGTCCCTACTACCCAGGAGAAAGAATATTTCACGGCTCCATCTGCGGAAAAAGAAACACGTGCTAGTGTATCACAAGGAGCATTTCCGGCTGTGACACAAGACATGTGGTGTCAATTCTTTCAGAATCTAGCCGAGAATTTTATACCGAAAAAACCAGATGCAACCCAGACGAAAAATGAAACGAGAAAAATGAAATTCAGTTTAATCTACCTACCATCTTTTGACCCGGATGAGTGCCAATTCACGATAGCACAATGGTGCGAAGAAATTGACCATCACAGAATTCATAACTCATGGACGGATTATGAAACCAGAAACGCGGCTTTTACTCATCTGCAAGGACGCGCGAAAAAGTGGGCCACTCGTTCTTATGCTCAATGTAAGTCGTGGCTGGAGCTAAAAGAGAAGATTTCTAGGCAATTCGCAGCGTCGAGAAGGTTCCATGACCTGTTTCGGGATATGGCAGACTACACTAGTGACCAGGCGACTTCATATTTGGAGTATTCATCTACCAAGGTGGCGCTGATCGACCGTTTGGAGACTGGTTGGAGTGAAGCGAACCGGATTGAGGTGGTAATTTCCGGTATTGCAGACTTACAGGTACGTTCTGAACTGTTAAAAAATACTCCTATTGATTTTGTGTCGTTAGAGAGGCATTTTAATACGTACCCAAAGCTTAAAGCGCATAAGAGGTCACTGGGCGGTGATAATGAGGTTTTGTGCCCTAAGCGACAGAAGTTTAATGATAAACCCTTGGGTTCCAAGGATCGAGCGTGTCATCATTGTTGCAAAATAGGTCATTTAAAGCGTAATTGTTTTCTTTTGCGTAAAACTAAAAATGACATAACCGAATCGCGCCCTGCCCAGGCACCTCTTAATTCTTGTGATAAAACTCTTATCCAGTGCTCATATTGCTCAAAATCAGGTCATACTGAACGAACATGCTTCGCAAAACAAAGAGACGAAAAGTCTAGGTCGTCAAGGGATAACACGTCACTTACTAAGTCAGTGAATGTCTGTTCAACTTCCAATGCTTCTTTAGTTGAGGTTAAGGTAGGAGATTATAATTTGCATGCGTTGGTTGATAGTGGCTCAGAGTGTTCACTGCTTCGCAAAAGTATTGCTGAGACATTAAAGCAAAAATATGACTTTTCGTTTACTCGACTCACAGGTATAGGATCAGTTCCATGCTACTCCTTTAGCAAGCTCAATACTAACGTTGAACTTGATGGAGTTCATACCGAAGTCACTTTTGTTTTAGTAGACTCCCACCTTTTGCCGTACCATGTTATTTTGGGCCGTGAGATTTTCAATACACCCGACTATGAACTGTGATGGAGCAAAGATAACGCGCGAAGTGTGTATCAGTGCACAAGAGTCACCAGTTCAACCCAGCTTCGATGCAGGGAGTATTGACACGGATTTGACAGACGATGATGACAAGAGGCGACTTGCAACTCTTTTAGATCAATGTAAAGTCAATTTTGTTTGTGGAAACTCTCGTTCTACCGTGACGACAGGAGATATGCAGATAAAACTTAAAAATCCTGATAAAACAGTCCAACGTCATTCATATCGTATGGCACCGGTTGAACGTACCGCTTTGCGAGAAATTATAGCTGATCTTGAGTCTAAAAATATTGTACGTGAGAGCTCGTCTCCTTTTTCGAGCCCCGCGCTACTCGTAAAGAAGAAAGACGGATCTGACCGACTCTGCGTCGATTATAGGGAATTAAATTCGAACACAGTACGTGACAGTTACCCTTTGCCCCTAATATCGGAACAGATTGATAATTTAGGTCAGTCATGCTTCTTTTCCTGTCTGGATATGGCATCAGGATTCCACCAGATACCGATGGCATCCGATTCAATCCATAAAACAGCATTTATTACGCCTGACGGTGTCTGGGAGTATCTTAAAATGCCATTCGGGCTTTGTAACGCCCCGTCCGTGTACCAGAGGTCGATTAATAGAGCCCTTAAAGATCTTAAGGACAAAGTAGCGTTGGTCTATATGGACGATGTTTTAGTCTTTTCAAAAACTAAGGACGAAGCCTTCTCACATTTGGAAATGGTACTAAAAGCTTTAACTGAGTCCGGCTTTACTCTCAATTTGAAAAAATGCTCTTTCCTTAAAACGTCAGCTGAGTTTCTCGGTTACTCTATTAAGAACGGAACGATAGAGCCTAATTCAAGGAAAATTGAGGCACTCTCCAACGCCCCTTTACCCACCAACGTAAAGGAACTCAGGCAATTCAACGGTCTTGCCGGATATTTTCGGAAATTTGTGCCAAACTTCTCGTCTATCATGGCGCCCCTTTACGATTTAACTAGGAAAGACGCTAAGTGGGATTGGAAGGAAGAGCATTCTAAAGCTCATCGTTCTATTATCGGATATCTGACTTCCTCCCCGGCTTTGTCTATTTTTGATCCCGACAAGCCGATAGAGCTTCACACAGACGCAAGCTCTATCGGATTTGGATCTGTTTTATTTCAAAAGGTCGACAACCAACTTAAGGTCATTGGTTATTTCAGTCAGAGGACTACAGAAGTAGAGAGTAGGTACCACAGCTACGAGCTTGAAACCTTGGCTGTCTTTAAAGCTCTAAAACATTTCCGTCATTACCTCCTAGGTAGAGAGTTTAAAGTCGTGACGGATTGTAATGCTCTCAAGGCGTCACGCCACAAAAAGGAATTACTGCCGCGTGTTCATAGATGGTGGGCTTACATGCAATCTTTTTCGTTTGAAATAGAGTATAGAAAGGGAGAACGAATTCCTCACGTGGACTTTTTAAGTCGTAACCCCGTTGAAAATAGGGAAGTTAACATAGCTCGTATAAATGATGACTGGTTAATCGCGGAACAAAAACTTGACTCTGACATTCGTCGAATCGTAGAGTCACTTGAAAATGATACCCTTGATCCTAGTTTGCGATCTAGCTATTCTATAAAAAGTGGTTTGCTTTACAAACATTTTCAAGTAGACGGCAAAACCTACAGTCGCGTCGTTGTACTCAAAAACTTCAGGTGGCAAATTATTCAGCGTTTCCATGATGAGTTGAAACATCTAGGCTGGGATAAAACATTAACAAAAATAAGGGAACATTTTTGGTTCCCTCATATGACCTCGTGCGTACGTACCTATGTGGATCGGTGTTTAGTTTGTAAAATAAATAAAAACCCTTCTGGCAAGAAACAATCGGCTTTACATCCCATCGATAAAATTGCAGAGCCGTTCCATACGATACACATAGATACGAGTGGTAAGCTGACCGGCGGAAGACTAACAAAGGAATACGTAATCGTGATAGTAGACGCCTTTTCTAAATACTGCCATTTAACTCCGGTTAAAGACTTAACGTCTAAATCTGCATGTGAGACTTTACGGAATTTTGTAAGCGTTTTTGGTACACCAAAACGAATCATCTCCGACCAGGGTACATCTTTCACGGGACAAGAGTTCCGAGATCTCTGTAGTGAATGGTCAATAGAATTCCACGAGGTCGCTAGTGGTATAAGCCGCGCTAACGGGCAAGTGGAGCGTTTCATGTCAGTGCTTACTAATTGCTTTACCATAGCCGAAAATCATGAAAAGAGATCTTGAAAATCTGTTATCGGTGAAGTACAACTGGCCTTAAACTGTACTGTTTCTAGGAGTACCGGAAAAAGCCCGTTACAGTTGTTGTTAGGTTGCAACAAATGCCCTCCACGCCTAAACGGACTGACGAGCGAGTTTGATAAACTTGATATTGCAGAGATTAGACGCGAAGCTAAAGATAGGATGGACGAACAAGGAATATTAAACAAGGCTCGCTTTGACTCTAGTAAGGCAGCAGTTAGGCCATTCAAGTTAGGAGACCTAGTATTGGTACAGAAAAATCCTCGAATTATTAAAAAATTAAGTGAGAAGTTTTCTGGTCCTAATAAAATCATCGAGGTTTGTTCTAATGACCGTTACAAAATACAACCGATTTCGGGTGGTCGAGAACAGTACGTGTGTCATGAACGATTACGCGAATACCCTTCTAGCTTACCGAGTATTTCAGAGTCACTTGACGAACCTGGATGTAGTAGTCAGTTGAATTAAGTTCTTGGTCAGATAGCCTTAGATGAAATCATTATCTGAGATTATCATAATTAGTTGATCTTTTCATGATTTTTGTAGCTGAAAGCTTAAACGCTTTGCACATAATTGTTGTAAGCTTGTAACGCTTAACGATTAGAGTTGTAAAATACTATGTAATAAGAATAAATTAGCTTAATTACTTAACTGTAAGTTGCATTGTAATAAACAACGCGATTCTGAGAATTATATCGTGTGGTGTTTGATTTTATGTTGAAAGCATTCACTCTTTACATGATGTTAAAGGTTGCTAAAAATTGCTGAAAGCTTTTACGCTTTGCCTTTCTTTTGAAGTTTGCTGAAAGCTTTTACGCTTTGCATTGTTTTTGAAGTTTGCTGAAAGCTTTTACGCTTTGCATTGTTTTGAAGTTTGCTGAAAGCTTTTACGCTTTGCATTGTTTTGAAGTTTGCTGAAAGCTTTTACGCTTTGCATTGTTTTGAAGTTTGCTGAAAGCTTTTACGCTTTGCATTGTTTTGAAGCTTGCTGAAAGCTTTTACGCTTTGCATAGTTTTGAAGTTGCTGAAAGTTTTAACGCTTTGCATTGTATTCCAGGCCGCTAATAGTGTTTAAGTTTTGCATTACTACCTGTGTTGTTGAAAGCTATCACACTTTGCATTGCCTAATGATGTTGTTATATAGTTTTACGTTTTGTGAGTATGCAAGCCTAGTTTTGTTTGAAAGCCTATGCGCTTTGCGTTATTGTCTAAATTTTCAGACGGTGGTTCATTGTTGGTGATTTCTCGTTGTGTGGCGTCTTTGGTAAGACACTGAGTACCAAACAGGCATGTGCTGTCTATGAGCAACGTACACAACGCGAGAACGCGCTGTTCGTCAGAATGGCCGTGTCGGAGAATACGTTAGACACGCAGGTTTGTAACAGGTCACACCTGGAGTCTTTTACACTCACCAATAGATGGCGCGCATACGATCAGCCTAAGCTTGCATACAGCGGTAACTATTGGCGAAGTTTCGATTAACACCGCTAGATGGCGGTGAGAACTTGACGTGAAGTTAGCAACGTTGTTTTGCACCGACTTCACTCCGGTCTGTCAGTTGTGCGAATAGTTCACGGAGGCCATCACGCCTTTACTTTTTTCCCTGACGTCGCCTGCGCTGCACGAGCGCGCTGACTGCTACCAATATTAAAGATGGCGGACAAACCGATCGAGTCGTTAAATTTGAATCCAACTGAATCTTTGACATTTATTTATTTTATTTATTTATTTTAATTAAGATCACCAAAGAAACAACGAAATATATCATTTTTGGATTTGTTTATTCAGCACATTCACTTTTTATTTTCAAATTGAATTTAGAATGCTTTGATAGACGATTGTTTTTTTGTTTTTAATTGTTTTAAAACATAATTATACGTCTACGTACAGTAATATTAAAGTATATTAACGGATACTTATCGCTGTCACATTCTATCTGCTGAAATATGAAAGCGATAGACTTTTACAATAATCTGGTTTTACTGTACTTAAATATGTATTTCATTGATATTATAATTTCTTTATCATAATAATATTACAGCTTTGAAATTATCATATCGCACAAAAAGGAACTTTCAATCAGGCTTTAATTAATTTCATGCAAAACTCACAAATTACTTTAATTCTTGATCAAATCATTATAACTTTGAAAGTATTTAAAAATTAATAAAAAGTAATCAGTGCGTATTGTTCTGATTTTATACACGGGACGCTTTGCCATTTGCATATTATTATACATATTTGAAGTAAAAAATCTCCTTTTTTTTAAATTGAATAAAAAATGAGAATGGAAAGTTGCAATATGTGACTATTTCATGACATAACAAACTTAAAAAACCCGACTGGTAGTTGCGTACCATCTTTATATGGTTATAAATCCTAAATGAACGTTTAACATGGAAAATGATTTAAGAAACCTAAAGATGATTTTTATACGTATTCAATGAGCTTTTTTTCTTTTTTTTTTTTCTTCAATACTAGCTGCATCATACATTAAATCACGCCTGTTTCCCAGAGGGGTAGACAAAGACCACTTCTTTCCACTTGCTACGATCTTGACAAATTTCCTTCCCTTCTTCCACATTCATACATCGAGTCATGCGCGCACGTCGGTTTCGGGTACTTAAAATTCGGCCAGTACTTCTCCGATTTGTATTTCTCCGATTTGTCTCGAAAAAGTACGCCTAGGGCGGCTCCTTCCGACCCGTCCACTCACTTTCGATCTGTATATCTCTTTCGTCAATCTTCTATCATCCATCCTTTCCAAATGACCGAACCATCGAAACATGCCCTTTTCAGTCATGCACGCACTTCGGTTTCGGGTATTTAAGATTCGGCCCGTCATCATCATCTACCACGCTAATTAAACTTAACGAGAAAATGGCCAGAATTCGTAAATATACAATTTCTCAACATGGTAAAAGCAACGCTCCCTGATTGCATACAATCTTGACGCCATATTGAGGTTTCGGCTCTGAATGCGGCAATCCTATCCGGTATCCTTATCAGATAATCTGGGTGCGATGATATCCTGTTTTTCCTTCAATCGGTATCGGCCCGTGAAAAGCGGTATTAGGGAAGGGATTTAAGGTGCGTTTACACTCCCGAAAATCTGCTATTATTTTAAAACGCGAAAGAATTATCGCCTTGTTCGTTTTCTATTCGAGGACTAAGTGTAGTGTAGGAATCCATTCTTAATTACGCTATGGAATATAGTTTGTAGTTGACGTTCTTTAAATTTATACGCAGCATGGGGAAAATCTAAGAGAAGAGAAAGCTGGGAGGAGGAAGAAGTCGTGGACCTTTATTCAACATGGTAAAAACTAATTCGTCTTTGACAGACGGACGGACGGTCGGACGGACGGACGGACGGACGGATGGACGGACAGCTTAGGAATATTAATAGGATCCCGTCGGCCTCTTTTTGGGTACGGACCCCAAAAAATGAAACACCTATATACAGTTAATAAAGTGGTTAATGTACGTTATGCGTTATGTGTTGTATCTTAAGTACCCGAAACCGACGTGCGCGCATGACTTGAGGTATGAATGTGGAAGAAGCGAAAGAAATTTGTCACGATCGTAGCAAGTGGAAAGAAGTGGTCTCTGCCTACCCCTCTGAGAAACAGGCGTGATTTAATGTATGTATGTATGTATGCGTCCGAAATATAATTAACTCACTTGCTAAAGTTTTAAGATTACTTATCGCTTGCACCAACAAACTTTTTGCTACAACTCTGAAATTAAGAGCCCGAAAAGCTTCGCAACAAGTGAGCAAACTCCTTTACGTTTCCAATTACACAGAATTACTCAGCATTCCTTGAATAAAGAAACTTATTAACACTAATGAAAAGGCATTTTCTTTTAGCGTTCATGTAATCAATGTTCGAGTAATAAAATAATAACCCACGTATGGAATAAAATAACAAAGAAATTGAATTATGAAAAAAGAAACTATAAAAGTAGCAATTATATTTAAAGTTTCGTGGTAAATAAGTCATACAATAGTAAAAATTTACTTAATAATAAAGGTTTTAAGACCAACCATTGATATGAGTTTTTAATGTTATATATTACCTATTTCTTTTTAGTTCTTACGAATAATAAGGTTACAATTTTAAAATTCGATAATAATATTTTAAGTTAGATCCAAAACTGAAGAAGTTGAATAATGCAGTTTCAAAATAACCTATTTATAGAACTGTGCTATAATGAAAGAATTATAATAAAAGCATTAAAAATTTATTTGATACAATATAAATTGGCCGTTTCATCATAAAAGTTAATAGTACGCCTTCTATTTGGCTTGTATAATAAAGTTATTTCAAACTTTCTTAAGTAATTTCAAGTTCTTAATAAAAATATACTCGTATTATCTTGATATTTCTAAGTTAAAAATAAGCCTTAGATTAACTTTATATGGTTAGTTCCAATCAAATGAAAGTCACTGGGGTGTTATTCTTTCAAAAACAACGGACGGTCGGACGGACGAACGAAATCGCAGCGGCGAGTTTAAGTAGTCGCGATTATAGCGCGTGCATTTTTAATTTAGCAGCCTTTTACGTTCGATCTAACGGTAGGAACCATGCTGCTAAATTGAAAATGCACGCGCTGAAATTTGATTTGTTCGCACTGACGGGACTACTTAAACTCGTCGCTTGGACGAGCGTCGTTCCGTCCGTCCGACCGTCGTTGTTCAGAGAATCACTACCCTGAGAATGTAGTAATTATTAGTTCAATTAGTTTAAACTTACAAAGGTAAATGACTACTAGAGTAAGATCACTGCTTCAGTACAAAATCTATTTTATTTTCCACAGCGCCTGGATTTAAATAGCATGTTAGTTGTTATTTCAAACCCATTTTTCGATAATTAGCTAAATAAATGGAACTGGAGAGATAGGTATCGAATAAATGATAAATAATTATTTAATTTTACAAGTAATTCACGATGAATGTTGTTATGAGTTGGTGTAATAGTGGTCATAATTAGTGCAAAATGTATATTAATCTATTTCTCTTTCAAAACGATATGTTTTTGTTAGTTAAACTCAAATTCGTGTGTCGTAGATTCCTAATATCAAATACAGTCACGAGATTTAATTTGGTACCCACCTTAGGTCCAAAGTCAATCTGACATTCTACAACAATAAGGTTGAGTTTCATAAAGTTACAGATGACTTGACATCTCTAATGACATTGACGACTTCAAGCATATTTTTCTTGAAATGGGTCCCAAATTAACGCTGGTGACCGTACATACCTTCACGCCTGTCTCCCAATAAGGTAGGCAAATATGGAACGTCAGGTGCACCGATCTAAACATTCAACTTCCGCTTCCTCTACATTCATCAATCTCTTCATGCACGTACGTCGGTTTCGGGTGCTTTTGATTTGGCCCTTACTCAGTACATCGCGAATCTGATCACCGTACGTCCGTCTAGGACGTCCCCTACCGACATCTCCGCTCATTTTCGCTCGCCATATCTCTTTCGTATATATTTTTTCATCCATCCTTTTTAAACGACCAAACAAAATACAGTAGTGTGACATTAATGCTGTGAGGGACAAACGACATTACTTTGGCACGAGATATCTTTAAGAAAATCATAAAAAAATAGACAATAATAAATAAATATCAGGGGACAATGTTACACCAATTGCCCTAGTCCCAAACTAAGCTCTACGCTTGTACTATGGGTACTATACAACAATATAAATTACTTAAAGAACTTAGAAAAGGTCCATGACTCAGGATCAAATTATTCTCCGCAGAAATATCTGCCCTTACCGGGATTCGAACCCAGGACCGCTAGCTTCGTAGGCAGGGTTATTTAATAACAACTAGGCCAGCACGCCTCTAATAATAATATAATAAAACAGCTGCTAAAGAGTAAATAAATTAAATTATTTAAGGATAAAAACAAAGACCCATATTTATCTCTCATAAACGTGACAATAATATTAAAACCATTACTCAAAAACTTTTATTTCGTTCAAGTTTGTAATAAAACTTGTCTAATTCGCGGCCCATCTGCTCGAGTTTCTCAATTTTTAGTAAGCCTTGAAATTAATCTGTGGCTACCAGGGCCGCCGCACCTGTGATAAAAGATTAGAAAAATACAATTTTAAACTTCATGGAGTTATTCTGTGGATTATTAAGAGAGAACCAAGTTTTATTGTCAGGAACAGCGGCAGTTATCATTTGTTACAAAGTAACATTGTGTTTAAATATTGCTAAATATTTTGATTGGAAAACTGTTACGTTTGTGTAACCTGTTAAAACGGCTTATGAGATTGCACTTTTCTCTGACTCACTCTCATTATGTTCTAATGAATGACCAACCTTTTAAAAAAAATCAATATAACGGTATTTCAAAAAAATTACGTCATAGAAATCTCTTTTGGTAATCTTGACTTCATTTCTATAAAGATCTTATAATTGAAAATACCTTCGCTGGCGCAAATGATTTTATATAACATAAACCTCTTTTCCAAAATCACCGAATCAAAATACAAAAACATCTTATTATGTCAAGGCTTAGTCGGCCATTCTTTTCTGTTCATTCACAAATTTTAAAAATTTACTCAAACTACGTGACTTCTTTGTTGGCCAAATATTACAAAGAATCTTTTCTTATTTGCAGCCTACACGTAGAAGACATAAAATAAAACGTGTAAACATGCGTGTAATGCCTATCCAAATAATACTTTGCACAAATATTTTTGCTTACTACCACGTAAAACCAAGATTGTAGTAGTACAGTGACTAATCTAAAATTCTTAAACGAAAATTTATTTTGTGTATGCTCTGGCGAGAAAGATAAAGATAAAAAGATAAAAGATAAAAGATGTTTATTCAGTAAGTAGGCCGCACGGGCACTTTTACACGTCAAAAATCTACCAGCGCTTCGCAAGAGACCACTGCTGAGAAGAAGCGCCGCAAGAAACTCAACAGTTAGTCGTTTTTTAAATATACGAGTACAATTTTAAAACTTAACCTAGCATTATATAAAACAATGAATATAACATACGATAAGAAATAAATATATTCACGCGTAGTTAAGCAGGAAAATGTGTCAAAACTCTGAATTTTCTCCAGAACTAATTAGTAGTAAGTAATAGAAAATAATTATGAAAATTATACTTAATTATGATGGTGTAATACAACTACATAAAAAGTTTCGATACATTCTCCTACAGAAACCGTGTCCCCTAGACAATATACAATGTTTAAGTACATATTTCTTACAATTAAGTTATTATTAAGTTATTTGGGTGTTTAGTTTAGGCCAAGCACTTTTATCTGATAGATAGTCCTCGACCCTATAGTAAGCTTTAGACATCAGCGACTTTTTCAAGTAAGTTTTAAGTACTGGAAATGGTAACTTTAAAACTTCGTCAGGTAATTTATTATAGAAATGGATGCATTGACCTACAAATGATTTAAAAACCTTACGAACACGAAATTTTTTAATAGCTATTTTATTTTTATTTCTTGTATTAAAATTATGTATATCACAATTCTTAATAAAAGAGTCCTGATTTTTAATGACATAAATAATATTCTCATAAATAAATTGTGACGCTACTGTCAAAATACTAATTTCTTTAAATAGTAATCTTAAAGAATCACGGGAGTTTAGATTATATATAGAACGGATGGCTCTTTTTTGTAACACGAATATAGTCTGTATGTCAGCAGCTTTTCCCCAAACCAGAATACCGTATGACATAACACTATGAAAATAACTATAATAAACTAAGCGAGCTGTCTCAACATTCGTAAGTTGCCTGATTTTCCTAACAGCATAAGCTGCAGAACTTAATTTACCTGCTAGTACTGCTATGTGGGGACTCCATTGCAAGTTTTTGTCTATAGTTATCCCTAAGAAAAGCGACTGATCTACCATTTCCAAACACTCGCCATTTAGGAATATACTAGATTCTACCGGTCTAACATTAGGCAAAGCGAACCTAACACATTTAGTTTTCCTAGCATTGAGTAGCAAATTGTTACTAGTAAACCAATTAAGTACTTTACCTAGCGTGGCGTTTATCCTAGTGTAATTGACGGATTTTCGGTCTACCTTGAAAATCAATGATGTATCATCAGCAAATAGCACAATATCACAAAGATTCTCTATCATGGGTGGTAAGTCATTAATGTAAACCAAAAATAAGAAAGGACCTAATATGGAGCCCTGAGGCACACCTAATTTAACAGCTGCTCCAATGGACTGTGTTCTGTTTACAACAACCATTTGTGTCCAAAAAAGGTTGTGTGAAAGGTTGGCGACATCTGCTGTCTTTAAATAAACGAAGTCAAATTGTAAGAGGTTTTTGGAGTAAAATGGCCGACTGACATTTTCAAATTAATAAAAAAAAATATGATTGATCGTTCAGGATTTATTAAGCTTGAAGTATAATTAATATTTGATCCAAAAAAAGTTCAACCTGGTTACTATTTATACGTATTTGTATGTAAAAGGCGTTTTTTTTTTTAAATGTTGATTTCAAATACAGTTATTTCAATAATCATAAAACATACTGAGAGGAAGATAAACTGACAATCATTACGTTATTTTCTAAACATGTACATTATGTTTACATATTATGTATACAAGTTTTATTTTATTTTTCTTGTAGACGTGTCTTGATCGTTGTCTAGAATCCTGGTACAAAATGTGGTTCTACAATAAACAACAAGTTTTGAGAGTTGTTGGTAGTTCTGTAGCTCTGCCTACCCCCACTCTGGGAATGAAAGCGTAAGTGTATGTATGTATGTATATAGTATCCGTAGTACAAGCCTAGAGATTGGTACTTACTAGGTAAATTTGTGTGAAATTGGCCCTGATACAATATTTTACTTATTTTAATTATAACGAGGGCCTCGCGTGAACATTGCGTGTTAAAATATGCATAAATACAACATGGTTTAACGTTTGTCGTTAGTTATTATTTTTTAATCACCTCATTACAATGCCATTGCAAATATTTACGGTGGGTAAGTAAAACATAAATTTAGCTTTAGGTACAAAATGGTAGCTGTAAAGTTCTTAGGGATGGGTAAAAATATTTATGATTTCGATATCGATATTCTTACATTTTCTGTACAATTACTTTTATATGTACCTACTTATGCCATTTCTTACACTATAATTTAACATATTTGTATTGGGATCCATGATAATCATTGTCATCAGAAATGTAAACCATTATCAGTACAACTAAAACACTATGGTGGCTATTTTACTTTTCTAATATTTCGGGTTGCAGGGCAGTGCATGAACGCTCTTGAGATAAACCTTTTTAATAGAGGTAAAATACTGGCCACTTTTACTGATAATAAATTATTTACGTCGATGCCGATGGATAGTCAATGTCAGAAATAGTCCTGTTTTATAAAATAGACACAATAATTAATGTCCTAGACTCTCATTACGGTACAGGAAAATTATCGACATACTTATCAAAGTAATTATCGACATTTCAAAATAATTTTTACCCATCTCTAAGAACTTGACAGCTACCATTTTGCACCTCCGATAGCGGGGTCTAGCTATTTTCAAAGGTTAATTTCATAAACGCACTAAAGGTTAATATATCATAATTATAGTCTTTGACCTGTGTTATGGTATTGGTTTTAACTTGGCCGCCATTTAATTACCGTCAAGCTATTAAGAGCTATAAAAACGTTAAAAATACGAATACTAACAGGACAAAGTCGATTATGATATTTACCGCCTAGTATCTCCGCTCTGTTTTGTTTAATTAATTAAAAAAATAAGTTTTTAAATTATTCAAATTTAAAATGGGACTTAAATTTATTCCTGATCCTAAATTCGTTTCTGATTTCCATTAATTGCAAAAATAATTTGCAACCGGATTTCTGAAGTAATTAAATTCAAGCTGGCGCGTTCATCGGTAATTAAATAACGAAAAAAATCCTTTAGAGTACGTTTCCGTTCTGACGATCGCAAAATAATTGTATTTTTCAACGTTTTTATTCACGTAATGGACGAGTGTAAAAGAGTTATTGGTCATTACAGATTTTCTTTTTAGTAAGTCCTGTCAGAGACGAGTACAAATATTTTATTTGTACGATTCTTTATCGGAATTATGGTTTACTTTTGTGAGGACAATTATAGTGTTTTTTTTATTTATGACACCACAAAATTAAAATACTAATAAATTCGCTCTTTCGGAATAACAGGCTAATTATTATATAAATTTTGTATCGTCAGACGCTAGTTGTATAATATAGAACAAGCCCATACTATTAGTAGAAATCCATACAAGACCAGTAATACTATAAACTTTTACTTTATTATGCAGGGTGGCAGGTTAGGATTCCATTGGCCTGATAATAAATAGGTACATACGAGTAAAACACAGAACCTCTTTATTTTAAAGTCAAATAAGAAATTATATTTATTCAATACCCCCGTGTGGTAGCCGGATTAGAATAGTGCCACTCCGTATCTTTCCGTGGATGTCGTAAAAGCCGACTAAGGTAATAAAGGCGTGTAGTACTGTTAGGCGGTGGGCTTGCAACCTGTCACTAATACACTGGTAAACATCTTCGCCTAAGTGTGCAAAATGTGGTTACAGAATTATCAAAAAGTTTTAATAGTTGTTGGAAATTCTGTAGCTCTGCCTACCCCACTCTGGGAATAAAGGCGTGAGTTTATGTATGTATGTATGTATGTATTTATTCAATGCTGATTTAATGTCATGTTACTGAATCCCACATATCGTTTTTCTATACTTTTACCATAACATATTTACTCGTTATTCAACAGTATAATTCAAAATACAGGCCCAGCCTAGTTTGGAGACTGACAGATATTTCATGTAATCTGAAATCTGTTTTGGTAAGTAAACGATTTGATTTGATTTGAATTAAAATCCTCGATTTATATTTACCACGCTTTTATAACACAAGATCATTATGAACATTTTTCCATGTAATAAACAAACAATTTACTGCTTCAATAAAATGAACCGTTATTTACATAATTTAATTGAATATACCAATAATTTTATACTTCAATCGAGAAATTTCCACGATAAATAAGCTTACAAATTGCGGAAGCTCCCGGGAACAACAATAAGCTGCACGCGAGCTTATTGGGAGCTTTCGCAAACATGTAAATAACGTGATATTTTCGCTGTGTAAGTATTGATACTCTATATGGATATTTTCTGGAACAATATCTTTTTAATGCTTATTCTTTTTTTCTTTTCTTAGGCTTATAAGAAAATTTTAGCAAACAAAATAACTTTATACTTGACTAGCGACCCACCCTCGCTTCACTTCGGCTTATGTGAGTTTTCTGCAACACCCGTACATAAAACACGATTTATTTTTACTAATATTATAAAGCTGAAGAGTTTGTGTGTTTGTTTGTTTGTTTGTTTGCTTGAACGCGCTAATCTCAGGAACTACTGGTCCGATTTGAAAAAATATTTCAGTGTTAGATAGCCCATTTATCGAGGAAAGCTATATATCATACAAAAAACGTTTCTCTTGAATCACTATATCAATGAAAAAAACCGAATTAAAATCCATTGCGTAGTTTTAAAGATCTTAGCATACATACGGACAGTCAGACAGCGGGAAGCGACTTGGTTTTATACTATGTAGTGATGATATCTGAATGACACCGTATAGCTCGGTTTCGCCTGGCGATCTTAATTTTAGTCACTCGAATCATAAGAGGATCATTACGTAACTGTTTTATATTATAAATAACTTTACTAATTTGATTAAGCAACAAAAAAAACTGGTATGTAATATTTCCAGACAAATATAAAAATACAAATAAGTATTAAAATCGGGTACGTATCATAATATTATAAAACCCCATGCAAAAAAACCAAACACTTTAAATTTTTCAAGTAATTTAAACATAGGTACTGTAGCTACATGATATTTTATGCTACAGCATTAAACTAATATTATTTATATTAAAATCGTTATTTTCCTGCTTAAACAATCCTTTCTTTATTTTGTAGCATTAAATCTGATTTAATTATTGTATTATTTGGAATACTTGAAAAAAGTGCCGTGTTCTTTGCAAGGAGGTTTATAAAGTTTAAAATACATAAAGGTTCATTATAAATAATGGTTATAATATTATGATGTTTTTTCTGAAATTGATCATTTTTTAAAATAATTATAAAACAAACTTTACCTAATATAACTAAACAATGACTAATTAAAAATCTTAAATATCCATTATAATATATTATGACCAGCGTCGCTATTGCCTAACGCACTCGCAATCTCAATTGCCTTCAAAGTGTAACAATTATTTTCATTTTGTACGCAGACAAGCCTTTGATTTTCAAAATGGAAACAATTGCGATTGTGAGTGCGTTAAGCAATAGCCCCTCTGGATATTATAATAATTTTGAACATTGTATATTAAGATACGATCCCAATAAAATCATCCGAATTTATGCAAATATTGAGAAACATTTCCTCCGTCGAACTCCCTGTTATGTCGCATTGATACAAATTGTATGGAAGTCCCAAGACAGTTTATTCGTTAAATATTTCGATGAAACTCATTTGCTACCCTTTATTTGAGATCAATCCATTTCCCGTTGAATCAAAGGCCTGAATAAGACGACGTTGCTGTTTGGAATAATACTGCCTTTCTTCGTTAAAAGGACGCATGTCCAATTCGATACTCAAAGCAAATTTAACTCTCTGTCTTAAGAAATAAGGGAACTAATACATTTGAGATTCTATGAGACATACGCCCTTTTTTCTAATGAGGGCAGAATTCATCAAACAGCTCAAAATATAGTTACGGCCCACATCAATTACTGCTTCAGAATGGGGCTTACATTGTTTCCTATCGCATTGATTGAGAATGGAAGGGTCTGTAAATTTCAATAGAGATTCGTTGTATTGACGCGATTTTTATAGTTGTGGTGACGTCTGAGTCGTTGAATGATCACATTGTTTTTTTCACCTGGTGTCTGTTTTAGTAATGTCGACGAAGCCTCGCATGGCGGAGCTTCTTTTCCTGGTCGATTTGCCTTTCGGACATTTTAAGTTACCTAGTTAGTAGGGATTTTTACTCAATTATGTGAAAGTAATTTTTTAGATTAAGTCTGGGCTGGCCACATCAGCCGCAAGCACCCGGATAGGTGGGCTAACGTAGTCACCAAATGGGTGCCGCAAGACGGGTGGCGAAGACGAGGCAGGCCCAGGCGGAGATGGCGGGACGACGTTGCTTGACAACTGGC
This sequence comes from Acleris laterana, assembly GCA_963966035.1. Lineage (NCBI taxonomy): Eukaryota > Metazoa > Arthropoda > Insecta > Lepidoptera > Tortricidae > Acleris > Acleris laterana. Next base: position 683,128 of record OZ014443.1, read on the forward strand.
CGGACGTTGCCACTGATAGGGATTTGTGGAAATTAAGGGGGGAGGCCTTTGCCCATCAGTGGGACACTCAACAAGCTGACTAAAAAAAAAAACATGTGTGAGGAACGTACATGTTGACCGTTATAAATTACCACACAATTCACTTAACCAGTTAATAATATACAATTAAAAACAGTCGTGACAAAGCAATATTTCTTCATTTCAAATCACACCATTTTTCCTTTTACTATTTATTAAAGTAAGGTTAATTGGATTAACCTGAATTAAATTTACATTATACACACGTACTTCATCATACGTGCTATAAAACTTTCTTGGAAAAGTATTTTTTGCATCGTGCAACACTTAACATGAAGTGACGTGAACCCAGTTGGGAATGTATTTCAACAATATATTACCATAATTGTTGAGTTTCCTTTTTTAGTGTCCGCAAGCTTACCTGAAACAAAAACGATATATTAGCATACTCAGCATTTCAACATTTTGATTTACTGCTTACTCGATAACTTAAATCATGAGAACTTGTATGTTGAATAAATTAAAATATTATTCTGTAATATTATTTCGTTAAGTAGTTTACTGTATTTAGGGTTCCGGAATCAAACTAGAAACTCTTATAGTTTCGCCATGTCCATCAGTCTATCTCTCTGTCTGCCCGTTTTTCTTAACTATCAAAACTGAACTATTGTACCTACTTATATTAAATTTCACACCGTGCACTAACATCAAATAGTTTTTTTAAAGTCTTTTTAAAATAAACAACAATAATAATAAAATAATAATAATAATAATATTTTATAATATTTGTTTACGTACGTATATTTTTTTTACTTTACAACATCGAGTATCGTATGGTTGGACAGATATTAAAAATTCCATTATGTCTTTGCCATTATCAATTTATACATCATTGATTAAATGATTATGAACTCCAAAAGTGTAATTTTCGTTTGAGTATGGTGTAGGGTACGGTAGGGCCCAATTCAGCTAAAAGTATGCGGGTCATACACAGATTTAGGTTCGCGTCTTTCCTGTGGACATACCCGAAGTTAAAGTGTTTAAGGCCTAATTTTCTGGCTGAACCCTCATCCGCATAAACGGCGTCAGGTCTACTTTAGTCCTATCAAATAAAAACGTAACTTATATGCAGACAAGCCCTTAACTATTGACCACAGGAGAGACAACTTTTGTTTTTGTGATTGTGTATGAAATACCTATTTTTATTTAAAGCACAAATATCGAATTTAAAAGGAATACTCAGAATTTTAAAATGATAGTTTTTCATTACAGTTGAATCCCAAAACGTTATGATAAAAAACATAATGATACTTAACAAAAAAGTCAAAAAAGGTACAACGCTAAATGAAATAAAAACCAAACAGAATAATTACCTAGAAATACTGTTACAGTGGAATTAACACAAATTAACATTGTTTACTCCAAACCGCATCACACTAAACCATTTCAAACTGCATATAAATGTACCATCAACCATCAAATGCAATCTGAGTTACGCAGTCCGTAAACAAAACACTGTCATTAACATTTAGCTGCCAATAAATCAACTCCATACGCGCGTCCATCCCAGTCTCGCTCTAGGCTCGTTCCTATTGTGTTACCGCGTGACGTATATTTACGTAACGATCGGGAAAACCTCTCAGTTTTGTGTTACCCATTTTATGAGGTTACGGTTGAGAGTTTGAGGTTGTTGATGGTTTTTTCCTATTTATTTTCCTTTATAGATTAAAATAAAATAAGCTCACCCAAATCTAATCCATTTTCACCTGTCTAAGGATCCATCAAGAAAGGAAAGTCCGCGCTTTAACAAGATTGGATAAAACTTTTGTGTAAAAGAAAAACAAAATTCTCAACACTAAGTCAAGAAAAATGAGTTACAACCCTTTTTGTTGCTAAACGAGGTGTTAAAAAGTTTTTTTTATGTAATATCACGCTAGCGTGGGGGGAAGGAAATAATTAGAGGTTGCTTTTAGAGAATACAAACACAAAGCCGGGAGAATAGAGTTAAAAATCCTTTTAAGGGTTAAACCCAAAACGTTTTGAGGTCGTTAGTAGTTTGGAGGGTCTAGGAATGTACTAGAACGACGTGTTTCACTAGTTGAAGTGCTAATAAAAGATTATAAAAAACACACAAAAATTATTGACATTTTCCCAGTGCCTCCGTTTCAATATATTACATTTTCCAAGTATTACTTTCATAAAATTCTTGAACTCCTAGTAAGAAATACGTCATCTATTTATCAATGTAGATCAATGGTAGTAGCCAACTTGACAAAATATATAAATAATTTTATTATAACTTACCGAATAATAACATAAAATAATACAACAAAACACAGTTACTAAAAAAGAAAACTAAAATTAAATAAAACTAACTCTAAATATATAAATTAACTAAAACATTAAATCTAAGAATGGCCCCTGCGGCATTGTACCAAAGATGCTGGCAGCATTTCCTCGCTGGATGGTTAAACTTATACGTTGAGCGAGGAAACTGCCAGCTCTTCGGTCTCCCGTGACGTCAATGAGCCTCTTCGAAACTTCTTTGAAGAGGCTCCGAGCGCTAGGACCCCACGGACCAAGGGTCTCGACGCCGAATGGAATAAACATATATTCTGGGCCGAGACCACTATATTTTACTACCTTCAAGCTTTCGGCCGCTTCAGCTGCCGCACCAGCCCTATTAGAGGTCCGGTGGAGATGTGATGGGGCTAGCGTTTTATAATGTCAGGCACGGAGAACTACCTCCAGTTATTAAACTATCAGTTGGCACATAACTATTCTAGAAAAAATGTAAAAAGAGGAGGAACTTGCATTCTTCTAAAAAAAGGTTTAGAATACAAAATTGTAAATTTAAGTAAAAATTTATGCTTGCAATATCACTTCGAACTTTGCGGTATTGAAGTACTCAAATACAATATTATCATTATATGTATATACAGAACGCCTAATTCGGAGATCAATATTTTCTTCGAGCACTTGGGTATTTTACTCGCAGACTTGTCGAGGAAAAGGAACAAAAAGATTGTGCTATGTGGAGACTGGAACATAGATACTATTAAGATTAATAACTGTTCTCTTGGGCTAAATAGTATTTTGTACAATTTTGGTTTTACATGTCACATTACGGATCCAACGAGATTAAACTCATGTATAGATCATATAGCAAGTAACATATCTCGAACTAAATCAGAGCTTCACGAGTTAGGATTATCCGATCATAATACGGGGCAATTCTTATTTATTCCAGTAAAGCACAAAAAGGAAATTAAATATTGGTTTGAGCATAAACGGGACATGTCTAAAGAGAATATACATACATTTTTAAATTGCATTTCTTCTCTTTCATTTGCAGAAATTTATAATTTAAATGACACAGATTTGGCATTTGACTATTTTCACGATTTGTTTACTCTTTTTTTTAAACTTTGTTTTCCAATGATTCGTATAAAAGTATTAAATAAACCAGTCAAAAACAAGTGGTTAACAAAAGGTTTGAAGAATAGTTGCCGGAAGTAGTTAAAAGAATTCTTTATACGCGTTACATTAAAAGTCCAATCAATAAAAACGTAAATAAGAACAAATACAAAAGGTATAATTACATTTTGCGAAGGTGTATGCAGACTGCTCAAAAAATCAATACCTTCAAATATATTCATAATTCTAAAAATAAATGTATAGCGACGTGGAACATAATTAATGATACAGTTAATTCGAAAGTGACCAGGAATCAAATAAATACAATTATTAATAATGACATAGTATATAATGATCCCGTAGACATCTGTAGAAACTTTAATAAATTTTTCATAGACATAGCTAATACAACATTGGATAGTAATAGGAATAAAACCTGTTATCAGTTACCAAATAGTACAAAATGTATACACTCCATGTTTCTTTCGCCTATATCAGAAACACATTTACGTAAAATTATACTAAACCTCAAAAAAACCTCTTCGACTGGTTATGATGAAGTGAGTGGGGAAATCTTAAAACTATGTGTAGACGCAATTTTAGCTCCACTTACTTATGTAATAAATCTTTCTCTGTCTCAAGGTAAATTTCCTAATAAACTTAAGAAGTCTGTAGTTAAACCATTATATAAAAAAGGACCAGAAACTAGTATGGATAACTATAGGCCAGTGACTCTGATTCCAGTTATGTCAAAAATGTTCGAAAAGATTATGTACGACAAAATAACGGACTTTTTTGATAAGTTTCATATCCTTCATCAAAATCAGTATGGTTTCCGAAAAAACAGATCTACGTCTTTAGCTTGTTTTTCTCTTGTGAGGTTAATTACAGAAAGTTTAAATGATAAAATTCCGATTGCTGTAATGTTCTTGGATATGAGTAAGGCATTCGACTTTGTGTGCCATGAAACGTTACTGAGGAAGCTAGAACACTATGGCATACGAGGAAATGCCTATGATTGGATCAAAAGCTACCTGCAGGATAGGTCTCAATGCACCGAAGTGGTGAACTTTAGAGATAAAGAGAAGATACGGTTTAGGTCAGAATATAGTAACAATAATTACGGTGTACCACAGGGCAGCATTTTGGGCCCTCTCTTGTTTTTAGCCTATATTAATGACCTCCCAAATAGCATAAAACACCCCTGCATACTTTTCGCAGATGATACCACAATTTTGATTCAGAGTAAAGAAAGGAGTATCTTAGAGTCAGTTATAAATGATGCTTTAAGGACTATAGTAAAGTGGCTCGAAAGTAACAATCTTAAAGTGAATATTGATAAAACTAATTTAATACAATTTCAGACACGTCCTGCTAACTTAAAAGAACTGGTCGATGTACGAGTAACATACAATAATCAATCAGTTCAAGAAGTAAGTTCAACAACATTTTTAGGAATAACAATAGATAAATGCTGTAATTGGAAAGAACATATTAATTTAGTCTGTAATCGAATTGAAATTAATAATTTTCATATCACGTGATCTACGAGTGACGCGATTGGTTTAAAAACGAAACCAATAGAAACGCTAGTTAGCGTAATGCATCTTGACAAGGGCTCAGTTCGTCGTCGACATTCTGAACTGCCTCGCGAGTGGACAGATCAATCTCGCTTCGGTACTCTCGCCTGTCTTCGTATGGTATATCGAACTGTATTTGCATGCCAGCAAAACCAATTAATGAGCAGTAAAACATTGATACGAATTATTTTATACTATATAATTATAGTATACTACTGACTTAATTAATAGTTGCCTGACCTGACTTATGGCCAGATTGAAAAAAAATCTACTTCCTGCAAATGTCAAGGCGTAAAATGTTTTCTTTTTTGGTTGGAAGTTTTTACTACATACATACATAAACTCACGCCTTTATTCCCAGAGTGGGGTAGGCAGAGCTACAGAATTACCAACAACTCTAAAAATTTGTTAATAATTAATTCTGTTAGTTTTTAGTTTTTATCATTATTATCTTATTGATCTTGCGTTAGTGTCTTTTTCCTAATATTTATTTAAGTAAGGGTTAAGTACCAACATAATGTGTTTATTAATGTTAACAATAGGCTCCCGTAAGTAGCATTGAGCGTAAGTAATGCAAATAACCGGTTATAATCGGTTTTAACTGGTTATCTACATACAAATACGGTTAACACAACTTATTATAATAATCAAATGTTTATATCTAAACCTACATGTAACCAAATTTGTGTACTTTTTTTTCTTAATACACTTATGCCTCTATGCTAGTCATTTTACCGGTTGTCTTATCTCCACACAGGAACACAATTGCGCACACTGTTGTTCGACGGTGGTTAATGGATAAGATGATTGTAGCAATCTGGACGGCCCTTGTTCGTTTATTCTTCCGTCCGTCCGTCCGTCTCTATACACCATACGTGGCATAGAAGTGGCACGATTAAAACGTGGCCTTACTAAATATGTATTAATTAACGCAGCATTTCAGCTGTGGGGGTCAGATTTAGGTCAATTCCAGCGCTGAATCTGACGTTAGTACACGCAAGTTTGGCCGTGACATATTGACGGGCAGACACCACAAGCCTTATCAATTTGTTTGTAATTTATGGTTCAAGTTAATGGCGAAAAAGGACAGATGTGACAATGAGGTCTTTTTAGTAGGCGTTACTAAAAAAGAATAAAAAAAATCGGTCTTCAAATAAAATACATGGCATGCTCTGAGCATGACATAGAAATTTCTTACTAGCTCGTAACATTCGAAAATTCATTAATTAATAATTACAATGTTTATTATTCTTTTAAAAAGTGTTTAAAAGTTGTTTATTTGGTTTTTTATATTTTTTGTTGGCTATCGAGACCTGACAGATAACAGATAACATTAATCTTATATCTGTTATCTCTCAGTAAGTATGACGATCCGTTTTGCATAAAATGTAACGATTTATTTTCAGGATTGTAACGATTTGAAAAGTATTCAGCTCATTATCATAACATATTACTAGTTACAATAGTTTATACATTGCTAGAGCAGTCGCCTATAGTTCAGCTTAGCCATGTCCTTTAAGATGTTACCTGAAAATATCAAAGTTTTCAATATGATATTGAAGTAGTTTCAATCTCGTCTATCCAGGAAACTGATTGAACTGCACAGCTGAAACCGCTGGACTTAGAAATTTGAAAATTGGAAGGAATATTCTCTAAAATATCGGAGAGGTGCATTAAGATGGGATTTTCGGAAATTAATTCCCTAAGGGGTTAAAATATGCAAACCGGGAAACTAATTCTACGCGCACGAAGTCGAAGGCGTCCTCTAGTGACATATAACGTTTCGTCGGCTTAGTGCAAGAAGTCACTAATGGCATAAAATCACTAAGTACAGGTACAAGCACAGGCGGATTCGCCGCGACTTACTCTTTCTAACGCACGGATCCATTTTTTTTTACATTGAATAATTTCGATGTTACAGCCATGACAATAAGTCATTAACTTAACTTTTTGCCCTATTGATTTGATGTAAATTGGTTTTAGACCATTACTAACTTTAAACAAAACAAATTTGTTATTTTTTATCTTTTTATTTTGTTTAAATATTCACTTATGTTACTTATCAACTTTAAAAAATAAAACAATATGAATAAAGCTATGAAAGTATTTGAGCTAGAATTCATATAATATGCACATAGTTACTTTTAGCAAACCGTAAAACGAAAATAAAAGTTATTATCATGCTTTAATGATTTTTAACAAAATGAGCATTGGAAGCACATTACCACTTTTACTTTAGTATAAAATAACTAAAGCACTTTATAAAGTTAAAAAAAACTAGGAGACAGCATTAATGGCAATCAGAATGATTTGATACTAAATATATTTAGCTAACCACTTGTGTTTAATTTTTAAATCTAGACCCCAACCTACAACAATAATGTTCATTTGACTAAGTCAAAACTTTGGGCCCGTTTTTCACGGACTTGAATTTTTGTGGGTTAATGACTTCTTGCACTAAGCCGACGGTTTGGTGTCAATTGAAATGATCAAAAGTGGGAATCAATTAGTATTATTTGACGTATTATGACGACGCGGTGGCCTAGTGGGTAGTGACCCTGCCTACGAAGCTAGTGATCCTGGGTTCGAATCCCGGTAAGGGCAGATAATTGTGTGATGAGCTCGAATATTTGTTCCTGAGGCATGGATGTTTTCTATGTATTTAAGTATATATTTCTCTATATAAGTATTTATATCGTTGTCTAGTACCCATAATACAAGCCTAGAGCTAGGTCAATTGGTGTGAGATTGTCCCCTTATATTTTTATTATTATAGTATTATGTGTATAGAAACCAATAAGTAATATACGAGTAGGTAAATTGGTTCATATTTTATTTTTAATTCTTGAGCCTGTCATTGTTTTGTAGTGTCAAATATTAGGTTTAATTGATGTTAAAAATGCCATACCAAAGACTTTTCTCGAACCTCCCCAGGGGGCATAGCATGGTTGCGTTAATTGCGTGACAAAATGTGGATAAAACGTCTGACACTCTCGTACTTACATATGTTTCAGAAAGTGACGGATGTTTTACCCACATTTTGTCACGCGATAACTGCAAGTTCTTTATTCAATTCGGTAAAGCTATATCGCTTTTGACATGTTATCATATTGTTTTATAATCGGCCGTTATTACTGTCATTAGTGACATTACTGTGTCAAGTTAAAATACGATAACATTTAATAAGCAATACGGTTTTACTCAGAATAATAGCGCCCCAGGTCGAAAGCTCAAGAAGTTGCAAAAATATAACATTTATCATATTTTATCAACCATGTTACTCATACATACATACATTAAACCACGCCTGTTTCCCAGAGGGGTAGGCAGAGACCACTTCTTTCCACTTGCTACGATCTTGACAAATTTCTTTCGCTTCTTCCACATTCATACATCGAATCATGCACGCACGTCGGTTTCGGGTACTTAAGATGTTACTCAAGCTTACCTTAATAACACAGGGACCGTGCACAGTACGGCGGTATAAAGACATACGGCCTTCTATTAGCAGCATAATATTCAGCTGTCATATTTAGAGACTGGCTACACACCATAAAAACAAAAAGTCACCATATCAACATAAGCCATATACTCTCATATGCCCTTATTCTCCTAACAGCGCAGGTGCCCGCACCGCGCAACTTGTTCATATATAATGCGTCAGATAACGAGGGGGTGACAAATGCGCTCGCCGGTGCCACAATGTTTCATAAGCAGATACGGCATTTCATTTTTTATGAGTCGTTTTAATGTCTTTATTAAGCAAAGATACAATTTTATTGTGAGTTAAAAAAACCCATTGCAGATTTTTTAAACTTATCACGTTAAATCTTTCAAGCGAGTTTTTTTATCCGTGTTAACGTCAATGCCTAATAATAGTTTGACATAGTTAAATTATTATCCTAGTTAAGTTTTGTAACTACTCGGAAAAATACTTCTTGACAGAAGCATGATAGCAATAAAATAATACAACTACCCCCTGTACCACTATCCTGACAATGACAGGTGACAAGTGACATTTCTGTGTACATGGCGCAGCTGATATGAATCCCACTGATGTAAAACCTTATTAACTTTGCAATGTATACCGAATTGTCACCTATCACCTGTCATTGTCACGATGGTGAAATAGGGGGCTACTCTCCTTGTATTGGATGAAAATTTAAAGACTGCTATTCCTAACAAACACTACGATTGTAGATAAAAAAATCAATGTATATTTTCAAGTGAAAGACAAAATATCATCCCTTTACTTTCTCAACCTCGTATTTGATCGAATAGTTAGATAGGAAAAGCACTCATGTTCTCTCAAGAATAAAGACTACTATCCTATCAAACTATTCAATCAGATACAAGGTCGAGAAAGTAAAGAGACGAATATTCAAGAGTACCAAACCACGTGAATCCAAATGTATTTTCAGTCACGAAAACTAGGGGAACTGTCTAGTACCATCGTCAAAACTCAACGGAAATCTGACTGAGACACGATTTCCATTGTGAATTCATGAATATCCACCGTATGATGAAACATTCCCATGTACAAAATAGAAAAAGTTATATCAGCATGTGTGCTTTTCTTGTAAAAAAATAACACGTCAACACAGGAAAGTATTTTATTTCGTGAAAAATGTACAAAATATAAATTACAAGCCATTAAAAAGCATTGCCAAGTCTGTTCTAACAAACTGTACCTCCCCTGATATGCGTACGTCGGAGGCCGGGAGAAACATGGTAAGGCATTTTTTACGTTTTTACATCAAGTCGTTTAACGATAAGAATGATTGAGAATTTGCGCCTTCCGTATAATATACGATTTTTTGCACCAGCGAACAAACCGCGTAAGTAAAATTCTCTTGCTTTTTAATAAACAAAGTATGTTGCCATTCTGAATATTTACTCGGAGACGTAAAATGAATGTGGCGTGCGGCATGTGAAGCGTTCAGATTTCTTTGGTACGAGCATGTTTATTTTCTTTATACGGGTTTTGGCAAGTCACGTAGGACATTCTAAGGTTTTTATGTAGGTACTGTATAAAATTTATCACACACTTGTACATTTTATATGATAGTGCCTTTCACTTGATTGGCCTTTTTCGTGGTATAACGTCATTATATCGAACTAGCTGTTCCCGTGTCCACTTCGTTGGGCAAAACATTTTTTTTTGAGTTAATAATTTTCCCGCTAATTCCCGTTCCCGTGGGAATTTCGGGAATTCCTTTCTTAGTGCACCTCTACGGTACCTAAGCTACGTCCCTTCCAAATTTCAAGTGCCTACATTTAGCCGTTTAGGCTGTGCGTTGATATGTCAGTCAGTCAGTCAGTTTCTCCTTTTATATATTTAGATAAGGCACTTTACGATTCACGTCTACATCGCTTGAGTCTACTTCGACAAACGACGCGATGGAGCACAGCCGACGGGAGGTAAGATGCGGTTTATCGATGCAATTGCTTCGCTACATGCACTTCAATTAATCCGTATTTCGGGTGCCAAGGTCCTTGCGCCCAGAATACTGGGTAATAGATGTCGTTTCGTGATCGGTTTTGGGGTAGACTAGCAGCAGCGAGCACGGGGCCGAGCTGTTGTCGGTTTTGTCAAACGTGACCACGCAATTTTTTCACCTCGATAGCTCGTTAGATATTAGTATTATGTTAGAACATAAAGAATTGGCATGATAATCATTTTTTTAAGAGCTTTGCCTCTTGTCTATGGCATTTTTTATATTATATACTATTCCAAGCCTTCTCCTTGTCTTAATGATGTTCCACAGTGCTCAATTTTTCTATGACTTGACCCCGGTATGTTGCCCTTCTATTCAGTTTTTCCTTCTATTCAGGAGTAACAAGAAGATTCTTTTTTTTTAGAAGACGATTTTTTTTATTTTAAAAATCAACATACATACATACATACATACATAAACTCACGCCTTTATTCCCAGAGTGGGGTAGGCAGAGCTACAGAATTTCCAACAACTATAAAAACTTTTTGATAATTCTGTAACCACATTTTGCACACTTAGGCGAAAAAAAACAAAAATCACTCCTATCCAGTTTTGCCTTTGTTCACTTTTGTCAGCTTTTGGTTTCACGTGAATAATACAAACAAAGGGGTTGATATTATTATGTTCCTGCTCAGAATCCTTTTAATGAGGGATTTGACTTCTCAGTAGCTGAATGTCGTCAACGTAAGTTGGTACGGTGTTCGTGTACCCAGCACCTCAAGTTTAGTCACGGTATGAAAAGGTTCGTCACTTTTGGACCTTAAAACGATGAAATAGAGTCCAACCTTTTCATACCGTGACTATACACCTACCTAACCTACCTACTTTTCAGACCTGATATCTATTGAATGGTTTTACAGTGCGATAGCTTTTAGATGGTGCTTCGGGTTTGTACTTGTCTCTCAGTCGCTCTCATACGATCTTATTAAGAGCGAGAAGTACAAAACCGAAGCATCTTCTAAGTGCTCACAGACTGTACCTATTTTGATCAATTAAAACAGCTAGCTGTTAATAAAAAGAACCTCTTTCGAATGATTGATCAGTTTAGGATCTACGAAACCCGAGACCTAAAAAATAAAAATAAAAACTCTGACTCTGTATATACAGGAGAGCATACTGCACACGTTTTAAGGGTACACGTGTTTTGAAGCAGTTGTATATTGATTTTGTTTAAGAACTTTTTGTCATCTATGGCTCCAGCTGAAAACCTGCCTCAGCTGAGCTGGTTCTTTTCTGCTTTATTAGTGTTTTTGTTTCTTAATTGTGTACTTCAAAGAAGTGAAACAGATTTGTCAGGATCGTAACCGGTGGAAAAAGGTGGTCTATGCCTACCCCTCTGGGAAACAGACGTCATTAACGAGTAATATTTCTAAAACTATAATTTTGTTAGTTCTCTAGGAACTAGGAACTAACCAATCGTTTTAAATTTTCCCTAGGAATAATAGTTAATAAATTATTTATTTATTCGTCTAGTTTTTATTTAAAAAAGTAAAGTAATGACATTTCTGACGTCTGACGTCAAAATTTTGTTGTGCGTCATGTCATGTGAGTGATGTTTGCACGTTGTATGCGGTGTGGTTCTCTTTCTTGCTCTAATATCTGAAATATCCTATTCCTACAACGATTTTGGTAATAATAATAGATACTTCTGTAGAAGTCAAGTTTAAAATTATTAAAGTTTTTTGTCGTAAAAATGCCATTTTTTTTCACTTTCTTTTGATCATAATCAAAAATAAACTTAAATACATATTTTGCCGCTTTCAGAAAAATTAAATATAGTTCAAAGTTTCAGTCGTTTGTGCGTGTTGATCTAGTCGAATAACGAGTTTTTTTGTAGCTAAATTTATCTGAACAACGATAACTTAGTCCAGTAGTAATCTACAACGAAAACATTACAACTAAAACACTCGCTCCTTGTCTAAATAACTAACGTAGTCTGTACGGGTACCAGCCGCATGCTGTCATGGGAAACGTCACGATGCAATATCTATTCATGAAAGCAATTTCCATCGTGTTGTAAATTTATAAGCATTTCAATCGCAGCCTTGTTTGCTTAGCCGTCAGGGAAAAAGTGATCGACTCAATACTCGATTTTCCATTTGCTGATGTACCATTAACAGAGACCGAAATATTCGTAAAACTTTGGAACAATTGACTGTCTTGTTTATCGACTTCGATATATTTTCCATTTCTGTTTCAAGAGAGTACTTAAATGACCGTCCCTGCCTGGAACACATGTCATTTTCCAATATTCAAGCTTTAATTGTGTAAGTTACATAATTGTTTAACGAGGTATGAAATAAAAAAAAAACCATGTTGCATTACTTATAAGCATATTGTTCTTACAAATTTCTATGGATTAAAGAGCTTGTTTCTCGCTTGTCAGTTGATATTTTTACTGCATGTAGATTTTTTATTAATTTATGACTACCATGCATTTATGAATATCATAGTGTATGACACCATCATTATTAGAGGTACATTTTTTTTTAAGTTATACGTTATGTTAATACTTTCAAGTCTCTAAACCTATAGCGAAGTTTGTTAACGTGGCCAACATATAGACATAAAAGAAAACGAGCTACTAAAACCAGATTCGAACAAAGAGTTTTGTATCATTCTTGCCTGGAAGCCCACTTTAATTTTAATTTAATTTAATTTCTGTCTTTTATTGTTATAAATAGCAGCAATAGAAATACTCTGTGGATATTTCAACTCGAACGGTTCATGAGATACACCCCGCTGTCAGATAGACGGACAGACAGGAGAGAGAAGACTTAGAAATAGAGTCCCGTTGGCACCCAGTTTGTACGGAACCGTACTAAAATGTAAGTAGCTATAATAAAATAACTGCCTATCTATACTAAATTGTTTCAGCAATGGTCGAAGTGGCACACAAAGCCCATCCCAACCCCCCCCCCCCCCCAATAAGTAAGTATACTATATATCTATCTATACTATTATTATACAGCTGAAGAGTTTGTTTGTTTGCTTTCACGCGCTAATCTCAGGAACTACTGGTCCGATTTGAAAAACTCTTTCAGTCTTAGATAGCCCGTTTATCAAGGAAGGCTATATTATTATACTCACATAAACCGAAGCAAAGCGAGGGCGGGTCACTAGTTTAATCACATAGTTAATAAAAAAAACGTCGATAAGTCTAAAGTAGACAGCTACAACGAGTTTGTTCATAATATTTTCATTATCACTAATTATTGACGTTTACCCACGGAACTTTGTTTCCTTTTCATCCCTGAGGTACAAAAAGTTCCTTGACCAAATCATTTTGCCTTTGTACGTGAAGACTGATTAGTTTAGTTAGCAAAGTAATCAATATTCATGGATATACCTTGGAAACCGCTTTAACGCATTATGAAATGATATTACCTACGATTCGTTACCGTAAAACTACACAACTATGGTCCTGGCCTACAATAAAAGTCCAATTTTACTTATCACATTATTCTAAAAATATGATATCTTTAGCTCTAGCTTGAGCTTAGAGCAATCGATTTTACAGTCGGCTAAACAGTGGGGCTAGACAAGTTGCCATCGTTCACGAACGCTAGCGTTAAGTGATCACTTTGGTTATCACCTGTCACTTGGCGCTGTGGTGACAGTGCTAATGTTCTATTCGACCTGTCAAAAGGGTACCTTGTCTAGCCTTTGTATAAAAATAGTACCGCGTAACGACCGTAGTTGTCAAACCTATCACTAGCGCGAGTGATAGTGATCACTTTTCAGCGTGTCAGTTGTAACGAGTGATATATCACGTGACTTACGTCATTCCCATACATTTTTCAAAACACATGTCGCCAGTGATCACCTAACGCTAGCGTTCGTGAACGATGGCAACTTGTCTAGCCCCAGTACATATACCCAGCAGTTAATAGCTGTAAGGTATCACACTTTAGAATAATGTAATGAGGAAAATTGGACTATTGTTACAGGCTAGAACTATAGTTGTGTAGTTTAACGGTATCGTTTATTCATATTGCCAATACCTTTTAAAATAATAATGGGGTTATTCGAAAGCTTGAACTCACTTTACACCTTTGAGTTTTTCGATTCAATTTGTTATTTTTACATTACGAAAGTCCTTTTCGTTTGAACGTTTCTTTAACACATTCAGTTTATTTTAATGCAAATAAACACAGGAACGACTCGGAAATATCCCCATCGCTAAAAATACGCACTGCTAGATCAAAAGGTATTAACTCAAAATACAACTGTATTCAAAAATCAACTTTAGTATAAATTCTATGAGCTTGGAACAAAACTAACAAGAATTTTGAGTTGATACTGTTTCGATCTACAGTGCGAATTATATTTTTTTAAACTAGAGAATAACTTTGATAATACCCTATTTTGACAATTAATTGTAGTGTTTTGTTAAATCCAAAATGGACAATTATTTTGACAGGAACCCAAAGAATCCATCAAATGAGCCATGAGCTTTAAAAAAAAGTCGGCCATTTTGCACCTAGGTTAATTAGCAACAAAACATCAGCTACATCGAAATTCGTTCAGTATTTTTGGAGTTACTCTCTGATTTAACAAAATTATAATTTTTGTTAACAATTGACTCAAAACTCTCAAAGACTCAAGTGGGACTGGACCAGACGAATTTAGTCGTATGGCGGATACCAATTGGGCAAAAGTAACCACAAACAAGTGGCTAGCAAGAGCTGGATGAGAGTGGCCACGAATCGTGCTCATTGGCGTGCAATGGGAGAGGCCTATGTCCAGCATACATACATACATACATAAACTCACGCCTTTATTCCCAGAGTGGGGTAGGCAGAGCTACAGAATTACCAACAACTCTAAAAACTTGTTGATAATTCTGTAACCACATTTTGCACACTTAGGCTAAGATGTTTACCAGTGTATTAGTGACAGGTTGCAAGCCCATCGCCTAACAGTACTATACGCCTTTATTCCCTTAGCCGTCTCTTACGACATCCACGGGAAGACATGGAGTGGCACTATTCTAACCCGGCAACCACACGGGTATGTCCAGCAGTGGACTAATATAGGCTGATGATGATGATGATGATGATGATGACCCACAAACTAGAACCCACATGACAGAATTCTGCGTCGCGGCAGACCTAGGCGCAGGTGGCGAGATCAGCATGACGCTTTCAGAAGGGACTGGCAGAAGGCTGCATAAGATAGGGATGCGGGGAAGGAGGAGAGGGAGACCTTTGCCCAGCTGTGAGACGCTTTAGGCTAACAAATAATAAATAATAATAAAATAACAATTTCACGAACAAAAAAAAACAAACATGTCTCTGTTAGTATCTATTCATAAGGTCTAAAATTTTACTTCACGCAGTACTAATGTCTACCACATATTCTACTTTATTTATTTTCCTCAGTCACCCGAAGGTTAGTTGGAAGAGATCCCTTAAAGGGACAAGTTCGCTTTCGTATATTCCAACTCTGTGAATTGTATTTTGATTTTCTGTTTTTCTTACAATAAAGTGTTTAGGCGATGGGCTTGCAACCTGTCACTAATACACTGGTAAACATCTTCGCCTAAGTGTGCAGAATGTGGTTACAGAATTATCAATAAGTTTTTAGAGTTGTTGGAAATTCTGTAGCTCTGCCTACCCCACTCTGGGAATAAAGGCGTGAGTTTATGTAGGTGTAAAGTGTTTACATAGTTACATACATACACGGGTTGATTGTATTTCATGCACACATTGTCACCGTCATTTGTTTAAAGGTGCACTCACACATATACAGGCTCAGTACTAAGAGGATATACTACCTGTTTCACTGAAAATAGATTTGATTTGTTGACCCCCAACAAACTGTGTGTGTGTGTGTGTGTGTGTGTGTGTGTGTGTGTTGTGTTTACTTCCAACCCCGGCTTACGAGATATCGCCCTGGCAAAATGACCAGCAGATAAGTTATCGAGATATCTTTCAGTACGTCCCTGTCAGTGGTACTAGCTAGACAGAGACGCACTGAGGGATAATTTACTTTTCTGTCATTCTCGCTGGACCCGACCCCACTTTGTCTAGAAGTCAGGAGCTTTATTGCCATACATTCGCTTGATTAAATTCGTTTGGGTCACGGGCGGCTAGGGAAGGTTGAAGAGATGACATGTCTATGAAAAACTAATAAGTATATAAATGTACAGGGGCCCAAAGTGCCCTTGGTGATGGAACCAGTAATGGACAAGGCACCAAAAATTGACACTTGATTCGTATTTTACAGAGACGTGAGCGTTCTCTCGTATTCCATATGTCACTTAATAATTGTCTTTAAATAATGTTTATGCATCCAGATCTACATGGAAATCCATGAAAGAGGCATATGTCCAGCAGTAGACAGATATATGCTGAAGAAGAAGAAGAAGAATGTTTATAAATGTGTCTACTTTACTTTAAAGTTTTGCGAACGCTTAACTTACAGCAGCAGCACAAACACCAAAAAAACACAAAATTAAATTTACAATGAAATAACTTAGTTACAAGAATGTAATTTAGCTAAAGTATTGTTTATCTTTTTCTATCAGGTTCAATGAGAGAAAATAACAAATCCTATACTTCACTCTGAATTCAAATTTCATACGGTCCTAAATTGAGTGTGACAAAGCAAATGAATAACCTTCCTTTTCTGTTGTTGTTTTGTTTAGCGAAAGAAATTTGTCATGATCGTAGCAAGTGGAAAGAAGTGGTCTCTGCCTACCCCTCTGGGAAACAGGCGTGATTTAATGTATGTATGTATGTAAGAATCAAGTGTCTATCATTCTTGTCCATTACCGGTTCCACCACCCTAATTGACGGAAAAACGTGTGTCTACAAGTGGGAAAAAAATAATCTGTTATTTTCCGCTCATTTCTCCCCTACGTGGTCAACTGAGTGTTAGACTCTCCGCAGGGCACGCAACCTTCGGAACCGTATTGCCCTAATTCCCTCAATAAACAAAACCCGCAAAAAAACGAAGGAACTAAAACGAGCATCCAGCAAATATTATTTATTTGTGGCAATATTGATAGATCGAGCGCTGGCCGCTCAGTCTCTGTTAGTCTTGATCGACTTTTGGAGAAGCAATTTTTAGATAAGATATGTTGGGTTATTCATAAATATATTGATCTACCGAGGCGCAATAATAGCTTTATTTAACAGCAACTGTCTTACTTTTCTTTAATATTCATTGTTATATATATGCAAAATGGTCCTAAGAACGGCACCAATGATGGACACTTTTAGCTAATAGGCACCAGTAATGGACACTTAACTCTTATTTCAAAGATCATACGGTTAAAAATTGATTGTTACAAAACAAATGAAATACACTTATCTTCTGTTGAATAAGAATCAAGTGTCTATCATTGGGTCACCACCCTACCTCTAAAGTAACTAAAATGTTAAGTGTCTATTACTAAATCATACTGCGAGGGAAAAAAATTAAGAACACCTACAACATTTTACACTTGCGATGTTGCATTACATACAAGTCTCAACAATGAAAAATATCTAAAGCAGAAAACTGATTAAGTACGAGTAATAAACAAAATTAACCACAAAACGAAAATAAATTTGACACCGTTCTTATCTCACGTACAACACAAACCATTTCAATAAACTATTAAATCAAATTTCCAACTTCTCAACGTCATAAACATAAGCAAACCGTTCGTTCCAATTTACATCGAACTTCTGAGAGTTGTAGTTCTATAGCAGCGCTATAGCGCGGTTATAACCGCTGTATATCGGCGCTGTAAGTGCTATCGATTGCTCTTAGCTGCCATTGCAACGCTTCCAATCATGAAAATGTTGAGGATGCTTGTTGGCATTTGAATGGATGCATCGGCGATTTATTCATTTTAAGGGTGTCCCTTGTTTTGTCGACAAACGAATTTCATTTCATCGAAAACGTTTTCATCGAAAATGTTGTTCACGAATTATAGTTCGGTGTAATTTTATTTCATGAGCAGATGATTTCAATTTTTATTATTTCATACAATAACTTTTCAGGAAATATTCTGTGCCAAATTATTCATTTTGTATGATTTTTAAATGGCAGAACAACAAAACAACGAATTTCATTTGTTCGACGTTTCATTACATTTGTTTTTAAATACCTAATTGACCACAACTACTCGGAACACCTACTAGGTCTCTATAGGTTAGGTTAGGTAAGAATTATTGTTTGTTAGTCCGTTCAAGTCGGACATAACCCGCCCTGGCCCCTGTCAGGGCGGGTATGCAATGGCATTACCCCCGGGTCAAAAAAAAAGTTAGAATTGTGTCAAGGCGCGAAGCGCCACAACTACGCGGAATTGGAGCTCCGCGTTCGCCGAGCTCCGTCGACTTCGTCTCACGGTCTTTTGAAATGATATTACGTGAAGTAATTTTTACTTTTTTTTAGATCCCTACTTGAAACAATAAATCACGAAACGTTTTCCATTACATAGTTCAACTAAGTATTTAATGAATCATCTGACAAGTATACACGATTTAAAATTACTTGCAATGACCATTCCACGAACTGAATTCTCGACGTAATGAAAATACATGAAATGTTGACTTTGAAGTGAAATTCAACGAAATAAGTGTCGACGATTTGATGGATGATACACCTCATTTTAATTGTTTTATGCAAAATGGGATTACAACGTTTTTATATTCAATGCCTTGTAAAAGATATAATTTTTATGCTTTACAAGCTTTATTTAATAAGGTTTTGTTTTTTTGTTTTTATGTTGTTTGTAAACTAGTTAAAAAATGAGGTTGTCGATTCATCGGAGTTTTTTCCCAGTAAAATAAGATAATAACGTAGAGGTACCACGCAGAGTTATTAAAAAAACCTGTAAACTACTGCAAAGCATTCGTAGGAGAAAAGTAACCTATCTGGATCACATTCCCTGAAACAATATCAGCTGCTTCAAACTATTCTTAAGGGCAAGATTTGAGGGGGAGAGAGGCGTTGGCAGACCCAAGATGTCATGGGTCGGGAATATAACGACCTGGACAGGTGTCGCCAGGGTTGAAGAGCTGTTCTGTTTGGTCAGAGATAGGAAGTTGAATGCAGAGCTGGAGTGGAGAGGAATTTGAAGATGATAAAAGACAATATTGACCCATAAAGCGTTTGATCGTTCCGTCTTCTAAGTTAAACATTTCAACTGATCGATTTGAATTTGGTACAGATCTAACTGCAATGTAGTAGCCAAATCATTGTATGCTCTGTAGTAAAGTATGGCGATTGTCCACTTTCAGTTTTGTACAGTAGCACTATAGTAAACTGTAACATAAAAGCATATTGCTTGTCTCAGCGTAAACCTAACATGTGTAAATACTATCACCCACTAATAAAGAGTGTCTTCGATTGTACATAACAAGTGGTATTACTTCCTCCTACACCCTCACGCTGCGCTCAGGAACCCAACCTAGTTCCTGTTATAACAGTAGTAACCAGATTTAGTTTAAAATGCTTATAGTTAACGTGGTAACTTACTATACAGTTAGCCAATTCCCGATGGAACTGTGATAAACGACTTCTGCGCATTATGGTTGCATTTGTGGATAAAGCATCCGTCACTCTCAACGGTCCACCATCAACAGAATTCGCACAGGAGTAGGCCGATGTAATTACCACCTACATAAATGGGGCTTGCGCGAATCGGCAGCCTGCGATTGTGGTGCCCCGGAACAAACCATCTACCACCTCACAAACGAGTGCCCAAACGAAAAATTCCCTGCTGGAATGGAGGGACTGAACAGGATGACACCGGAGGCTGTAACCTGGCTTCAAAATACTAACCTTAATCTATAGGAAAATGCAGGATTGACCGTACGAAGAAGAAGACTCTCGAACAAACGACACGTGTCAAAAAGTGACCGACAGTTTATAAAAAAATTGTCACGCGATAAACGTAGCCATATAAGACCTCCTGTGCGAAAAGACCTATTAGTTATGGCAAGTGCCTATTCAAAATACCTTCCAGCATCAAACCGCAAATTCAAACTCGCGTCAATTTGATACAAAAAGTGTTCCAAATTAGCTGGGTGCGCCAAATTTCATATAAAATTGCAAGTTAGATTATTGGAACTCCGAAAACGTATCTCATATAATTTTACAACCTAATGATCACTCTTCAAATTTTTGTAATACTAATGATCGGAACTTATAATCATCTGAACTTATAACGCCAATATTCATGGAACCGTACACTTTTCAGAATTTCTTAAATATCTTACGTGTAGATAAAATTGGGTTAGATTAGGTTTGATTTATGAAAATCTATAAAAAGAAACAGTTTTTGGAAAAAATACATTATGAGTTGCGACAATTATGACTTAAAAAACTATGAACAAAAAAGTATAAGCAACATTTTTCGGAGTAATGATGAGTATTGTCATAAATCGTTAGGTATTTGTATAAAAAATCGAAAGATAAATTTTATATGAGCCAATATGGACCCAAATTAGCTACTTGAGCGCCGTAGTAACACCGTTAACGCGCTCAAACGAGCCCATATTCTTTGTAAAGTAACAAAGAAAATTCTATTAACGCTAAATAAAGAGCTGAGCCTATTTCGTACCCTCATACACCGCTAACGAGCTCTGTAATACACGCTCAGATTTATTTATTAGTGCAGATTACCGGAACGAGCTGGCTACGCAATTTAGCAGGGTATTATTCTTTACAAGTAAATTGAGTTCACGGACACGAGGGTAAACGCTGCGATCTTTAACCTTAAGACTCACCGAGCAAACGCCGACCGTCCAGTGGCGCCCTCATTGCTCTTATTGTATTTTTTCGTAAACTATAGGAGTGGTTTTTGTCATAAAAATGAATACACAATGTATAGGGTATATCAACTTAATAACACTTAACCCTACCTAAAGCAGTTCAGCTGTGGTACATTTTTTTTTAAGATAACACTTCGCTATTTAGTGCGTCGATAACTTAACGAAAATCAACCAATCAACCATTTTACCGTTAAGTTGACTACACGAACGTTAAATGTTAATAAGTTATGTCATTTAACCTATACATTGTGACATTGTGTATTCATTTGAACAACAAAATACTTTTTTTTTTTTTTTATGGCATCGAGTAGACAAACGAGCACACAGGCCACCTGATGGTAAGTGGAAACTGTGACCCATAGACATTCGCAATCACAAGACTGCAATGCAATCCTAAGACTGCAAATGCGTTGCCAACCCTGAGGCTAAGATGGAATGCCTCTATGCTAGTATCCTTCGACTTCAAGACAAAAAAATGCTCAAAATAAATATCAGATGCACTATGACACACAAATTGACCTAGTTCCAAACTAAGCTCTAGGCTTGTACTATGGTTACTAGACAACAATATAAATACTAGTATAGATAAATATATACTTAAATTATATGTGGAAACATCCATGATTCAGGAATAAAATATTCGCGCTCATTACACAAATTATCTGCCCTTAACGGGATTCGAATCCAGGACCGCTAGCTTCGTAGGTCACTACCAACTAGGCCAACGCGTCGTCAACAATACCTTTAGTTAATTAGAAAAAACAATATTAATAATGAGGGCGCCACCGTACATCCGACGTATGCTCGCCGGTGCAGACTCAAAGGAATGTATGTTGTCTAATACAATGCGGTGTAGTGAGACCATAAATTAGACCAGAGCAAACAATGGGACCTGGTGAATGGGTTCGTTCATTTGACTAAAAGCACGCTAGCCGCACGTTTTATTTTACAAACTAATTTCACAAACATATACTTTCCGTGTGGTTCGCGGGTTAGAAAAGTGCCACTCCATGTCTTCCCGTGGAAGTCGTAAAAGGCGACTAAGAGAGTAAAGACTGGTAGTATTTTTAGGCGATGGGCCTGCAACCTGTCACTAATGTTAGGTACACATGGTAAATATCTTAGCCTGATAAAAACAAGTTTTTACAGTTGTTGGTGATTCTGTAGCTCTGCCACGAGTGCATGTATGTATGTATGTATGAACACATTTGTGCTACCATTACATATTATAAAGGTCACGTGGGTTTTTTAAATAAGTTAGGTCAGGTTAAACTTTTGATTATGAACTAAACATAAAAAATAGTGCAGGGCCTGCAGGAAATACAATGACATAATTTGTCAAATGATGATTTGGTAAAACATTAGTGTACATCCACATCCACATGAACATTATGTCGCTGTTTTTTTCTTTTAAATGCTGTATCTTTTCATCCATAAGTGGTCGGTAGCTATCATTGTACCGATTTAAATATCCTAATTTTGTTGAGTTCAAAATAAGTTTAAATTTACTTGATGCTATCTTACGTGAATTAAGGAAGGTACAAAAAATTTGTCGCGTGTAATTTAAGAACACACAGAAATACTAAAATGAAAATTTTACTCTGCTTAACGTGTACGGGAAGTGTACTGAAAAATACCTGTTTTAATTTCTGGTTTTAAGCGCGCGATATTAACATCTATTTGTGTACAAAGGGTGCGTATCTACTCACATAACACATAACTATAATAGTCCTATTATCGGAAGTCCGAAAATGTTGCTCATACTATTTTACATCATAATGATCACTCTTTATACTCTTCATAAAAAAAAATTACATTAAAGATCGGAACACATAATCATCTGAATTCATAATGCGAATATTCATGGAACAGTATACTTTCAAAATTTCTTAAATATCTTACGTGTATAAAAGGTTAGGTTAGGTTAGGTTAGATTTATAAAAATCCTCAAAAAGTAACAGTTTCTTAAAAAAATGCATTATGAGTTGCGATAATTATGACTTAAAAAGTATGAACAAAAAAGTATGAGGTAAAATTATTATGAATACAAATCGGTAGTAAAACAAAAAATAGGAATAAGAATTTTATGTCAGCCAATATGGACCCGTGTACAAATTATAACAGACAGTTTCAGAAAAAAACTGTGACATACAGATAGACATGGCATAACCATGGGTATTCCAAGTTTCTCTGCAAACCTCTAACAAGCCGCAGATATTGCACCGCACCCCTCCACGTGTGCGTCTAATATGAACCAGATAGATACACAAACGAGTTTCTTGCCAGTTGGTTGCGATACAGAATACCTCAGCCTTCAACGAGGCTGCCGTGATCCCGCGGTATTTAGTTAAGTTTGCTGAGTAACAGGGTCGAAGCTCAGCTTGCCCTAATTAAAATAAATAAATGCGTTTTAATTTGTTTACTTTAACAAAAATGAAGCGGTGGGCAAAGTAAGTTATTTACTATTTAAAAATAATTTTCTCTTGGAGATGCTGAGTAGAGTTATAATAATGTTTTGAATTGTGCCCTTTTACTAGTTTGTACTTTTAATGCGATAAATCAATAATCGTACCCCTGCCTGGCGACTATTTATATCAGTTGGGCGAAAATGACGGCCACGGCGGTATTGTCCGAACCATGGAAATTAAGTGCAGTAAAATAGGTGACGTATGGCGTTATTATATCGTTATAGATAATATTATGTAGTTTCGTTATAACGGTATAGCGCCCGAATAACGACAATTATAATGTAACCAAAATAGTGATATTTAAAGATCTATAAATACATACATACATTAAATCATGCCTGTTTCCCAGAGGGGTAGGCAGAGACCACTTCTTTCCATTTGCTACGATCTTGACTTTCTTTCGCTTCTTCCACATTCATACATCGAGTCATGCACGCATTCATGCATGTAAATAATCGAATTAAATATTGTAGAATTGCAAAACGCCAGGTTTTCTATAATTTGCTCCCAACCGAACTAAACTCTTAATCCCTTAATTCGGTGCACAGTCACGTTAACACGACAATGGTGTGAACCGGACTTTGTTTTACAACTCAAAACACAACTGTTAAGTGGCTTGAAGCCGAACTGTTAACCAGCATCCGACCGGTTAGCCATTTTAATAATTGGCATTCATTGTTATGCACATAAATTAACGTAAATTAAAAGTTAAAAGTTGTCAATTTGTGGTTAAATCTCTTTGAATTACTTTTGGCTACGGTTTTAAAATATGAAATTCTATGTTACCCGTTACTAACTCTTTTCACGTAGATGTTATTTAAGGCTTTATTCCCTTGAGAACTTACCAATTTTCCGTTGTAAAAAGTACCTTTTGTCCTTTTTCTGGACTCAAACTATCGCTTTACCAAAGTTCATGGAAATCGCTTCATCGGTTTAGCCGTCAAAGTGTGACAAACAGAGTTATATTAATAGGAAAGAACCAAATAACTTTATTGGATTTAAAAGGGGATTAAAGTAAAAAAGGAATCGTTTTTTGGAATTAGAAAAAAGTTTTGAAATCGTGTTAAGATTGTATTGACGCAATGGATATAAGAAATATTATTTACAATTACACGTTGATTGGTATTGTACTTGTAATAAAATTACACACTTTTTTTTTAACTATAGGTACTCGTACGTATACTTTTCGAATATGTTATCTTATTTTTTGTAGTAATTATTTATCATCCGAGTGAAGTGTATTCCATTTTAGAAATAAATATTGTTTATCCTGATAATAAAGAAAACCAGCAAGCCAAACTTGAAAATATCGCAATAAGTTTAAACCTAACTTCGGTTGAAAGCGTTTCCGGTTTCCGGGTCAAGCTACTTGGAGCCATAAATCCCGTCCAGCGATCACTTTACAATAAATGATCTAAGTTGTATTCAAGAGAGCAAAACTGTAAACTCATCGCCATCGCAACGACTCGGATATCCTAGTTGGTTGTGGATTTGAGCCACTTGGTAGCTTCGTCATTTACGTCATTTAAGGCCACTTACTAAATGGCGTAAATGACGAAGGTACCAAGTGGCTTACATCCATTAAAGTGAATCTTTGATTAGCTGTTCTTCTCTCTTGTTGCCATACCAGTACATAATTATTATATAAGTGGCCTTACCTTCAAAGCTGCAAGTCCCGTTTAATTACAGGGCAAATATTTTTTTTTGAGAAATACTGGAAAACGGCCGAATCTTAAGTACCCGAAACCAACGTGCGTGCGAGACTCGATGTATGAATGTGGAAGAAGCGAAAGAAATTTGTCAAGATCGTAGCAAATGGACAGAAGTGGTATCTGCCTACCCCTCTGGGAAACAGGCGTGATTTAATGTATGTATGTATGTATGTATGAATATACAGTTTTGATTTAGAAAACCTATGGACGCATTCTTCAGCAAATTGCCGGAAGAGGCACCAAATAGGGACTCAAGGAGATAAAGAGGCCTTTATCTAGCAGTGGGACACTCATAGGCTAGAAAAGAAGAAAGAAAACCAATAGGCATACATTAAAAATGAGTAAGTAGAATAAATTAGTAACATAACAAAGGCTAACAATATTTCCCTTTAATTAACAGAACATTGGTAAACTGAGAAATATATATATAAAAGTATACATAATTAAAAATAAGTTATGTAAGAATTCTTGATACGTGCAATCTTCGTAGCTAGTTAATAGGTATTTTATTCTAATAATTAGGTCCTAGCCCTAAGCTGTACTAAGTGGCTACGCCCTTACAGGGTGTCATATTATTATGTATAACCTTCCATGTAATTCCATCTACATACCTGTAATATGACTTGCAATAAATGAATTTAAATTTGAATTTGAGTTTGAGAATAAATAGAAAAAATAAAAGAAACAGAAATACAATTGAATAGCAAATAACCGATAATTTTTTTAAATTTCCATAATTATGTCCTAAACATATTAATTTCAGGAGGGTTATTACGACATGGCAATGCAGTTCATTTTACGGTGAGCGCAAAGGATGAAGCTATAGCAGTTACATAATTCTGTCCATTTTTCTCAGCGTAAAATGAATTGCACAGATACGTCATAATAACCCCACAGGAATACTTAAGTCAAGTAGACGTCTTTCATTATGATGATATGATATAAAAGTGTTGGTTCATTTACAACATTGGCGTTGATACAAGCTATTTTGATACGTCTCTATATTATTTTAGAGACCGTGTTTTCTCAGATAGCACGCGGAAATGCCGCAGCTGGGACAGATGACATAAAAACTTAGCAAGTTCGCGACTACGCCGTTCTAAAGTGTCAGAACTAACTTGTTCATGTTGTAAAATTTTCTAACTTTATTTTTATTCTCGAACGACCTTGTTGACACTTTAGAAATAGTGCAATAACTTTTTATTGTTTGTTTTTAAAGTTTTCACTTCGCGTGTTACACGTTTTTATTTAATCTTTTGTTTGTGAGTAAGTTCAGGGTAGTGATTATCTGAACAACGACGGTCGGACGGACGAACAAGTGAATGTCCAAGCGGCGAGTTTAAGTAGTCCCCTCAGTGCGAACAAACATATTTTAGCGTGTGCATTTTCAATTTAGCAGCATGGTTTCTGCCGATGGATCGAACGTATAAGGTTGCTTAATTGAAAATAGACGCGCTAAAATGTTTTTCGTTCGCTCTGACGCGACGGGACTACTTAAACTCGCCGACCGTCCGTTGTTTTTGAGAGAATAACACCCCCTGTTCAAATCTTGTAATTTTTTAATAAGCCCTGTTAATGGAAAGGGCTGAAATTTAGAAAACCAGTTAGATTTTTGATGTCTTATAGTGTCAGATGATCAAAATGCAAAATCAGTACAATTTTTTTTCGGAAAATTTAACTTAACATGTTTTTATCGACCACCACCTCCACTCTCTTTCCTTAAGTATTATTAAAGCTCAATCAAGACCTCTAAAAGGAGCTTAGAAGTATCCGATCGTAACAAGTTTTTTTTTTAATTGTAGTTTTATTATTTTCATACTGTTTTTTAGTATCATCGCTTCCTAACGTTCCTACATAATAAATCTGTATTTAGACGTAAAAGAAAACTGCGGTATTTTAAGTTTAAATCCTTTCTTGGGTAGTAAATTTTAAGTCTGTATCTTTTCTCTTCCCTGATCCCGACTTATTGGAGTATGGCTGTGCGCTGTCTAAAGAATTTAGAGTGGCTGCTTTAAAATATTACACGGCGTATAAGTTACGATACAGTATAAAACTTCGGTGTAGATATATATGGCCTCGGAAATTTTATTGTGTTTACATGAATTAAGATGGAACTTAACTAAGTTCTCAAAGACAAAAACAAATGATAAGACAATTACAACTTAATTCAATTTTAACACTAAAAAGAATGCCCTGTGGCATTGTCCCAAAGATGCTGACCTAATTGCTTCGCTAGATGGTTAAACTTATACGTTGAGCGAGGAAACTGCCAGCTCTTCGGTCTCCCGTGACGTCAATGAGCCTCTTTAAAATGTCTTTGAAGAGGCTTTGAGCGGTAAGACCCCACGGACCAAGGGTCTGGAAGCGGAATGGAACAAAGGTTTGAGTAATGAAGGAATAATTGTCGTACATGTTCCCGGTGCTTCCGCCGGTTTTTGTGAGTTTTTGTGACAACCCTACTTATTGTCTTCATTGATGTGCAAACCCTATTTCTGTAAAATTAAAGAGTAAACTACGCAGATTTTTTATGTAAATTATTACCTAATTCGTGAAACGATCAAGAGACATACTAACAAAATTTACAGAATTCGATTAGATAGATATTACAAGTCTTGTTTTGGAAGATTTTAAAAGACCTAACCTAACGAAGAAACCTAAACTAACACTTACTTTTTCGTAATGAAAGTCAAATTTACAGGAACGGCTCGAAGTGAGCTCGACCTTGTTGAATGCACAACCTCGCTCGTCGGGATATGGCTTTAAAACCACTAAAGTTGACAAAAAATTATTAAATTGGTAGGTAGACCTCTCTGTTAAAATAATCTATGCTAACTCCGGTTCCTTGACATGACAGCAGAGCTTACTAGGGTTGAAAATATTTTTGGCGTTCATAATTTATTATATTTTTACGGGGTATTTTGGAACACGTTGTATAGAATCCTGTGAAAAAATGTCTAACTCATGGTGAAAACAACATCATAATCCGTTGCATAGCTTAGGAGGTGTAAGCGGATATATAGACAGACAGAAAAACAGACATACGATAAAAGAGACTTTCTTATACTATGTAATGATGATGATGATAAGATGTAAGTCATCACTGGCAACGCATACTTGAGACTTTTGACTTAAGTCTCAGCGGTAAGTAGAACGAGAAGACGCTGCGTATCCTACCACACGCTGCCCAGCCGAGTTGTATCATCATCACCAGACCCTCATCACCTGGCCTTCATCATCAACCTTTCATATTGGTTTTTAATTTAATTTTTTAAATAATCATTTTAAACTGTATAAGCAAAAAACATTGTCAGCGGCAAAAAAAAACCTAAACAAATTATACGAACACCTTGTTTTTTACTGAATAAATTAAAGTTTCTTAATTGGTTAAGTGTTTATTTTGTACCGAATAAAACCGGTTTAGAAAGGACTGATGGAATCCCGACCTTATTCTACAGATACGACCACAATTTTAACGAAGTTTAGTTCAAATATATAACATTTAGCTCTCAGCATAACCCCTAACCAAATCCAATTTATGTACATACTTTTCCGGAGGACGTATCTGATTCAATCATGTTACGGCAGTATCACTCGTAATTCACACAGCTAAAGTTAAATTTGGCTGAAGTTCAGTGATAGATACGTCTTTTTGTAAGCTACGTTTGTTTTGAAAGGTAACCTGAAAACCAAGTAATTTGTTGTGTGCTATATTTTTAGGAAGGTCGTAAAATTTCACAACCTTTTTAAAGACTTTAATTAAAATCAAACGAAAGCTTTCATCATAACTAACAAAAATACAGTATTTGAAAGCAAGTTAACAGGAGGTTTCATCTCTAATTACATCATTATATTGTCAACAACCCAGACTATGGTGGCCACCACACATCACCACCGGTGGTGACTTGCCACTGAAATTTTACCTATATGCGAATATTACCTATTATGCTCCTCTGCTTTTAAATAGTCCCTTTAGGTAAAATTTAATAATCATCAGTGAAATCAACACGCTTAGTGTATATTTACAGCACGAGAACGGCAAGGGATTACACGGGCCATTATTGGAACACAACAGTACAAAGTGAGTCCACACTATAGGGCTCCATCAGATTGAACTAACGTGGCCAATCTACAGAACTTGTTACGCTAAATGTGGACAGTATAAATCATGCGCACGGGATGGGTCACATCGCGACAGTACATCATAACATGACAAATAGCGTTGTCATTACTGGTGCTGACACGCGTTACGAATATAGTCACGGAATCATGTTACGATGAAATGTTACAAATGTTACCCAACTTTAGTGGCTGAAATGGTAGTTACAATATGTTTTGATGCATAATACCACCTATTAAGTGTTATACTTCTAGGTTTAATTTTATTACATATTATATAGTTGTGCTAGGATGACCAACGTATCTATGAAGTACAAGATTTTAGACTAAGTAAAATATTCAATCTATCACAATTTGGAATCTTATAGAAATTTGTCAAGATCGTAGCAAATGGAAAGAAGTGGTCTCTGCCTACCTCTCTGGAAAACAGGCGTGATTTAATGTATGTGTATATGTTTATTAAGTTCTTCTGAAAGTGCACGTTAACTTACACAAGAGTTGGCACGAATGGATTGAACGAAAGTAATGTCACCTATTACTGTGTGAGTGCCGTCCTTTGAACTGATGTTCGAATTTCAAACCTAAAACCTGTTATTTTTTTAACACTCTTGTATACTTTCGTTCACTCATTCATTCCATTCGTGGCAGCTCTTGTGAATCATCCTGTATATAAGAACCAGTAGTTCAGTCGACAGAATGAAAGTTATTCCCGGTAGAACTCTGTTCCAATAAAGTCACAATAATAAACGCCTCATCACTCAAGTTTGTATGATGTGACTTCTTATTGCGACAGAATTGTACGTCAGGTTATAAGTATCTTTTTGACTGTTATGTACATACGTTGACAACACAGCCATCGAGTTAGTAAGTACAGTCACCAGCTACAGTATATTATATTATTCAAAATATGTGACACGTCTTTGTTACTAGAGGTATAAGAGCGTGTCTGATATTTTTGCGGTCAATCTTTGATAATTTTTTTTTTTTTTTTTAAATAATGATATTGTTTTTTATCTCTTATGATTTATAATTATTTAATTATTCATTCTTTATTGGTCAAAAATACAAATTTAGGAGTAAGAGGTTACTGTAATACTTATTTAAAAAAAGGTATTTTTCTATGTATTTTACACACAAACACCTTCCTAAAACAGTTTTTTATCCGTCACCAATAGGGCAGAGAAGATTTTGACCGCGACACGAAAGGAACGATCATTGCCAGCTTTGGGAATTAGATATAAAACACCCGCAGTTCAGAGGAAGATAAAAACCGAAATAGGCGTGTTCATGTGTCAATCTGTCCTATCATCTATTAGGAGACATAAAAAAGGTTGGCTGACTTTTTCTGCCACGACCTTCGGAGACTTTTATTTTTATTGGTTAACAAACTGGGGATATACGAGATGTATACGGGTTAATATCCTTGAACAAAGTTACTTTTCTTTTTGAAACAAGAAAAAAAAACCTTACATTTTAGGGCTCTATTTTTAATAGTATCTGATGAATAAAAATAGTTTTTTTAAATATTCTAGCTAAGTAATAAAATAATGAATATCGAGAAAAAATATTTATTTATTTCTCGATACTTATACAGTATGAAATACTTTGCCACAAAACAAAAAAATACGCAAACATACTGAGATTGTCAAATTAAATTTTGTTTGTTACTATACATCCTAATTATAATTATTATTTAATAATTAAACAGACAAAACAGTTAATCTGGTTGCTTTCTTAAAGGTCAGGTCTTTCTAACAGATTTTTATGAAACTAAGTTAGGAAACATCCCGATAAACTTTAACCAAAAATCTTCCGAAACAGTCCATTCGTTTGGTAGCTAGGATGCCACAGACAGACACAAATATACACACGCTAATCTCTCTTTTTGCAAAATACAAGACTCTGCCGTTTGACCAAAGTATTTTTGGTCAAGTGTATAATTTGCCAAAAAAACTTTTTTTTTTATTTTGGTTTTATATCCGGTATATCGAAACCGCTTGCTACGTATATAATGAAAGGTAACACTTGTGACTACATAAAAAATAAATCAAATATATACATTTTTTTATTTATTACCTAAAGAAACATAATACATTATTTTTACAATTCAGAAGCGCAACAAAACCCAGCTTAGGTTTTCCCGTGCGCTAACACAGTAAGTACATCGCTGAGAATAACGACTAATTAATATATAAGTGTAACATAATAAATGTACACTTAGGTGCAAAAATAATAAGTAACAAAATAACAACATTAATTGACGAGGTAGATCCACAAAAACAAATAACTTTAAACTCGAGGCGAACATTGAGGGTAGGCCGATGCTATTACGTACATATTTTGCTTGCATTGTAGTTGCAGTAAAGACTCGGTAAGATACAGCGTGCTTCAAAAATGTTTACTTACTTTAAATTAAGTTACAAATAAATATAATTAAAACTAAAACTGCGAAACAACTTTTTGGAAAGTAAAAATTTGGGAAATGTAACATTTGACCAAAAATATTTTGGCCAAACGGAGCAGACCCGCAAAATACACATCACTCTTTAACATTAAACATTTATCATTTCTTAACTCCAAAACGTTCACTGACGCATCAAACTTAACCCTTCCCGCGCCGACCTCTCGCGAACATAATACATCTCTGCAACCTTTTTTTCTCACGTCCACCCTAATAAATGGTGGCTCAAAACATGATAAAATCCAAGGCTGCCAACGTAACCATTCAGCGAAGTCGGTGAATATTTTTTACTCAGCTCTTCTGAATTGCATTGTCAATGTCAAAAGCATTTGGGGCTGCTCGTTGGCTGAAATTTTAACAAGTTGAGAAACGTGTTGTTTGTATAACACTTTGAATGAGCTTTGTGAATACTTAATTTTTTTAGCTCTTTTTGTCAAATGGTTTAAGTACCAACGTTGTTTTTACACGTGTGCGTTAATTATTCAGGGCTACACTTAATATTCAAACGGCTTTCATGCAAAAGCAAAATATATTTAAAAAAAACTGTATTCATAAAATTATGAACCTAAATCATAGTTCTTCTGGAAAAAAAGTCACATTGAATAATATTTTTAACTTTTATATTATGCTTGAGCAAATTGTACTTTTTGTGTTACTTGGATGTTTTTTTATCGGCAGTTTTATTATTAATTGGTTGAAAATAAAATATGGTTAGTAGTGACCCTGCCTACGAAGCTATCGGTGCCGGGTTGGATGCCCGGTATAGGCGAAATATTTGTGCGATGACCACGAGTATTTGTGTGTGTCTCTTGACTGTTTTCTATATATTTAAGTATTTAAATCGTTGTCTGGAGCTTATTTTGAGACAAGATCAATGGACGTAAGATATTGTACTAATACATACATACATACATACATAAACTCACGCCTTTATTCCCAGAGTGGGGTAGGCAGAGCTACAGAATTACCAACAACAGTGGGGTTATTATGACCTATCTGTGCCATTCATTTTACGCTGAGAAAAAAGGACAGAGTTATGTAACTGCCATAGCTCCGTCCTTTACGCTGACCGTAAAATGAACTGCATAGCTATGTCATAATAACCCCCCAGAACTCTAAAAGCTTGTTGATAATTCTGTAACCACATTTTGCACACTTAGGCTAAGATGTTTACCAGTGTATTAGTGACAGGTTGCAAGCCCAGCGCCTAACAGTACTATACGCCTTTATTCCCTTAGCCGTCTTTTACGACATCTACGGGAAGATATGGAGTGGCACTATTCTAACCCGGCAACCATTCATTCATTTTTTATTTGTTTATTAAATTTACTTAAACGTAAGAAACTTAAACCCGAGTCATTTTAAGTCAAGTTTAATTCGAATTCAACATTACAACTCCAACCTTGTTCAGGGTTCAGGGACTTTGCGTCTGATTTCAAATGTAGGGCATCACCTCTCCTACGATCATAAAACGTACCCATTTGTCATAAAAAATGGCGTGCGTTGCTTTTTGACCGCGGCAAGTAACCCAGTTATTATATACGAGTACATAGGTACATATGTTTGTGGTAACACGGTATAAATCTAGAATATTTTTTATTACAATATAACTAGAAGTAATTTAAATCATTCACATAAATTTAACATTTCCTCTAAAAAATCTAGGACTACCTTGAAAGAAAAGGAAAAAACAATTTTTAAGTTCTGCTGGGTTATTATGACATGGCTTTGCAATTTATTTTACGGTGAGCGTAAAGGACATAACTATAGCAACAGCAGTTATATAGCTATTTCCTTTTCTCTCAGCATAAACTGAACTCCATAGTTATGTCATAATAACCCTTCCGATCTTGGTTGAGATAGAAATCCAAGAACACTCAAGAAATTGAGACGAGCGTCCTACATATAAAAGCTAGCCAAGTCCGTCATTTCACCGACAAACTTTTCATCGAATATATAATTTTACTGATTTTCACTTCATTGAAAATTATTTTGTGCTGAAACTTTATTGCTTTAGGATACTCTAAATATTAATTACGTAGTAAGGTTAAACTATAATTTATAAAAATGTTAACTCATACGCCTAGAAAAGCAAGTTGGCTTAATAAAAATTCTGCAAAGTGATGACAAATAAGAAAATGTTTTATCGCTTCGCATGAGAAAATTTTTGCGAAGCGATAGAACGTTGTATGAAATAAGTGTCGACAACACAAGGAGTACCAAAACCATAGACACGGCTACTTAAAAATGGCGTCTTAATATTTTACATAAGAATTTCACAAATTAATATATTTATTGGAAAGATTGTGACTAATTGCAAATTCCACTCGCTGAAAATGACAGCGCTATTGAGATCATATACCTCTGGCCGTTTAACTTCCTGGAAGGCATCACGCTTTGACAGCTTATAACACGGCCTTTCAAGTCGGATTATACCCGAGATATCGTACCAATTAGCATCTTGGTTCTATTTCCAATATCAACCGGATCAATTTCCGGTACGGGCGTCGTCTCAATATTTAATTAACGCGACAGATTGCAGCGAACACGATGCAGGGCCTGTATTCGACTGAGGGCAACCAGTGCCTTTGACATGCTATAATGGTTTCATCGTAACATAAGTGTTATTGTTACGTTGACGATACGATAATAATATGTCACAAGCAATGTGGTTTTACCCATTAGAACAGAGATTTAGGCATATTGTGTACCGACAACCGTCTTAACCTTAACCTTAATTAATTAATAATTATTATAATATTATCAAGCTGAAGAGTTGGTTTCTTTGTTTGTTTGTTTGCTTCATCGCGCAAATATCAGGAACTACTGGTCCGATTTGAAAAAATATTTCAGTGTTAGATAGCCCATTTATTGAGGAAGGCTATATATCATACTCACATAAAATGAATATGTGACGTGTAAAATGTACCATTTAATCAATAAATGCTTGAATCTTGAATTTTGACTTCGGTAGGCGTGAGAAGATTTTTAACTTCAAATAAAAAAATCGTTAAAAATATCAAGAACTAGAAAAGGACCTACGCCAGTGTGTTTATAACAAACTTTACTTGGTTGAATACATTATACGGTGGTCACCATTAGATTGGGGGTTTTCATCTATAACAACGATAACTATGCCAAAAAATATTATCCTGTCGATATTGGACCGAATAAAAATCCTAAACCCACACTTGCGTATAAACAATCGCACTCATAAACCCTCTCCAACGGCTTTACGCGAAGTGCATACAAAATGCAAGAAATATGAAAATATTCTGAAACGCAGCCAAGAACTGCAACAATCTCAATTGTTTTCATTCAAGTGCATTGCGGGGAAACTCTACATAATAACCTCTCTTGAGACGTGCCGCAATGGCTAAAGCTGTGGGTCTAAAGAAGTCGTGCACGACGACATTTTGTAGCGATGCAGTCGCGCGTTTTGTAGTGCGATTAAGGAGCCGACTACCCATTCCCCGAAAGCCTTTAAAAGACTTACCTCTCGAAGTATCACTACATAGTATAAAACAAAGTCGCTTCCCGCTGTCTGTCCCTATGTATGCTTAGATCTTTAAAACTACGCAACGGATTTTGATGCGGTTTTTTTTAATAGATAAAATAATTCAAGGAGAAGGTTTTTATAAATAATAAACTTTGTTTTATGTACGGGTGTTACAGAAAACTCACATAAACCGAAGCGAAGCGAGGGCGGGTCGCTAGTTACTCACTAAAACAATAACCCCTTTGGAAGAAACATATGACGATGTTATTTGTTAAACTAACTATTCACAACGAAAACCTAAAGAGTTAAAACTCAGATCGTCAGCAGTAAATTGATATCCCTCTCTTATTGCATAACCGACCACCATACATACATACATTCATACACATACATACATAAGCTCACGCCTTTATTCCAAGAGTGGGGTAGGCAGAGCTACAGAATTACTAACAACTCTAAAAACTTGTTAATAATTCTGTAACCACATTTTGCACAATTAGGCTAAGATGTGTTTACCAGTGTATTAGTGACAGGTTGCAAGCCCATCGCCTAACAGTACTACACAGCCTTTATTCCATTAGTCGCCTCTTACGACATCCACGGGAGGACATGGAGTGGCACTACTCTAATCCGACAACTACGCGGGGATCATAACCGAATATAAGGATAAACCTTATAAATAGCGCTTAAAAAGCCAATCAAACGGTTTTAATAAGGGTATCTCTTATAAAAAGCGCTTAAAAAAACAATCTAACGGCTTTTTTAAGTTAAAGGGATATTTTGTATCATTCAAAACATAGCGCTTTACAAGCTAAATCGAACAAGACTTGTACGAAACGGATTTGGATAGTTAATCCTAATGAAATACACATTCCAAATCCTTGGTAAGGTATTCTTTATAAGGGTCGTTCTCAAAAAAGTGGCACCGCCACCTGTCAATAGGTGTCTCTTAGAACTTTTTTTCATAAAGCGTCATCCATATAATTTAGTTATCAATTCATATTAAAAGACATTTTTTGAATAGAGTCCAAATGGTTTGATATAAATTCTAATTATATTAATAACCATAAAATCAATTTGTAACTACGTTTTGTCGCTCACCTGCAGTGTCCCAACGCGAAGCACTCATGTTTCGAGTTGATTAAAACGTAAAAATCACAAACGTAACTTAGTGCGAATACTATTTTTGACTTACACTTATACTCAAGATTTAAAACTGTAGTGTCGAATAAGAAAACTATACTCATATTTCGAATTATTTGAAATTTATTCTTATCCACGATAGTTTTTGTCGTTCACCTGTCATGAGATAAACGCTACCTCTGTGGTTAAACTATCTCGTCTAACCTGCCTAACCCCGCCTAATTCAAGACCTACAGTCCCCAGCTACCGCTGTTAGAAGTAACACGTCGTCAGTGTGAAGTTCTCAAAAATAATAAACAAAAAACTTACGCGAGCGGGAGTTTGTAATGGGTACGTAGTCGCTATTCTGTCTTCCATATTTTGATAATTGTGTGACTTATTGTATTGATATTAATTTATAGCACGTAAAACATGGTTTATTTTTATGTCAATAAATATGCAGTTCATTAACCAAGGTGCTTAACTTGTATTGATGATATAACTGTCATTTTGTCCATGACCTGTATGTCGTTCACCTGTCTAAAAAAAAACAGGTGAACGACGTTTACGGCAGGCGAACGACAATTATTTAATAACTTATACTGTACACCAAAAATGCTTGTGGCATAAATATTTTATACCCGAGTACACGAAGCAGGGTTGTATACCGAGCGTATGTATGTAGGTAAATATGTTTGTAACACCCTGTAGCCTATACGGTTCACCGGGTTTCAACATATGAGATGCCGTTACGGTTGAAAGGTAAATAAGGTGTGTTATTTTATATAAATCATTTAGATAAGGAAAAAAACGAATTAAACATATTCAAATTAAGCACTTGTTGTCAGTTTAATGTCGTTTTTATTTAACAATTTACTTAACTGCACCCATTGTCGTTAACCTGCTAACAGTTTTACTTTATTTATACGTATTTGTCGCCAACCTGCCCCTACTGTCGATAACCTGGTTACAAATAGTCATTCACCTGCTTACCGCATAGTTCAAATACCTGTATCTTCTAAAAAAATGAAATAAATCACTTCCCTCCACGTGATATCGATTACTCGATTTTATTTCTACCGATCTTAATTAAAAAAAACCGCAAAATCGGAAACTTTCTAAAAAAATGCAAAATCAATTCAGCGGTGCCACTTTTTTGAGAACGACCCATAAATAAGTAGCTCTTTAAAAAGCAAATCGAACGTCTTTCAAGCAATATGGCATTTTAAAATAAATCCTTCTAAAAACCCATTTGAAACTCATTCAGTGCGACTACATCGCGAAACAGCTGCTAACTGCTTGTTGCATTTGCAACACCTTTATCGTAATAAAAGGCAAACACTCACAGGCCACCTAATGGTCAGTGCGATTTGAGAATTTTAGGCCCGTATTAATAGACTAATCTCAACTCTAATGCTCGTCTTAAGATTTGTCAAAAATGACAGTGTTCTAAGGTTTGACGTTTACTTTGACGTATCTTGTGACGCGCATCTCAGCTAAGATGAGTTTATTAATACGGGCCAATAGACATTTTGTATTCTCCGCTCAACAATCTTAAGGCTGCAGTTCTAAGGGTGGTATTAATAAATTTATCTCCATTGCAAAGCTCGTCTCAAAATGCGTCAAAAATTACAGTTACCAGATAAGACTATTTTGCCTGATATGGCCGTCACTAGATACGTAAATGTCAAACCATGGAGACCTGACAGTTTTGACGCATCTTCAGACGAGCATTAGAGTCGATAATGTTTAATAAAACGGCCGGTAGACTTTGAAAGATTAGGGAACGCAAATAACCATTTATAACCGGTTTTAACCAGTTGTTTGAATTGCATCCCTAACCAAGATGGAATGCCTCTGTGCTACTGATTTCACATGTCATGCATGATAGTACCGTTTAAGTAGTGAGCATAGTATAGATTCAACATTGCTTCTACATTGATGCAAAGATGTCACAGTATAGATAAAGCGTCGTGACCAAACGCGCGGCTGTTTCGACCGGTATCCTTTTGACCAAATCATCATTTGACCAATTGGGATTGACCAAAAAAAATAACAAACGGTTTTTACTTTCTCATTTGAAAGAATAGGACATTTTAAGATACCAATTTCATTCATTTTGTATTTGGCCCAATAGTTTTGTTTTAATATCTTTATTTATTTAGCAGACATTTTATGGATGACATGATTATATAAAATTTGGGATGGCATTTTCCAATAAATTAAAACAATTAAATGATATCCAAAAAAAAGTGATTGTAATAGTGTATTAAAACATACTATTTCAAGCTGTTTTCGCCTAACCCGTAAGATACACCTAAGAGGGCTTCAACCCGAAAACGAAAGTCAAACAAAGGTTAAATATACTTTTGTCGAAATATCCAAAATAGATAAATATTTCAAAAACTTAATAATGCTGAACGGCTTTAAAACCCTATTCCTCGAAATGGTTTTCGAATTGGAGTAATTGTAAAAATATGAACAATCTCAATTATATCTTTTACAAACGTGTTTGTACATATTATTATAACAAAGGTTACATGGGTTTATTAAGTACTTGTAAGTTAGGTTAGGTTAGACTTTTGACCACATAAATATAAAATGCGGCGGGAACTATCTGTTTGGGAAATGAAAGTTTATAAAATGATATAGTTTGTCATATATTTCATTTCAATTAACATCTGTTTGATCGTAAGGCCAGCCAGTTTGGGGTCTGCCCTTACAGGTTCTGAACTCCTGGTAGGTGATTGTCAAATTAGAACAGCTTGACGAACTACATTCCTTCAAGTAGACTTGACTCCAAATAATAATTTGGTATAACAGAACATAATAATTTGATATGATGATTTGGTAAAACATTAGTCAGCCGTTTCGACCACATTACGCAACTGTAGCGTACTCACTACTCAGGCAATAACAGGTAGTAACTACAGCGTATGACGGTATTACTGCTGCATATTGACTCTATTAATTCTGCCTAGTGACTGTATTGATATTGTAATGTGACTAAAGTGACTGTATCGATGCTGTATAGCCATTAATGGCGTAGAATGCTCTTAGACAAGAGCTGTGTCTAGTTTGGGACAGATGGATAGCTTCATCGTTGGATTGTCATGATCAGAGCCCAAATTTTTCGCGGCAAAACAAAAAACTGTCGCCATCTAGCTCGTGTTAGAATTATTTTTTTATCTATACATCGATAGATGTGTTGTAGAAGTTCCAAAAAAAAACATTTTATGTGAGTTTTGTATACAATTTTATAGAAATAGATGCGATTCCTTCTTCGAAATCCACGTCAACACACACAGCAGCACATGACATTTTTATTTGGTTTGTGATAGTGATAGGAGTACATAGTCATTAATTTCTCAACATTCTCCGGGAGTAGACAGAGTCTGAAGTATTACTTTCCATGACGTAGTATAATCACTTCATTTAAAGTTTTACCTCTTAGTCACCCGACGGGTTATATTATTACTTGATATGAAAAAATAGGAGTAAAAGGGATTTATATGGAATACCACATAAACAACTGTCGCGAATGATTGTAAAATAATGTAAACATAATAATACTCGAAATCGATAAAAAATATTCCTAACACTCTAGCTAGATTGCGACAGTCTTTTGTTTTACCGGGTAAAATCCGGGGTCTGGTCATAGGTAATCTATTTCAATATGAGTAGCCCATTTGCACTCAGTATTGGTCATGGTTTATTTTGTAAAACCAACACAAAATCGAAACTTGAAACTATGATTTATTTGTACGTAGTTATGTAAAGGAGGTATACAATTTTTATTGCGACCGTTTTACGACCATTTTGCAGTTGCATCGCTACTAAATTCACTGTAGGTGAACCTTAAGGCATTACTTAAGACAGTTATTGACAAAAGGCGTCTGGAGATTCCCTCGAGGCATTAAGTGTTTTGATCCACAAGTTAAATCCGCAAACTGTTGTCTGTCTCTATGTTGGTAACAACTGAAGTAAGTGCAAATGGAAAGCTGTAACTTTTGTCCGCCATTGCACTTGGACATTGGATTGGTTAAAAATCAACTACTAGGTACTACAAACCGCCATTGTTGTAATACAGGGTGTGATTTATCTGTTTGCATTTTTACTAAACCGGAGTATTGTTATGACAGTGGATTAAGGCGTCTCTTATTTTCAATCATGATTTTTAAAGCGTTTTCAGCAGGCTGAAATATCGTTTCAGTCAGTTTCAGAAGTAGCTCTATCACATAATAGATTATCAAAATTTTAAACTATTTTCCGGTCCATGTCTCTGATACCATGTTTTCAATTCGTTATATGCCACCCTCTATCAGATTACGCCATAACTTGCAATCTCGTTTTCAGGCGTTTTCAGGACCCCCATAGGCCTTTCAAGTACATTTCAGTGTATAGTGAATTATCCACTAAGAGTAAAAGAGTTAACGTGATCAGAAACACCGATACTGAGAACCTTCAAGAACCGGGTCCCGGCAGAATATCAGGGTAGTGATTCTCTCAACAACGATGGTCAGACGGACGAACGAGTGAATGTTCAAGCTGCGAAGTTTAAGTAGTCCCGTCAGTGCGGACAAAACATATTTTAGTGCATGCATTTTCAATTTAGCAGCATGTTTTCTGCCAATGGATAGAACGTATAAGGCTGCTTAATTGAAAATGCACGCGTTAAAATGTGTTTTGTTCGCTCTGACGGGACTACCTACACTCGCCACAGCGATGCGCGCAGCGCCTAAGAAGCGTTTGAAAGAGATAACACGATTAGAAATGAGACAGCAGTACGCAGAACATTCCAGACTCGTGATCCAAGGACATCGCGATTGTAAACAAGGTAGCTATGCGTAGAACATTCCAGCAACGAATAGTCGCGAACGTTTCCGGCCGGTCGAAACACATCGATCATTCTAAAAGGCATTCTGGCCCCTATTTCACCAAGTTACAATTGTCAATGACATATGTATGCTGACAATACGACATAAGTCGCTGATAATTGTCCAGTGACAGGTGACAAGTAGACAAATTCTCTATTTTATTTCTATGGACATACATAATTGTCTACAATTACAGTGTGCAACGCGTGACAGTTGTCCATAATTCAATTTAAGGACAATTATGTTGTGAAACAATTGTAAATTTTTCCAAGTCGACATATTTGCAAATTTGTCGGTAATTATTGACATGAGATTAGAGCTGTGTCAGGCTTGCGTTACAATTGTAGTGTTTTCATTGTTAGTTACAAAATGGCTCTCCGCGAAAGTAGTAGTAGTGACAGTGAAAGCGATTTAGATGAGTTTGAATATAGGAGAATATATAAAGAACGAATAAATTTCTCCTTAATTTGACGTCACTGCCTTTGCGTTCAAGGAAAAATTTCGAATCAGTAAAACCAGTGTCGAATATTTAATAAATAAAATCGGTGCAATTATAGATCACCCAACTACAAAAAATAAAGCTTTGACGCCTTGTCAGCAAATTCTTTGCACACTGCATTAATAATAATTTTAATAGTTTAATAGTTTTAAGTAACGTTCAAAAATAAAAAGCCAATTTATAATAAACCATCAGTGTACTTAATAAAGTATTAAGTTTTGTAATTGGTAATTATATTTACTCGGACAAACTCGAAAACGCTCGCTTCCAAAACACACGTACTTTGAAATTCAAAAATAAGCACTGGCTAGTATCAATAAAATACATTTTCTCAAACATGATCGGAAAACTAACTTTTAAAAAACGAACACGGGTAGTGTCTCATATTCACCCATCAAAATTAAAAAAATAGTAACCTTGTTTCTTGCTACAGTTTTTTTAAAGTGAGAATAATTGCATACAGTCGACAAGACTGAGGAAACTATCCATACAGCCAACCTAACCGCTCTCGTTTATTGAAAAAAATTGTGTTTTCTCAAACATGCTCGGAAATGTATGCGTTAATGTCCCGAAATGAAGACATAAGTTTCTTGTTTATGGCTCCCTACATAACTTCTTGGCCTAAGTCAATCTATGGTACTATATTCATGTGCAGTTTTAAGATTGCCGTCGTAAGATTGTAGTCTTGAGATTGCCATCGTAAGATTGCAGTCTTGAGTTGCCATCGAAAGATTGCAGTCTTGAGATTGCCATCTTACGACTGCACAGTCTTGAGCTTGCCATCTTACGATTGCAGTCTTGAGATTGCCATCGTAAGATTGGAGTAATGTACTTTTAATATTTCCTTACATTGCTTGAAAAAAACACTATACAATCCTCGGCCGGAACAGGGATTGAAGGACTCGTTCTATCCGGCCTCTTCTACGACTCGGCCGTCTACACCAAATTCGTCCTTAAGTCCCTGACTTCACGGCTTCTGCAGTAATGTACTAATAGTCATAGTGTGTTTCATTTGTTGAGCGATTGATTAAAAGAAATAAAAATTAGTTTGGACACTCCAAGCTAATATAATAGTTGTTGTTGAATAATTGTGTACCTACTAACTACGCGGAAATGATGGACGCTTGTCAACAATCAACATACGGTTGATTTAAACATTTAAAACATATTTAAAATTTAAAGATTATCGGTTATCATGACAACGTGACAATGGTGTCAGGATTTTCATAACTGCCATAATTTCACGACATAAAATGTATTTTTTTTTATTATTGTCGCACCCTGTCAGCGTGGTTTAATAATGTAGAGATTTGTGAAACAACACTTATCGTGACTACTCGACAATTGTCACCTGATTATTACAATTGCAGTTTCATAGAATACAATTGTCACGTAATTTAGACAATTGTCGCACTTGTCAAGCTTGGTGAAATAGGGGCCTGGAATGTTCGAAACCTTGGACTATTAAGCTGGGTCACACTTGTGACATGACGACGGACTACGTGGCATCGTACAGGACATGTACGCTAAATGTGGACGATTAAAGGGTTGTGCTGGCACGGTCACGAAACGGTGTACGATGAAATGTTACAAGTGTAGATGTATGGTGTCGAACAAGATTGCGTTCGACTACAAGAGACAGCAAGGTGGGGGGGACGTATCGCGACCGGGACACGTCACATAGTGATCCACTTCTACCCCGTGTCTGTATCTGTGTCATCTGGCGTACTTTGACGCGTGTCATAAGTGCAAGTGTGGACAATA
The DNA here is from genome assembly GCA_963966035.1 of Acleris laterana. Classification (NCBI taxonomy): domain Eukaryota; kingdom Metazoa; phylum Arthropoda; class Insecta; order Lepidoptera; family Tortricidae; genus Acleris; species Acleris laterana. The sequence goes on from OZ014443.1 coordinate 726,934, forward strand.
GCGAACTTGCTTTAAAAAAAACGACTCTTGATGGATCGGCTCGTAACACGTGACTTAGATGCGTGACAACACATAGACCAGCGTCCACACGAGGCCCTGCTATAGATCGTAGCTCCATACATTGTTCTGCCGTTTATGCTGTGTTCAGCAGTTTCTTCCACTGTTCGGAATGGATTGAACCGTACTACAGCGTGTGACAATTATTCGCGAAACAAAAGCACGTCCATATTACGTTGTTGTTTATGATACGGTCACGGGATAGTCTTCGGTAAGTGGTCACAAGTGTGGAACTGCCTTAAAAGATGGAACGATTGTGGGCAAACGGTTCATTCATTCTTTACTTGTACAGCAAACAGTACGAACAAGAGCGAACCGATCATCTGTGTATTTGTAGTTTATAACGCGATAATTATTTGTAACGGTTGAGTGACTGTTAATATAGGCTAGCTTTTAATAATCTCAGGTGACCCTGAGCTCAAACGCTTGCTTTGTACTGTATCAATTCAATTTACATCTTTCTCTCGGAATGGTTTCTGCCTTGCATTGTATCAAAACAAAACCCCATCATACCATTCCTTCCATAGATTAGATAAATAGGTCATGTCTGTTTCTTTGTTTGCTCCAGGTAGGGCTAAGGGAATGTTGCGCATTCCGCCATAATAAAATTATAAGGACGGGCATGGAAGGATTTGCCAATTTCTGAGTTTGACGTTTATTTGTTTTTTTCTCATTTTATTATTTATGTTTTTTTTTTGATTAATTATGTGTGTGTAACCTTCCGTGGTTTCACCTGATGGTTCCAACGGAAGACCAACGCTGACTTTAAAGCCAGCATTACTCTGAGTTGGGACTATTTCGTGGCTATTTTCTCCTTGTACGTTTTTATATGTTCTTGTTTATGTTTTTGACTAATAAATGATTTTCTTTCTTTTTTTCTTTCAAACATTATAATCGATAGAAAAAACCGTTTTTTTATCCATTTCTATCAGTTACCTACCCCGGTAGGGAACAGAGGCCCTTGCCAAGATGCACTACGATAACTAGCTTTTCTATTCGTTTAGTTTTTAAACCAATCGCGTCACTGGTAGATCACGTAATACGAAAGGTCACGTGATCTACCAGCGACGCGATTGGTTTAAAAACTCAGTATTAAAGCGAAATATTTGGCACCATTTGCTGTTCGCCAATCTTTTCCCAAATTAACATTTCGTTGATAAAAAAATCTCGCATACCTGAACACGAATACCATTTATTTTGTTTACCCAAACATGTAAAATCCTGCTTAAGAGCTGGTTTCGTTTATGCATGACTTTCGCTTGAATGCTCACGTCGCTGACTTTCGCTTCGGTTAACATTTTTTTCCCAGGCGTGTCAACGCCCTAACAAGTAAATGGGACGCATTTCTGGAGGTTTTCGTACTGTTGATTTTCATAAAAATTGGCATGTAGGGTGATGCTTTTTGTTGAACTTAAAATCTTTTGACACAATACTATAGATAATGATGGGAATGAAACAGGAACTAAGCGACATACAGGTTCTGTCAGGATACAGAGGAGACAAAATTCATGTAAACTCTTTATTGCACAATAAAAAAAACAATTACAAGTAAATTCGTACATAAACATAAGATTTACATGTACAAAGGCGAACTGGAGACTGTAAAGTACGTGGATAGGCAAGATTACAAGGATGTGCACAAAAATAAATAAACTCATAATTCTACACCTAAATATCCATAAATTATAGGTACATGTAAATAAACATCACTTACACAAATATAATATTTATATTTGTGTGCACATCCTTGTAATCTTGCCTATCGTCGTACAGTCTCCTCAATCATGGTCAGGTTAACAGGAAGAGATCTCTCATAGGGATAAGTTCGCCTTTGTACATGTTAATCTTAAGTATATTCGTCCTCTAGTCTGTTCTTGCGGACCACTAATGCGTAGTAGAGAAGTATCTACCGAGGGCGACATATCATGGACCCACAAGAGATACAACTCCTCACTGCCTGGCAAAGCATCTGGAAATTCCTGGACGCAACGGGCCTTTGCGGTGAACTCTAAACAAAGGGCTGTCATAAAAGATCATCTTTTTATTATTTGTTTTTTTTTGACACAGATGGAAAATCTCAAACGAAAAAGGCAAAATATTTTATGTATGCTGTAGCAATAATGAGCTAAACTTTCAGTGTAAACGTAGGTACTGTTACATCACATTTATTGTTATTCTATTATAACTAAATATTTTTATCTAAGTACCTACTGTTCGAACCATCTCGAGTAAATATGCCTTTATGATATAGCTTTTAATAGGCGGAGAGTTGTCGTCAACAATTTACAGTTGGTATATATATCTAGCTCTTACTTGCCTGTAATAGTCTGTTAGTCTTCCTAAAAAAAAAAATCTTTCAATTTTGTTTGTAATACATTGCTTTATTTGTAATTGGCTGTAGGCTGGTAAATGAAATTATAGAACCAGTAATTACCAGTAACACGAAATGGAAGTTAAATAAAACAGTAACAGCTACTTTATTCACGTATAATATCAGAAAACAGGGGAGCGTTCATTATTTAATGGCTCACGTGAGTTTAAAATGAAAATATCAGGTTTATTTTGTTTATTGTTAACCAAACAAGTAGAAATTGCTGTTAGATTATAGTACATTGTAGCTCAGGTACAGAAAGTAAGCAATAGATGGACGAGTTAGTTCGCGGGCCGAGCCGCAGGTGAGGACCGCGAAGATACGAGTCCATCTATTGCACTTTCTACCGAGGCAATACTATGTGCTTTTCACGCCTAATGTAAGGAAATAAAACAGGTTAGGACATAATACACAGTTTAATTAAAAGTAATATTGATATTAGCATTAGGACAGTTGCTGAACAATATAATTATTATTACTTACAATATCGTACAAATTTCCAATCAAAAGTTCAAAAGTTTAGCGTTTGTTTCCAATTAAAAGAACAGAAGTAATTTTCATTCCCGCCTTTTTAACTTTTTTAATTTTTACCTTATTTAAAGATGCAAAGGCGTTTTTCACGTACGCCTTAAAAACTTACATAAAAACACGTTTACAATCGCAAAAATACACTTTCACTGAGCGGATTTGACGTTTTAATTTTTTAATTAAACGTTCTAATGTCATATTTGTCAAACATTTTTTTATTTATTTCCGAACGAGTTACTAATGTCATAAATAACCGACCAATAGCAGAGTAGAAAGTAAACTGGTCTAAAAACACTCCATTTTACTTTGCAACTCAACATTGTTGGACTGTTTTTGTGTTGTACTACTAAGAGCAACTTTCTATTCTGATTTCGATCCTTCTTTGGCCATATTTCCGAGCAGTGGCGTGAAAAATTATTTTATATCCGACTGCCGAAAGAGGAGGGTAATTATGATCAGCCTACATGTGTATGTATGTATGAATGTTTGTTCATTTTGATGATTCCTATCGATTTGTCATAATTTTGTGAGTATCACTAAAGTTATGACAGTAATCAAAATTCAATATGGCGGCAATCAAACGTCATATTTAAAAAAAAAACGGAATCCAAGTGGGATGTAAATTATTATCATTAAATATTTCTTTCATCATTTATCATTACGAACGATCATTTAGGACTTTTAACGATTTAATTTGGTTGTTTTTTGTTAGACTTGTATATATAGCACTGGAAAATATTTCTTTGTTGTTGCTTGTTAACGAGGTATTTAATATTTCAGAGTATATTTAAACGCTGAAAACACTACCTAAAAAATAAAAAAACAGTTGTAGCTACAGGTATTGTAACCGAATATATTAACATACTCATCCTGTATTCGTAACTTTGCCCTATCCATGATCTTTTCGCCGACTGGTTCTCAAACTATTCAAAGTTTGATACTAAAGGGCTCTTGGTTTCCAGTCAGTAACCTCCGCCTCTATAATCAGCTTATAGTATTTACTTGGGGTTCGAATTGATTTCGCCTCAACGTTAACCCAAATCAGTGGACTATGAATAGGTATATAAGACCCGTCGTTTTGTCGGTTTCATGGCGTATAGGGTTATGTAACCGAGGCCATTTTTAGAATCTCAGATGGCACTAAGTACTGGGTGTGTTATTTTCTTTCACAATTTCTAATGTATTCTACTGTAGCTGTTATTTATAGAGCCACAGTAAATAAATATAAATAATGTATACATATATAACATTAACATACCGCCTTTTATAAAAAATAATTAATTTGACAACTAACTTCGTTATTTTTTTTCTTTTTTACAATGTGGCATCTTTTTGCCTCCATATTGTTTTTTTTTACTGTCATATCATTTCTGATTCTCACTAAATGAAGATAAATCGATTGACATAAGAATCATCAAAATCGGTCCACGTATTCAGTCTTTAGAGCGCCACAAAAAAACAAAAAGCATTACATACATACATACATTAAATCACGCCTGTTTCCCAGAGGGGTAGGCAGAGACCACTTCTTTCCATTTGCTACGATCTTGATAAATTTATTTCGCTTCTTCCACATTCATACATCTAGTCATGTTCATATATAGGCTTAAAAACGCACAACTCCGCCTTCAGCAGTTGGGTAAAAATAATTCATGCATTTGTTTTCATATAAAACATGGTCCATGATTGGTTTACGAATACCTAATTTAAATCTGACGGCAAATCAATCACAAGTAAGGATTTTTATTAGACGCACACAATTTTTTTTTTATGGCATAGAGAAGACACGAGCTCACAGGCCATCTGATGGTAAGTGGAAACTGTGACCCATCTAGACATTCGCATTCACAAGTTTGCAATGCAATCCTAACACTGCAAATGCGTTACCATCCCTAAGGACTAAGATGGAATGCCTCTATGCTAGTCATTTCTCCGGCTGTCTTATCCCAAAACCGGAACACAGCGATCCGGACGGACCCTGCACAAGGTCCTACCACCCACAAAATTGCAAAATTGCAAATTGTAGGAAATGTATTGTTTTCCACAAAAAATATGTTTTAATGATAGGTACTAGCACCTGTTAATTTACATAGCGTCGTAAGGCCCACGTCAAATTCAGTTAGTTCAAAAAAGAATCTCGTGTCGGTCGACTAAAGTCACTTTGACATACTATGTCCTTGATTTAGGACGATGGGCCTTATGACGTTAAAACACTCGATTTTCACTCGTATCCCAAGTTTATTACCAGTGGTCAAACAGAGACCTAACAGTCAACTTCTACCTATACTTTGTATTAGTATGGTGAGTACGAAATATATATTTCCCACTCTTCGCACTCTCTATGACCTCTGATCGTTGGCTGACCACTGCACTGGTGACTTTACCCTATAAGGGCTTTCATTAAGTGTCATTACTTAAAGTACTATATTATGCATTAAAAGTAAAAGCAGTGCCTCAAAAGTCGATGGACTCACTTAAAATGGCATGCATTACACAAAATATCGTACTTAAGTACGGTATTAGACTTGAGTGCAGCTTATTATTGCGGGCTAAAGTGCTCTTTCGTGATCCAATCGAAAAACTAACGAAAATAGTGTTATTTTTACCCTCAGAGAAAATTGTGAAGCGAACGCACGTTAGAGATTGGGTTCGGCATAGTTATTGCAACAAAAACTGGCCAGCAACGTTTACATCGAACCGGATAAATACAGACATTGTATAATGACCTTTAATATACAGAGTGCTTCTGACCTTAGGGCTTCCAGTACAATGATCCATTTTACTCGTTAAACTGAACTACTTTTGTTTGGCAACTTTAAAAAATTACCTCAGTTAAGATAACTAATTCATGTTAAAGTCTTATCCCCTTAAACGGGCAACAAGCTTGGAATAGTTTATGCCATGCTTTGTCACTTTCTGTCAGATGCAAATGTCATAATTACAGATAAACTATTCCAAGCTTATTACACATTTATATGTAAGGGGGTGATTGTTAAATCAGTGTGTTTGACGACGCGCTGGCCTAGTGGGTAGTGACCCTGCCTACGAAGCTAGCGGTCCTGGGTTCAAATCCCGGTAAGGGCAGATATTTGTGTGATGAGCGCGAATATTTGCTCCTGAGTCATGGATGTTTTCTATGTATTTAAGTATATATTTCTCTATATAAGTATTTATATCGTTGTCTAGTACCTACCCATAGTACAAGCCTAGAGCTTAGTTTGGGACTAGGTCAATTGGTGTGAGATTGTCCCCTTATATTTATATTTATATTTTATATTTAGTGTATTCCATCATGGCGATTATAATCACTATCTCTTGGTACCGGAGGCGATATAAATTTGTACACTTGCTTACTCGATGCACAACTTTTCACTCTTCTCAATCTAGCTGAATGAAATCCATTAAATGGATAAGTTCGCCTTTGTACATTATTTTTCTATTAAAGTAAACATACATACATACATACATTTCCTTGGTATGAGGGCTAAATGAAAATGGAGAATTGGATCGCGTACATTGAAAATTACATTTCATTTGCATAAAAAAAAAATGATTTTTAACAACTTACAGAATAAAACAAGTTCAGTTTCTGGCGTAGAAACGACCCATGCATTTAAAGGCCCAAGGTCAGAGGCACCCTGTATTTTATATGGTTGAGCCATTCTATTTTTATATGAAACTTTGAATTACTATTTTAAAATTTCGCAAATATCTTGGTAGGTATAATTTTGCAGTTCGTTATTTATTCTTAATCAGATCTCACTTTTTAGTGTAAAGTTACCAACTATGTTTTCTAACACGAATTTGCTTCTCAAATGACTACTCCTCTCGTCACTTTGCCTATAACGACCACTGCGTTACTACGAGTATAATCACTTATTTTACCCAGGCTAACAAATTTTGGTATAAAACCTTATTCAATTACGTGTGATAACGTCAATCAGAATTTGAAAATTGTATGCATACCTGAGACTATCCTGCTTTGTAAAAAAAATGAAATAAAATTCACATTTGCGTTAAGCGACATTTTATTAGACGTAGAAAAGTAGAATAAGCCAGTTATAATTGATTAAGTACATGACTAAAACGTGACATTAAAGCGAGAAGGCACAAAAGTGATCATTTGTAATGACGACTGTACAAGTCAAGGTCAAGGTCAAGGTCACCAATCAATATGTATACACCACCAATTCTCAAATTATGTACGCAGGCCTTATATCATGGCAATAAGGTCTATGTGTACATATTTATGGAACTTTGTGTGGATATTTATTTTTAACCTTGACTGTACTACCTCCAAGGTCACGCGATAATGGATTAGGTAAATTTTTTGGCTTGGATAATCCAAAAAGTACATGTTATGTGATCCAGAAAGACCCTGCACAAGGTTCCACCATAATACCATACCACCACCACTGGACTACCTAAAGGCCTATTTATGAAATAGCTTCAACATTGTCTCTTTTGTTAATGTTTTGTCTTATTTTCCCTCGTATTATTTTGGTAAAGCAAGTGTAGGATGAAACATAACATGCAGAGATGAAATAATAATGACAAAGTAGACCTCCTTGACAAACTTACCTTGTGCTGCATTCGGGCACATTTTTAATTTAAAAAGCAAGATGTACGGAAGATAATACAACCCTTTTGTTTTACTGCTGCATTTTGTATAGAGGTTTCACTTTCAGGCTCGGTAGTGACCTACTTACTTTCTGTGTTTTTAACGAGAAAAGTTTAAAACTGGAGTAATCTGCATGTATCGCAGGTCAAAGTTAAGGTGTAACGCTAATTAAAACTAGTCGTAGTAGCTACGTAGGCTATGTTGTCGCAGTGGCTCCTTTTGCCCGAAGGGTTCAGAGTCCAGAAATAAAAGCTCCGCTCAGCCCAGATGAACTTTTTATATATTTGCGTATGATTTATCTATTTAGTAATCTATTTTAAGTTCATTGAGCTTTATTTAGTCTACTTAAGCCATACTTATTTAAGACAGTGGAGTAAAAAAAATACATTTTTTGGAGTGTATATGCGTATTTGCTAAGTAAAACCGATGAAAATTCATTATACAACAGTTAATAAAAAAGGCAGATATTAAAAGGGTCTCTCAAGTTCAGTTCAGTTCTCTCACTTGCAAGACGAAGCAAACATTACAATGATTACAACTCGCAATTAGAACATTTGGCTTGCTTCCAATATTTCCACAATGTTGTAACCGTCGAGAAAAAATATCACAAAAGTCACGAAGAAAAAGGATTCTCTTTTTTTTAACACACATAAATATATGTAAATGAATCTAGAAAGTAGATTTAATTTGAACTCATCGAATTGACTTGAAATTTCGTTCGCTTTCACCAATTCTATGACAATGCGATAATATGGTTCTCTTATTATTAAGTTGGTGTGATATTATTTCGACGATGTTGTAACCGCCGATAAATGAAATATTTCAGGCAATGTACACAACACAAGACAAGGATTTTTTTATACTTACATACTTATTACACTTGTGAGTAACTTACTAACTTTAAATTACTTACTGACTAAGGGCGGATTCGACCAAACGAAAATAAGGCCTTTTACCTAGATTTAACGCCGAATTTTAATAGACTAATTTCGGAGAATTCTTATTCCACTTTGGTAAAATCGACACTAAGGACCGAACCCTATTATTCAAACTGCGGTTAGATAGGCTTACTTCGGATTAAAAATTGACACATTTTGTATGGGCAAATGTCAAATTTTAACCCGAAATAAGCCTTTGTTTGAATATTCGTTATAAACGAATCTAAAAAGACGATTTTAACCTGTTTCTATGACAATACAATAATTATGTTACTCGTTCCATAAAGCTGGTATGATGATGGAGGCTCTAATGGCCTCCTACGGAGAAAAAGCACCAGAGCAATGAATTCATAGAAGCATTTTAAACTCTCCAAGGTTATAAGATTCGAAGTGCAATATACAATTCATATAGTAGATGTGCCTTTTTTCCGTGGGAGGGCAGAATAGGTAGACCCGTTGAGTTTGGATTAGTTTGTCATAGAATAGAATAGAATAGAATAGATAGTTTATTTGAAAAAACATGAGTCTAAATAAGTTCTTATGGTACAGAAGTTTGTTGCATACATGTTTTGCCATAATTACAGCATTCAAATATTCAGTATTATTAAGAATTTAATATTATTATCATAGCATGCCACAGTAATCATCAGTGTTAGAGACGCAGCAGTCGGCAGCAAAAATGTGTTACTGAATTTTTTTTTTATCTTTTTGGTACGGAAACCGAAAAACAACTCAAGCAAAAGTTTTCTATAGAAACATATCGATATCAATCAATGTTGGAACAATGTCGTACCACATGATTGATTCAATTTCCGGGCTCATATTGCCGTAAATATAGCTAACGTTTAATATCAACGTTTCGTAACGAAAATGATTGAATTTAGTCTTTATTTGTAAGGGTATAAAGGTTCGTAATAGATGCGGAGGTGATGAAACGCTTTTAAATGTGTGAAGTCTGTATGTTTTTGTACAAAAATCGGTATTAAAGATTAAAAAAATAGAAGTTGTTGAATTTGGAACATTTAAATTGATTAAGCATATTTATGTAAGTAATAAACGTGTAAAAAGAGAGAAAGAGCGAGTAAAAATACGAAGGAACGAACGAGTAAAAATAGAAGGAATACTCTTTAACTTTTTTTTTTGCAATTGTCACTATCTTGTCTTTTTAAACTAATTATTCTCCATCGCCCAAAGGTTACCGGGAAGAGATCCCTTTAAAGAATAAGTCGCTTGTATCACTTTTATTTCTTTAATTTTAGTACTGTATAATGTGATTTAGTAGCTACAGCACAGTGTTTACATGCATATTGTCTTATTCCACATTCTGTAATCAATTTATAATGACAAAGCTCTAGAAATAGTATTGATGCAGGACCTAAACAAACGATTTAGTTACAAACAAAGCAAATCTTGGTTAATTAGCTGTGTTAGTTCAGACGTCAAAGGAAGTTAAATAGAGATAACATTGCCGAAGCAACATTGAATTGTAAGGCAATATTGCTTTGGCTTCGTCGTGCTTCGGAATTAGATTAATTTTTACCAAGCCACAGAATGGGCGGATAAACAAGATAGGACGAACAAAGTACCTCAAACACTACCTACATACGTACATTAAATCACGCCTGTTTCCCAGAGGGGTAGGCAGAGACCACTTCTTTCCATTTGCTACGATCTAGACAAATTTATTTCACTATTATTGTTATTAATAGCGAAACATTAATGCATAATATTAAGGAATAAAAAAACGCATATAATATACAAAGTAAGCTCTGGAAAAGGGAAACCTCTCCTTGGTTAATAATTATAATCTTAAAATTTTAAAGATTGTAACAAGAAGTACAATTACAAAATATTTTTTTATATTAGAAAACAACAATTTTACTCTTTTTAACACGAACTTTGTCTTTGCATCCATTTTTTTTTTAATTTGAATGTCCGTATTTAGTATGTATTAAAAAGAATTATAAACACGGACCATATTATTGCCATTAATTTTTGGTATCGTCTGGTGAAAGCTGTTTACCATGTATCATTGTTCTCAGGCTCATGCATCATGTGCTGATGTCCCAAAGAGGATTAAACCATTTGTTTATTGAATTGTGTGCTTAAACTTTAAGTATGTCATTATGTCCATACTATATGGACAAAATGGTTTTTGTGATACCTTGTAATAAATAATAATAAAAACGTCAGCACGATTCCTATTTCATTAAAACTTTACTTTACTGATACGTAATAAACCACAGATGCGTATAAAAAATTGAGACTGATCATAATTACATTAATTAAAGAAATATGATTCAAAATCAAAACACCGTGTCATTTTGTCTGTACTTCCCCTACGTATAACAATGTATGGTAACAATTTATTAGCGGTTTCGCGGTAGTTTTATTAAAAATTATCTATGATATGATAATGGCACCAGTGTTTGACATTTAGCTCACCGCCACCAATAATGAAACCTTAATGACCCTTAACTTAAAGATGTGGTTTAAATTAACAATCCTTACCTTCAAGGAATTAAATATCTTATCCGATGTTACATAATATGGACCCTTTCGGAGACACTTCAACCCTTTTAGGATTTGTTGTGCAATTACCCTCTTAACTGTACACACTCAGGTTGTGTCAATGTTACGTTTCCCTCACGATGTTTTTCTTTCACCTTAAGAGCGTCGGGTAATGTACATCAACTTAGAAAAAATCACATGATGACCGCAGGTTCGAACTCGGGACCTTACGATCACGAGTCGGCCCCCTAAGCCAGTAGGCTACCGACGCTCTTTAGGAAAATGAAGTAAATATGAATTGGTCCTTGTTTATTTTTGGTGCTATTACCGTAATTTTATTTAAGAATTTACTTGAGTTTACGTAAAAAAAATATGAAAATATTGTGTTTCTCCCGGTGTTTGAATACATTTCACCTACCGATATACGACCTTTTCGCTCATTGAATACAAAACGGACACAATGCTCACACACCTCACCTTCTAATTTTAAAATGCCACACTGACTCATTTTGGAATGTGGCCGTTTTGTATGAATTCAATAAATGTTTTTACGGCGACTCGCATAGAATTTTATTCATCAATCTCTATTTACTCAAAAATTGTACGATCATAATTAACGTCCATTGAATTTAAAACGTGATAACGGAACAAAAGTAATTTTCTCATTTTTATAATTAGCAAAGATGTGGGTTCACATATAATTTATTGTTTCTAAATTAAATTAAAAACCACTCAACCAGAGCCACCGCAGTTCTAAATTTCTTTTCACCCACTTGAAATTGTCAGAGAACTGAAATTGGTTGCTTGTTTTCTTCCACGGAGAAAATATTGTAAGATATCTTTCCTCGATTTATTTCCAAGTAAGTTTTGCTTTTCTTTTGGTGAAATTGTACGAACAAATTTCGCTCTTGGATTATTTTTTGCGACCTACTTGTATTGAAGTGTAATCAACATTCGTTGTACTTGTTATTTTTTATTACATTTTCTCTGTCGCTTGATGATTATTATATTTTCAACTCTTTTATAACATTAATGAGATTTTAGCTATCAATTGGATACGAGGCTTCTTTGTTCGCAAAGAGCAGGCTATGTGGTTAAGGAGTAGTTACTTTAGGGTTCCTTGAAAGGGTGTCAACTAATGGAACCCTATTACTAAGGCTCCTTTGACCCCTATTTATTCATATATCCGTCCGACTGTCACAGAACCGGGTTTGCACCGAAATAGCAAGATAGTTAAAATGTTCACAGCTTTTATATGCATACTTACATAAACTCACGCCTTCGTTACCAAAGTGAAGTAGGCAGAGCTACAGAATTACCCACAACTCTAAAAACTTGTTGATAATTCTATAACCACGTTTTGCACAATTAGGCTAAGATGTTTGCTTGTATTCATTAATCTGCTATAATACCTAATAATAGAAAAAAAAATACAACATACAAATCAGTGCCTCCAGTGAAAAAGGGAATAACTCAAAATCGCTACTTATCAGGAGAGGCAAAAAACCAATCTTACGTCGTTTTTGGGTATTTAGCGTATAATATTAGAACTTATTATGGTTTTGGGCTTTAGGTATAGTTTATAGCTTTTGTTTAATGGGTATTGGTTTAACATTTAGTTACTCTTTACATATTTTTTTTAAGTTTTTATCGAGTTATGCCCTTAGTCACGAAAGCATAACGGTATAACATGATTTGTGTTAGTCAATTCTGTGATACTTTAAGACGTAAGACGACTTATTCCCTTAACTACGACTGTTCTATGGTTATAACAATACTTATTATTTTATGTTTGTCGCAAATAAAGGAATAATGCGACTTATTCAAGAAAATTTAATAGGTATAAGGGTATAACTCTGCCATAAAATAAAACCAAATCGTATTAAAAATAAGACATTTAATCAAAAATCTGTGGTTTTTACTCGCCGTCGTTATAATTAAAGTCATCCATGTCAGGGTCTTGCTCAGCCCTTTCCGTTTCGGCAGTCGGAAGGTTTTTATAAAAATCATGACATTCGCTGTCAATGAATGGCAGAAGAGCCAGAAGATCCTTCTTTTTCTCGTTGCTTATCGGGATAGGTTTGTCGGATAATTATATTTGTCCGCGAGTAGTTAATGTATAAACAAAAAAGCATTAAGTATTAGTAGCAGTACCTTCGTTCGCTTGAACAAATTAAAAAAGCACCATTTACACTCAGGAACAAAAATAACGGGTCAAAGTGCGTTTTTCATACAAACGAGGCTATTTCGAAGCCTTGGTTCCTCGCCAAGGGATAAGTACTTGTAGTAAAATCTGATTATGGATACCCCGAGAATCAATACAGGACTTCCAGAGTGCCTAGGACACTCAACTGATTGAATCTGCGGTTAACGCCGGAATTGTGCATGTTCAGAAAAACATCTAAAATGACAATAAAATGTAAGGAAATCCAAATGTTGATCGAAACTCTCTCGCTGTGGTGTCAACTGATTGTGCGATCAGTTAGTAATCTTAAGAACTTTTGACCTCCTCTATTGAACCTTGGAGTATCCACCATTAAACCTCATTCAAAAATACCCCTGGCTAGAAACAAAGGCTTCGAAATTGACTCGTTTGTATGAAAAACACACTCTGACCCCTTATTTTTGCTCTTGAGTGTAATATTAGGTTCGTCTTAACAATTTTATGTATATTACCGTAACTCGCAACTTGCCCTCGCTTCGCTTCGGTACATAAACCAGAACTATTATTCCTTAGTATAAACCTAAATACTCACGTCACATGCATTACGTTCCGGTTCAACAATACCAAGGTCGTGGAGAGTAATAAGCTCACTCTGCAATAAGCACAAACATAAAACGAAAATTAACAAAAACAAAATTATGTTGAAAACGTAACGTTGTACGTATGACAAGGTTGCTATGGTATTTGTACCTACCTCCTGATCGCCATCTTGTCCAGTGTCACTCCAGTTTTGATAAGCTACTGGTTCTAACGGGATCTGTAAAATTGGTAACAACTATTACAGTCAAAGTAGGTACAATAAGTACCTAATAATAGATAAAACCATCTCAAAACGAAAAAAAAACGCTAACTTTGCACGTGTACGATTCCTAATACAAAACAAAACTAAGGCTATAATCGGATGCTATGCACAAATGCAATTTTTTTTTATTTATCTTATCTATTCTCTTAGATAGTGTCGTCGCCTTTGTATCGCGCCGCCTTTTGTCAAAGGATGCCGCCGCGTAAACGGGTCATACACAGATTTAGGTTCCCGTCTTTCCTGTGGACATACCCGAAGTTAACATGCTTAAGGCCTAATTTTCTGGTTAAACCCACATCCGCATAAACGATGTCAGGTCTACTTTGGGCCTATCAAATAAAATCATAACTTATATATGTATAGTATACACACAAGCCCTTAACTATTGACCACAGGAGAGACAACTTTTGTTTTTGTGATTGTGTATGACCCAAACACAGAATGCGAGCGGAGTACCCGCAAGTGAATTTGGCAGTTTATATCGAATTAAATTCGTATATTATTACAATAACCACAAGTGCGTACGGGTGTAGCGATACTATCTAAGCGAATGGACTTATACTAGGTACCTACTAACTCATGTTATAAATTCATCCTCGACTAATGCCGAATCATAGTATTCATAACTCATACATAACTTAGATATAATAATAACAAAATATAAAACATACAAATTAGAAAGCAATCATGGTCTTTAAATTTAGACACATCGTTCTGGTCAACTGTAGTAATTGATTTCATAACGAGTAGGTAAGTACCTAAACATTTATTAACATAATAGCTAACTAAGTAACTGTTTATTTCGTAAGAAGTATAATCGTTTATTCAAATTGGTACTTACCAGTTCGGGAAGATTAATCACTAAATTCGTTAACTTTCTTCCTCTATTAATTTTTTTTTGGTAAATTCACTCACTTGCACGCACACTGTTGGAGCCGCAAATACTCACTCCTGGATTCAAAGTACGGCGAGTTTACGTAATTTTTTATCAATTAAAAGAAACAATTAATTAAAGTGAATTATTTTGCGTCTAAAAAACAAATAAATATTATTATTAATGAATAGTGTATTCCCAAAATCGAAATAAACATACAAAGCCTTAAAGTAATTAAACGAGGTGTTTCCTATTGAGAGCATCCTAGCCAATAGCAAGGTGGCCTAGGTGCGGATATGACCAATCGCGGTTAGCGGAGCAACGGAACGCTTCGAGTTATGCCTTTATGCACTCTGTACTATAAGGGAATAATTCGATTCATGCCTTTATGGACACCGTGCAATAAGGACATAGTTCGAGTTATGCCTTTATATACACTGTGCTATAAGGCTATAATCGGTTTTAGTTCTTTTTATGTACACGTCGTTACGGATCAACACAAGTTGTTTCTTTTGGTAAAAAAAAAAACTGTAGATGTGTCTTTAGGTTGCATGTTTTTTTCGAGTTAAAAGCACTAGTACCTTTAGACCGATAAAAAATTGCGGATAAGTAGAAATATGCCTTTAGAAACGGTGAGTTATGTCCATAGCGTAATCGAAAAATCTGAGTTAGGGGATAGCTAGAGATATGTCCTTTTGTCACAATATGCAATTGAACATGCTGAATCCAATGGTGTAGTAAAAACATAAGGGCATAACTCGTCTTATTCCCCTTTTCACTGGAGGCACTGAAATTTCACACAGCAAACGTGTTATTTGAGTTTTTTTGTTCGATTTTAATATTGTACAATGTGTGTTTTTGTATTGTAAAATTTAATGTGGTTACAGAATTATTAACAAGTTTTTGGAGGTTGTTAGTAATTCTGTAGCTCTGCCTATCCCACTCTGGGAATAAAAGCGTGAGCTTATGTATGTATGTGTATGTTTAATATTGTATTAGTACGGAATCCTTCATGTGCGAGTCTGGCTCGTACTTGGCCGTTTATTTACTGTTGTTGGAAAGTGTTTTCCTACGTTATCTTGTTTAGATCGATGATACCAAATTTGTTAAATGAATTTAATGGACCTGGCCTTTTTTACAAATCTTCCCTCATAATTAAAATTTCATACGGTCCTAATTTGATTGTTGCGAAACAAATGTATCTTCTGTAAAATGAGAATCAAGTGTCCATTATTGGTGCTTTGCCCATTAACTGGTTCCATCACCCTATAAGGAGACATAAATTCAAAAATATACTGTGGAATTGGCTGAAGACTAGAATTATGGGTTAATTAATAACAATGTTTCGGTACTTTTGGAAATCAAGCAAAATAAACGTCAAGACTCTCTTAATTCCCGGGATAGATGAAATTCCTGAGCTCTACAGCATTCCACCCATCTTTGCTGATTTTTTTTCTTTTTCTTAGTACACTTACTAATAAAGTATACAACATTTTCAGCACACAATTATACTTTGAAAATTTGCACCCTACTATTAACCAGTTTTTTAGTTGAAAAATGTATGTAATACAGGGAAAATAATAATTACTAATCCCCTGTCATATAAGAGTGATAGAAGACAAATAAGACGCTTTTAGACAAATTTGCCGTCAAGCAGTTCTGTATCAAGCTCTAAGCTCTCCTAAGCTCTCACTCAGCCGAAATTCTAACGAGCTTTTCATGCACACCGCGCAAAATTCAAGAGAACTAATGCAAGTTGAAGTTTCAAGCACATTTTGTCGAATATCAGGGAATGGAAGCTTCGTACTTAAAGCTTATGATATTAAACTAGCATTTTGAATACGAATGTTATTGATTTTCTAAGTTAGGCTATCTTATTTCCACAGGTGATACATAGGTACTAGATTATTATCCAAGTGATGAAAGTGATCAAATTTTATATATTTATTTAGTACATTGGCCACAATGGCTTAACGACTCTTAAACATGTCGGTAATAGAGTGAATCTACCAGCGCTTCGGACAAAACCACCATTGCGGAGAAGAAACGCCGTAAGAAATTCCAGCAGGAAAGTAATTTTTTTCACAGTAAGTTATAATAAAAATAGATTTATCTCATAAACTACTCCGATTGGAACCAACTTCACAAGACATTTTTAACGTGAAATAAGTTCAGGAACACACTGTTAAAATCTTTCGCGTTACTCGGGCCCACGGTGTATAACACTGACTATTGCCCGCGTCTCCGCCATTGGATCGCTTATAGCTATTCCTTCGGAAACTGTCCAAGTCCCCAGGATTAAAACCTTAGACCTTCCTCGGAATGAGAGCTACGAATCTTGATACCAAATTTAGTTAAAATCTGTTTAGCGGTTCAGCCGTACAAACAGAGAGTTACTTTCACATTGCTAATGTTAAGTATGTTCTATGAATGGATGGAGAATACAAACGACCCCACAGGTTTCCTATGTTATTTATAACCTGCGACAACATTATCTCACAGCTTTGGGAATAGGCCCATGTTCTAAGTTATTGGCAGTTAGCAAAGTTGTCACACGGCAATTGTGATCTTCGGCCCTGGAGTTGGAAACTTCCAAGTTTATGTATCTCAAGAGTGTAGTGACCTGACATGAGATTTAATAGTGCTAGTTGTGTGACCTTTAAGTTTGAAAACAGATGATCTCAAAAAATCTTCTTAAGCGAGTGGAATATTCTTCAAAACATGTTGAGAATATTTTATGTTACCTTTACATATGAAATTTAATTCTTAGAAATTACAGATAATTTTTCTTAGGTTTATTCAGTTAATTGCCCACTTATACACGTCATTAATATCAATATGTAGTGACCCCAGCGCTGTGCCTCGTTTATGACCATCTGGGGCCCTAATATGGCTGCGTTTATCGCGTGACACAGTTTGGATAAGGCATTTGTCACCTTCTAACATGTAAAGAAGAACGACCGTGACGGATGCTTTATCCACATTCGACACGTGATAATAGACGCAGAAATACTAGGCCCGCAATTCCGAGAAGACGCGGCGCAAGAAATTCTAGCCGATAGTATTTTTTTTATAAAATGTAACTTTACCTAGAAGTATCATTACAAAGTAATAAAATAAGAAATAATAATACTTACATATTACATACATTAAATCACGCCTGTTTCTCAGAGTCAACTTCTTTCCACTTGCTACGATCTTGACAAATTTCTTTCGCTTCTTCCACATTCATACATCGAGTCATGCACGCACGTCGGTTTCGGGTACTTAAGATTCGGCCCTTTTTTTAATATTTCTCCGATTTGATTCGAAAAAGTACGCCTAGGGCGGCCCCTTTCGACCCTTCCACTCTCTTTCGAACTGTATATCTCTTTCGTCAATCTTCTTTCATTCATCCTCGACTCGGTCATTTGGAATAAAAATAATTAAGTAATAATACGTATTTCTCTTCAGTTAATGCTGGTTTACCATAATGCTACGGTAACCTAGTTTCAAGGGTGTTAATTTTTAATTCAACAAAGGCGAGATTATTGTTAACAAAATGATAACTGACATGACACTGAGTGAGGTAAGCCCTCTACGATGGTAAATATTAACGTGTTTAATTATTCCTGACTTGTTATGTAATGTTACATGTCATTTTTAGGGTTCCGTAGTCAAACTACGAACCCTTATAGTTTCGCTATGTCCGTCCGTCCGTCCGTCCGCAGCCTAGCTCAGAGACCCTTAATGCTAGAAAGCTGTAATTTTGCATGAATATACATATTAGCCACGCCAACAAAGTGGTAAAATAAAATAGTGTTTTTTTTGGTTTTTAGTGTATCTCCTCTACACGTCGCGTGGGTATGTTTTTTTTTCTCGTCTACCCCATAGTGTGGGGTGTCGTTGGATAGGTATTTCAAAAATATTGCAGATTTGCGAAAGCCCGAGTAAACTTTTGTAACTTGGCCGGACTCATACATCTGTATGTGTCTTGTAATGATATATTCAATTAAATATAAATATTGATAATCTCTCAGAAAATTATTGACTTATTCTGTAAATTAGTCATCATTTTTTACTTGGCCACCATTACTGTCGAGTTAATAAGAGGTATTTCGTAACGTTGACAATACGATAACATGTCAAAAGTAATTTGGTTTTATCGAGTAATAGAAGCTCCCGTATCTAATGTAATAATTCCTTTTTAGTAACACAATCAGAAGGGCCTTGCAAATATGAACACTCTCTCAGATGTTATACAAAAGTTACTTCAATGGCATATTGTAATAAAATAAGGCAAGCAAAAGGGTAAACGTGGGAGGCTCTATTTTCTTTGTAAAGTTTGAATAACGACAGAAGAAAAGATTTTCGTCGTTAAATTTAAGTAATGCGACCAAAAATGTTTTTAATTCACGCTGTTTACAGGGTGCGAAAATAAATTGGTGACTTTAAAAATAAAAATACTTTTTCTGCCCGGGAGTGATTTTTCATGTTTATTTTGTACTTTGATAACTTAAAGAAAATGAAAATTAACGAAGCCTTTGTAATGTTGTTATGCAAACATTTTTAATAGACATTATCCAAAAAATTCACGAACAAATGTTCCTAGCCTAAAAAAACCCTAAGTTCGAATGCATTAATCTTGTCACTTGACTATAATAGTCCACTTTAAAATACAAAAACTTATGAATCAGACTTGAATATAAATTTTAAATTATCAAACAACTCTTGCTAACTTCTTTCGAATACAAAAGATTTATTTAGCGAAGCACTTCAACCTAAAGTCACTCGTTAAACAACAGCCATTTGGTAATAGTTGTGACTTTTCTAAACTCTTGAGGTGAATTTAACTTTTTCCAGCGTTTCTTTTCTCGCCGTCTGCGGCAACGTCGCATTTTTTGAAGCATCGAGGGAATACAAGAAGAAAAACGTTTTCTTTAATAGAAAATCTAAAGGAAAAATGTCTGCGTTAAAACTACAAAAAAGTGTCACCTACCACCATTTTATCAGTAAAACCTTCCGTCAAGAAACCCGCAATAAGAAAACTAGCGGGCCTGGAATGACTGCGTTAATATCACGTGTCAAATGTGGTGGAGGTTTAGTGCATATTATTAGTACCTACTCACCTGTTTATACCTACGTACCCATTAGTTAGAGTGGGTAAAAATAGTCAACCTAACGTTTGCATAATCTGTGGGCTTCATACTTTCGATTGGTATGTAATTTGTCTATTAAACAAGCAATTGCATTTTTATTATTTTAAAGTTGATTTTTAAATTTTTAATTAACTGTGTACTGGACTGAAATTTTTCAGCCTACCTATTTGCCATTTATTTCGAATAGTGAGTTTACGAGATAGTTTTCGGCTTGGAAAGTACTAGCACGGGTAGCACAAGTTCTATTTTCTCGCTTGTCGCTCAGTGCGTCTCTATCGATACTGTCTAGACAGAAAGGGAGATCCAAGCGACCAACAAGTCGCGGGCAACCTGTGCTAGCCGTGCTGTAACAGTAAAGTATAGTCATAGCACAGAGTTACGAGCCTCAAAGGTATAGGGAAAGCGAGATCAGTCCATCATCGTTGCTGAATGTGAGGGCTTGTCCTTAACACGTCAACATAGAGTTAAAAGTTACCCACGTTTTCATTCCGGGTCTGTATCGAACGTAAATATTTCATCATAAAATATCTCGATTCTCCCAACTTTCACAATCTAGTCGTCATAATAACAATTACAGCAAATAGTGGGATCAATAAGCCTACATACGTTATATTTCTATTGGTGATTGGGCTGGGTTCCATACATTTTTGCCCATCATTCTTTGATATAACATACTTTTTATCGAATAAACAGCCCAAGGTCGTCTCCTAAATATTCCGATCTCCCACTATTTGGTGAGGGTGGAAAGCTGGCGTTGCACATGTGAGTCCAATGATTTGCATCCACGATTTCTTCCTGCACCCAACAGGTCTTCTTCCAGCCACTTTGCCCATAATGATTAGTTGCAGAAGTTTTTATCTTGAGTGTATAAGTACATGACCTAAAAAATAGAGCCGCAAATACAGCTGCTAAAATAGAGTTGCAATTACTTTAAGTGGTAGGATTCTCCATTTTTCAGGTAAAATTGTCTGACAGTGATAGATATAACTTACATTTCCTTTGTCATATGACGAATGAGGGCACAACAATTTTTTGGCTACCTATTATTTCATCAAAACACGTTTTAACAAAAGTATCATGAATATCATGATACAGAATTTTCATTTTAATGAAAGGCGTTACTCACTGCATGAGAATTTTTTTGGTAGTCACACGTAATGTATGTTTAATATATCCTGAAAACATCTTGGTTTCAGGAGAAGATAGCGGTACATGCCATAAAATTCGATGATCTTATACAGTGAATCGATGAGACTCGTTATAAAAATTCGATAAAATTATGGACTTCCTTTATCTGACAGGTGTGTAGCCCTAGACAATATGCATTCGGAGAACTTTGTAACACAAAATAATATATTTTTAATGACGTCAGCTACCGATTTCGTCGAGCACATAGGGAATATTCATGGATATTATAAATTGCATTTCTCAACAAAGTGTGAAAATATATATCGTAAAAAATATCACCAAAAATGGAATTCAAATTCAAATCGGTCAATAAATACGGATGGTACAAGCATTTTAAAGTGCTAATTAGACAGAGAGATCCGAAGTGCACTGTGACGTCATTGTAACAGGTTTTGCTAGAAAGAGATAGGAACAAATCTTTGTTGGCTTATCGTCGGTGATACTAACAAAAAAAAGTCTTAGAAAAAAGTT
Source organism: Acleris laterana (assembly GCA_963966035.1). Classification (NCBI taxonomy): domain Eukaryota; kingdom Metazoa; phylum Arthropoda; class Insecta; order Lepidoptera; family Tortricidae; genus Acleris; species Acleris laterana. The sequence goes on from OZ014443.1 coordinate 748,657, forward strand.
GCATTTTGCTCCTCATTAAAAATATTACTTACGCGGTTTTGCAGTTTCACCGACGTTACAATGTATATTGGTTATTTTTACTGCCAATAAAAAACACATGTTTGTTACATGACTCAGATTTCATTGAAGCTGTGAAAAAAAAACATGAATATTCCCTATTCCATGCATTTTAATAGGTTTTGAAACATATTTGCGTTAGCTTTAAACATTTTGTCTAGCGCCTCCGATGCTGTAGGTACAGTGAAGATTGAAAAATCAGCCCTAACTTTAACTAACTATCTGTCTGTAAGGTCTCTTCATCATCATCATCATCAGCCTATATTAGTCCACTGCTGGACATAGGCCACTCTTATTGCACGCCAACGAGCACGATTCGTGGCCACTCTCATCCAGCTCTTGCCAGCCACGAAGATCGTCACTCCACCTAGTCTGAGGGCGTCCTACACTACGTTTGCCGATTCGCGGTCTCCATCAAGAATACAATAACTCCAGCGATTATTATTAAGGTTTCTTACTAATTTGATAATATTAAAGGTGGTTAAATATTATTTTACAAGGCTTAATTTTCTCCTTGTATCGTTAGCATTAATTTGTGCTTGTAACACTATAAAAGAGCGTGTCTATCAAGTTACACAGGGCTAACGAGAGCTTGAGTTTAATAAAAAGGTAAACTATTAAGAAATTTAATTATAAGCCTGGAGTAACGAGACCATAATTATTTTAAAATACGTTTTTTTATAGCTGTAAAAGGTAAACGCGCAGACAGGCCACCTGCCTATTTCACAATATCGAAAATGACACGTGACAGCTGACAATTCGTTATACATTGCAAAGTTAACACGCTGATAGATCACTGGGTATCATATAAACTGCGCCACGTACACTGAAATGTCACTTGTCACCTGCCATTGACGGGATGGTGAAATAGGGGGCTGATGTTAAGTAGTCACCGTCACCTAATAAACATCAACAACGCCACGGAGCACAGTTAAGTTGTTGCCTTTCAGTGAATACCCTTTTAACCCTCAAATGCGTAATGATGTAGATTTACATCGTATATTTTAAAGTTCAATTTCAAACGTACATTTTAAGCAAATTTCAATCTTAGAATTTATGCCGTAAGATTTGTAGCTTTGTAAAAATTCAAATTTGGAAATGAACTTTAAAGACGCGTTCGATTTTCAAAACGCTATGCATTTAAGGGTTAAACCGCGTTTAAAGGAGGTAATGTCATAGTACTGAGTAAAGACCGTCGAGAGAGCTAACACTTTTTTTGGGTTTTTTTTTTAAATTTGACGATAAAATTTCGGTGTCTGTCTTCCTGTACGTCACAGCAGTTGTTATCAGCTAAAAAAAGTTATCAATAATATAGCTAGCGCATCTATTTTTGAACAAAAAAATACATCGGAAAGGGGTCAGAGCCGGTATTCTAGGCGGTAAAACCATATCGTCTTTGAACTGTTACCATATTGTCAACGTTTTAATAGCTCTTATTTACTTGACAGTAATGGCGGCTGGGGGCCCAGACAAGATGCATTACGCTAACTATCGTTTCTATTCGTTTAGTTTTTAAACTAATCGCGTCACTGGCACATCACGTGACTTTTCGTATCACGTCATCTACCAGTGACGCGATTGGTTTAAAAAGTAAACGAATAGAAACGCCAGCTAGCGTAGTGCATCTTGCCTGGGCCCTCTGACGTCCAAAGAATACCGTAACAAAAGTTGAAAGTCACTTTACTAGAACAAATTGGGTGTCATTATAACATCCTGCACATTAAATATTTAATTTTAATAATTTCCTGTATTGTTTTTTATATTTTTAGTTTTTTTATCCTTTTGTTTCAGGACACCGCCAAACCGTTAGCTCAAATACACAATTACTGCAAAATTACGTATACCGTGATACAATTTTATTCATAAAGTTACAAAACCAATTTGTTTCACTAATAAGTCTCACAAGTTGCCCTTTCAACGTTTACTGATAAATGGCGTCGACAATCAGACTTCACGAGAAACTTCCAAACTTCGGAACAATAATCAATTTTGTAGTCTTGTGCCACAGTTGACAAACGTTTAATGAGGCCTTTCAATGTAATGATAAAACTTTCATTAATGACCTTAGCAAGGTAATCAAGCAGCGTAAGTTTGATGAGTCTCGGTCAATTAGCGCATTTTAAGAAAAGATCGCGGTTAAGAATAATGACATTGCAGTTATTGTTTAAGACCCCACCGAGCAAACGTCCAGCCAAAATAAGATAACATAACATCAATGTTGTATTTAATTGGTATAATGAGACAAAAAAGTTACTTGGACTATGGACAGACTCTGCACTAAATTCTAGGTATAAATCCGGATTTTTTGACATGTAATGCAATTTAAATTGTAATAAATAAACTAAACTAAACTATATTGCAGAGCCCAGTTTCATCCAAATAGAAACTCTATACATTATTATACTTACAGATTTGGATATAACAATATTAGAAAAAATCGTATTAGGAAGACTAGTACTTACACCCGTATTTATAGTCAAGAAAAGTAATTACTTGAGTAAAAGTAATGACCTAATGACTAAAGTAACGATTTTTATGTGACTTTTGACACTACTAATACTCAAGTAATTGCTTTTCTTAACTATAAATACGGGTGTTACTGCAAAGGCCGTGAAGTAAGGGATTGCTGGACGAGGTCGGGGTAGACGGCCGAGTCGTAGACGAGGACGGATAAAACGAGTCCTGCAATCCCTGTTCCGGCCGCGGATTGTATAGCGCTTTCCACAAGCAATGGGAGGAAATATTAAAATTTAAATAACTTCCAGGTAATTAAGTAAAATCGTTAAATTTCCTGCTTTTTTATTTTTTAACATGCTGTTTGAACAAGCTATTCGAGCACCATGTTTAACAGAACATAAAAACAGTACCATAGATTTTGATAAAAAAAATTGTCACAAGTATGGTTACAGTCTAGTGGTGGTTGGCAGTATGTAATGTTAGTAAACAATTAATAAAAATTAGAGTACCGGATAATGGTTTTTCTTAGGTTTTTCATACATTACTTCTTGGCCTTAAGCTTATGTAGGGAGCCATAAACAAGAAACTTCATGTCTTCATTTCGTGATATTAACGCATACATTTCCGAGCATGTTTTAACCGTAACATTGCTACAAAAATATACTGAACAATGTTTTGTTCTCACACTCAAACCAAACCAAAACCAAACAAGATAAGCCTTTATAATTATAATTATAATTACCATAACTATTTCGAACTGCTTGAGGAGTTCCGTTGACTTTCCATGAATACCCTTGAGATATGTATTATAGTCACGAAATCGATTGACATACATACATACACATACATAAACTCACGCCTTTATTCCCAGAGTGGGGTAGGCAGAGCTACAGAATTTCCAACAACTATAAAAACTTTTTGATAATTCTGTAACCACATTTTGCACACTTAGGCGAAGATGTTTACCAGTGTATTAGTGACAAGTTGCAAGCCCATCGCCTAACAGTACTACACGCCTTTATTACCTTAGGAGGCTTTTACGACATCTACGGGAAGACTTGGAGTGACACTATTCTAATCCGGCAACCATACGATAATTGACTGACAATGAATGATTGAATTGACATTTTTTGGCAAAGCAATCGAGTAACATTATACACAAAAATAAATGAGAATCTCTAGCCACGCGTTTAAACCCCTAACATCAAATTAATCCTTATCCTTGTACATACGATACGACACATCACAAAGAGTCATATTACTTTTAAGGTGGTTTTCGGGAAAATTCAAAAAGAGAAGGTGGCGTTTTTGTAACAGTGTCAAATGAACGTGTGACCAATTAGGAACCCAGGAGTCAGGTTACTAATGGATGCATTAGCGTTGGGAAGAAAATGGCGGGAAATAAAGTTACAGTCGCACCAACCGGGTCCATATCGGTTTCCATAGTGTTTTTCGCATAAAATGTTTTTTTGTAATTAATTTTTAACCTAACCTAACCTAACCTAATCTACACAATAGACGTTTATCAAATACTGCAATGTCAGCCTAAAAGAGTGTTATGCCAAACGATTTTATGCGAAATGACACATTATGCGAAACGATACTTGAGTTTCAACGGGGCCCTGCACCAACCTGATATTGCTATTTAGTCACGGTTGCCAGCGTTATACAGCGTGGTTAGAGTGTAGTTGGTAGAGGTTGTACCTGAAAGAAAACATTATGAATATTGTAATATATGTGTGAAAGAGTTAAAACCGGGATCTATGATTTTAAGAGTACAGCAAGAAACTTTAAAAATATATTTTGTTTGCATTATGCACGCTAGACTACATTTGAATTGAGACTTTCGGTGTTTGTGATGGAATAAGAATGTTTCTCTGTTTAAAAGGTTTTATTGCAAATACCGATTATTATGAAATTTGCTCTTTCTAAAAAATACTATTGAGTGGATTTGGATTATTGGTATTATTATTGGCTTGGATTTAATCAGTTGGACTTTATACGTAACTAAAATAAGACAGAAATTAAATATAACAATTAGGACACTTTGTCTTATCTTTGAAAACTTTTACTCAAAGCAGTAAGCAGCTAGCTTATTGCATTCGATATTTTTAAAGTATTTGCAAAATTACTTTTTTAAATTCAAATAAATTCTCGTTTAAATCCATAACAGACTTCCACTTCTAAATTAATGTAAGTTATAATTAGAATTAAAATTTTAAACTAAATGTATTTAATCAAGATTTTATATGAGCTTCAGTTCTGTTAGGCAGGTAATTATTTTCCTTTAGTGTCTCGTTGATTAAAATTCCAGAATGTAAATTTTAATCAATAATCAATAATAATACATCATCCCATCCATTTAAAATTACCATAATAAACACACAACATCCATTCCCGTCCCTACCCATCCGTATTCCATGTATTTTAACGACACCTATGTGACAGTGAAACATATTGGCATAATAACAACATTAATAATAGGGTTATTTCATATGGGTGATGCAAATCACTTGATTTCGGCTCAGTTAATGACGAAAAGTAGGTATTTTACATCATTATTGTTTAAATTAACCTTCTTTAATTATTAATTATTTTTTAATAAAACTAATAATTAAAGTCCTAAAACGTTGTTACCCTACATTTCATACCTTTTACTCGATATTATCAATATAATTGAAACATTTTGATAGGGTAACCGCATGAAGGCAAAACATATCGGGAAAATTTTCAATTTTATTTTTTTATACTTTTAATTAAATTAACAGTATGAGACATAGGATAAGGTTTTAGTTTAGGGAAGATGTGTGTAAAACATTGATATCGTTAAACAAATTTGAAGTCAGCCAATATAATCTTGTTCTGGAATCTTTGTCTATTGATCCTGAATTGAGTTTAGATATTGGATAACTTTGTGGAAGATAATCATTTAATTGGAATATCGGTATCAAGTTCTACTGGTTGATAGAATATACATGGATTTATCCATGTTCGTTTATCCGTCTCCGTTGTCTCTTTATGTCCGTTTGTTTTTAACTTTTGTCTGTGTGTTTGTTACTTAGTTTGTTAGGTAAAATGATTCCGCGCATAAAGATCAGTAATTAAAAAGACGTTTTTTTATTCTGGTTCCTCCCATATCTGATTCGACGCTCTTGCCTAGCGGTCGTGGGCTCAATTTTTTTTTTCTGAGTTATGGAGGTTTTCTATGTATTCAAGTATGTACATAATTTCCCTAGGATATAAGTATTTATTTCATTGTCTAGTACCCAAGTACAAGCTTAGTTTGGGACTAGGTTCATTGGTATGACATCGGCCCTAGTTTTTTTTTTAATAATTAAATCGATTATTTTCGTCGTGTACATTTTATATATTGAAGTAATCATCAGGATTAACCTGTACCCATATTACAAACCAAAAGCTTAGTTTGGAACAATTTGTGTAAAATTTACCCTCTGACATAAAGAAATATTATTAAAATAACATTAAAAAAATATTAAAAACTTTACGGGACCCTACATGTTACTAACACATTTCAATTTTCCCACAAAACAGTTAACATTGGTTTTCGATTTTCCTCTACAATTCTCCTTTATTCCGTCTGATTCGATTGTTACGAAAAAATCATTTCCAAACCTTACATCGAAGTCAATTTGCAGGGACCAAGCTGCCATTGTTATGAAGAGAAATGAACGTTTGGGCTTCAGAAAAAAATGCTTTATGTGCCAATGTGTTCAGGGAAAGCAAAAAGTTACATTCGAGACCCATTCGCAAGAATCTTTCTAGTTTTCTTTTTCGTGTTAGGGCAGATTTTACACTTTGAATGTTTGAAAAAACGGTAAAATGATTAATACAATTCTTTTATTTACACTTAGCATGCAATTTTAAAAAAAGTAAAAAAAAACTTGCTTTTACTAATTAGGTACAGAATTCATTATGAAATTCAAAATAAGTTCAAGCCCATGTGCACACGTAAGACGTTTCAATATTAAAGTTATTTTCGCTACTTTTCTTCATAATCTATGTGGGTTAACATAAACCGATTTTGAATAAAAACTATAAAAGTAAAAAAACCTTTAATAAAAATATTTGAAGCAATTTAAGAATAAACATAAACATTATTACAATAACGTTGCACGGTATTTGTAATGGCTGCCGAAATGATCACTCACCGGAGATATGACGACCTCGGCATTCAGAAGTGTGGCTATCAAACACGCGATTATCATACCTATTTATCAAAGGCAAAGAGTATAAAGTCTATCTTAAGAATAAGATACAATTAATAAATGAAATAAAATCTTTGGGTAAGGACCAAAAAGTTGGCCACGCTTTTCAAATTTAATTGATTGAGTTATCAATCAATTAAATTTTCTATGAAAGATTTCCGTTGTGACACGAAAATTAGCCATACAATTGTAGGGATCCTTTTTGTCGCACAACGGAACCTTTTTCATCTTCGTTGTTTGTGTGGTTAACTGCGCTGAACTATGGTCTAACTTTTTGATCCTCATCCGTTTACTAATATTATGAAGAGAATCATCTATATTTTATGTAGGAAGAAACTGACTGGCTGTTTGATCAACGCGAAGCTGGAACCGCTGGATCTAGGGACTTATAATTCGGAGGAAATTTTCCTTGAAGATTCTAGGGGAAAAACAAGGGATTTATTTTTCATTTTTATTGAGTTAAAATAGGGAGAGTAGTAGGAAACAAAATCTGCGTGATCGAAGTCGTGGGTGACCTCTATTTAGTTATAAACAAGGCATATCATTGAGCAATCGTTTTTTTTACCAAGTTCTGGTATAGGTGAAAAATCTAAGTAAGTAGGTAAATGATTTCTTGCATGTACATACATACATACCATCGCGTCCTGATCCCAGAGTGGGGTAGGCAGAATTACACAATTACCAACAACTCTAACAACTTGTTCTTAATCCTATAACCATATTTTACACAACAGGCTAAGATGTTTACCATGTGTATATTAGTGACAGGTTGCAAGCCCATCGCTTAACAAAACTATAAGTATAAGGTTTTCACATATAGTACAGCCAACCAATTTGATTTCTAGGCCACTTTAGACTATGTTAAAGTGACGTTGTCAACCAAAACGTAAGAGACTCCCTATGATTTGGTTTACAACGTCACGTTGATAAAGTCCATAGTGGCCTAGGAATCAAATTGGTTGACTGTACCTTTCGGCGTCCTTTCGGGGTCCATGGGGTCGGAGCATTAGCGTTCTTTACCTTTTCAAAGGTATGGTATTTTGAAATGGCTCATTGAGGTTACCGGAGACCGAAAATTTGGCAGCTGCAACATCCTCGCTCAACACATTAGTTAGTTTAACTATTCATCGAAAAAATGTTAGCATCTTAGGAAAAATGCCGCTGCTGGGGTCTTTTTTAGATTGAACGCTGTAGTTAGCTACTTTTTATGTTTAAATTGTTATGTTATATGTGTATTGTTTTATGTCAAATAAATAAATTATTTAGTTCTTGTTTTTACCCGCCGGTTCTCTGGCCCGATTCTCCCGGATTTATACGAAATATTTCCGAAATAAATCTTTTGTTACCTCTCACGAAGGTAACATTGTATCCTTAAAGCAGAAACTATCATACTCCCGCGTTATTAAAACGAAACCTCGCAGGAAAGTGTCTCGGGAGAGTAAACTGTTCAAATCATTTTGATTCAATATTCTTTGATACAAAGTCCAATTTGTTTTGTGGCTTTTTTTGACATGTAGGTGTGATAAAGGGAAAAAGATGGAATAAAAGGAATAATAAGTAAAGTGATTGTGACTTTTGTGGTCGTGTCTTTTGTTGTCTATAAGTTGTAGTTTGTTATATAAACCCCATCGAAAACGAGTGTTGTTATTGGTTTTTCGTCTTTCTTCGTCGGTTTGGTTTGTTTTTTTCTTTATTATATAGAGTTGGAAGAAATATATTCTTAAGTGCTATGACTACGCTCGCGTATAAGTTTTCTATCTCTCTTACTTCGGAGACTGTTCTATTTTAACTCAGGACTCGAGCTATCTCTGTAAGTACCTAATATCTTCGAAATCAATTCAGCGGTTCAGTCGTAAAAGCATAACAGACAGAGTTATTCTCGCATTTATAATATTAGTATAATTTTAGTATAGATCAGTTTGGGCTTAAGTTCTCATGACCGTACTATGACGGTAATAGGAAGGTGTCGGACCAAGAAATGTGATTTGTATTGAAAAGTATGAGACTATGCCCACTAGGCCGTTCCGTCACCGACCAACATTTGAATACTAACTACCTTCCAGGCCTGATACGTTCAAAGTACGGTCATGGTATGTTGCGGTGTAGTGGGTAGACCTTTAAGTTTTAGAAAACATATTATAGTAATTTAATGACATGTTCGAGGGGGTGTTCTTTTAATAGTGGTGATTATTAGTTATAATATCTTTAATATTTTAGTTATTTATACATTATAATTTGGCAAAAAAGTGGTCTATAAAAATTAGAACGCTGCTTGGAGTAAATTGGCCACTATTTAATTATGACGTGTGGCTGCCAATTGATTATATTAAATATTACATTTGACAAAAAAATTATGACAGTTTTTATTAACAACATTCAATCTTACACATTCTTTCTCATACAATTTTTTCGCTGCCTTTCAACTATACAACACACACTACAACACAACAACAACTGATTACTGAAATTCCGTACACAAAAGCAATTCATAACATTCTACAGCTATTTCACACACATTCACTATCCCTCATTCATGCAGCCCATTCGCGCCAGCTCTTGTGAATCGACCCTATACATTTCACACTTCAACCATAACTTTGTCACGTACATAAATTGGTGCGATTTGGACACCAGCCTAATGTCGTATTAAGCAACGAAACGACCACGTTCCGACAAGCCCACGATTTACAACCATTATCAAATCAACCGTAAAGAAGGAGTAAGTCGGAAAGAAGGAAAGCTCTATGCTAAAGTGGCAACCCATCATTATATCGAATTTAACTTCATCGATTATATCATTTCATCAAATGTTATTCTCTGCTGAAACCATGATGTTTTCAGGATATCTTTAATATTAATTATGTAGTTTAGGTAAGGTTAGACTTGTGACTACCAAAACTAAACTCCGGCGACGTAAATGCCTTTCGATGAAAATTCTGCGTAACAATAAAAAGCCCTGCTAAAAAAAAAGCACATCTGCTATACGAATCGTACTGCAATTCCAACCTTATTATAATCAATGAGAGTTTAATATGCTTAAGATTTATTTGCACTTGTGCCTTTTCTCCGTACGAGAGCAGAATAACTAATTGAAGTTAAATAAGGACAGTATAGTGTCTCGTTATCGCTTCTGGAATTTATTACTCATAAAAACCTGTAGTGAAAAATCATGAAACTGAAGGTGAAAACTGCATTAAAATGAGTTGCGTGGTAGGAGGAGTTACGTGACAGACTGACAGACGCAGAAAGTTACTTTGTTTTACACTATTAAAAAAAAAGGGAAAAGAAGTGGTATGTACCTAAACCTTTGAGAAACAGGCGTGATTTAATGTATATTATGTATGTATAAATATGATAACTCGTTAAATCTACATAGCTTCAATATTCATGTTGTAGTGTTTAATTTTCAGTGCCTGCGTAAATGGATTATTTTTGGCACCGAGTTGACCAAGAGCAAAAAGCACCTGATCGTAAGAATTGTATACCATACCTGGTACCATAACTCTTTTGTATTCATTTTATGTCAACGAGGAGATCACTCGTGGTTGACTCCCATTTCTTGAGTGTAAACATCTCATGAATTCTATTCACTCTTCTTTTCAAGACACCTATATATCTCTTTGAAAACACAGATGCACGAAATGAATTTCCCTCCAGCAGTTTTCAATAAAAAAAGAAGCAGGAAAACGCTGCGTGCAAAACAAATGGTGTTTTGACAGCATAAAGGCGAAGCCACGTTCCAATCTTGGTCTCTGTTCTTTTGCGTAAAGCCATAGTGCTTTTGACGTGTTATCGTATTGTCTACTTTACGACAGCTTTACGATAGATGACAGAGGCCCTGGAAGTTCGTGAGATGTCGTATAATTACAATATTTAGTGATGTATTCATTTTTACAAAAGAAAATAAAGGATACGAGACCAAAAAAAAAACTGAATTAAAAAAAAAAGTAGGCGTCGTATCGCATTCGTTTGTTAAATATAAATGTAAGGCTCGGGATAATGTGGAATAGAACCTACCCCACCGACAAAAGCATAGCTTTTAATTAAATGATGATGATAAATTATTATTCATTACGTACAGTACCCCACCGAAAATGTTAAGTACTTTAGGGCGTTGTCATAGTTAAACTCCAAACAGAACATTAAATGGCACACAATTACAATGAAAATAACTTTCACAATTACAAGGTTCTAAGTATGCTCAAAATTTTATTGGGTGACAGTACTTCCGTAAGAATTCTTTATAAAGAATTAGTAAATGATTTACAAAAAAAAATTGAACGTAGCATTTATGAAAAGTCAACAAAAAAAGTATATTAGGTGTTTACATGAAAGAAAGAAAACTGCTTATTCAGACATCTAACAAACAGACAAAAATAGAGTGAACAAAGAAAAACTATTTTTATTTATTAACTGAGTCATTACAGTAGGAAACAAAAGCGGCACACAGATTCCTCAAAAGTAACTTACATCTAAAAGGTGCCAATCCTGGTCACGCTCCAACGCTTTCTTCCATTCAGTCATCAATCGCTTACTGCTTGATGACGTAAAATGGTCCAGTTTATCATGTATATGAGCTGCCACAGGGTGATCCTAAATTGACCGAACTATACTTTAGATTTAACTTTGCGAAACGCCCATAAGTGTTTGACTTAAACCACACCTGAGGATGCCTTTACAAACTGTTGGGCCAATCCAAAAGTCAAATAGGTCGAGAATGGCGTAATCAAAATTAAGTACTAAGCCTCTGAACATTAGGCTTATGTTTGTGCAAAAGAAATCACACATAAAACTTTGTGTAGTTAAATCAATAAAACTAAGTTCTGCCCAAACCAATGTACACAATACAAAGCTGTTGTGGTCAAACTTTACACAACAGTTCGGGCAAGTTATCGGGATTTCATAACTGATATCTACAATGACGTAAATGTAATTTTACTCAGACTTCGAACGCTCGAGTTAGATTGTTTTTAACTTTTTTCGTTTGGACAAAGGCTTTCAATTTTGATATTGTGCAGCGTATTCTGCCAAAGCTAGAACGATAGTTGGGTTCGACAAACAAGAAACTTCTTAAATGGTTTAACTTTCATATGAGAATTTCTCACTTACTTCTCTAAAGATTTTGTATGAAAATAGAAGAGTCTCGATTCTCAAAGTTTTCCGAAAATTTTCTCAGTAAATTCTTTACATTTCGAAACTTTTATCAATGGAACTGTATCAAACTGACAACGTTATAAATCAAATCTTTATAAGTCTCTTACAATTTGATTGATCACATCACTTCGACTTGGTTCCATGGTGGTTTGGGTGTCAAAATTAGATGACTGTAAGTACATACTTACAAATAAATAATAAATAATAATAAGAAAAAATCCAAGACTCAAAAAAAAATATACTCGAGCTCATCAGACAAAATATTTACCCATACTTGGAATTAACCTAGGACCACTCTCTCACTAGGGTCACTACCAACAAGGCCAACGAGTCGTCACTTCCAATTATGTTTATTGACTCTCCGAACCAAATCGGTATGCAATTTGAATTCCTAGACACATACAGTACAGTACAATTTGAATTCCTAGACACATACAGTACAGTACAATGCCTTCCATCCTCTCTAATCAAAGACGACGACCTCAACTATTTAGATGAAGAGTCCAATGCGATTGGGAATGCGATTGATCAAGTACAGTCAACCCTATTAGATTTATAGACCGTTCAGTACAATGCAGTCAGTGATGTATTGATTAGAAATTCTCTGTAATTTCAATAAAATAACAACTTGTCCTGGCTTTACTTCGGTTTATGTGACTTTAATAATATAACACGGGCACATAACTAAAATTCATTATACAAGCACAATCAGATGATTCCTTAAAAGACAAGTTAAACAAGTTCTGGCTTGATTCTAGCTCCTAAATATTGTCTCAACTGTCCTCTACTTAAGTGTAGTTTATAGTTTATGTAAGTTTAAGTAGGTATGTATAATGTATAAATATATAATATTTCTGTATTTTATGTAAATATTTGAATGTATTTTTATTTTTTTATAGTTAGGGTTTTTTGTTGTACAGTTGCCAACACAATGCACAACCTTTAACTTTTTCAATCTCTCAGAGGTTAGCTGGAAGAGATCCCTTAAAGGGATAAGTTCGCCTTTGTACATATATAATTATTTTTTGTAATGTTCATTGAATTTTTTTGTTTTTCTTTTTTACAATCGTGTTTACATAAATACATACATACATAACCTAGTACATTATACATGTATAAAAAACCTCCGTGAAATATTATCTAATTATGTTGAAATCCGCATCAAAGTCCGTTGCTCGGTTTAGAAGGTGTTAGCGGATACAAAGGCAGACAGAAAGACAGAGAGTCAGACAGATGCAGAAAGCTGATTTATACTATGGAAATCAAAATAAAAGATAATAGAGATCGGGGGACGATCTCACACAAATCCAAAAAAAAAATACTTTGACAGAGAAATACATCTCATACACAAAAAATATCCACAACTCGCGGTTATCAGTTATCACACAAATATATTTCCTTGCTGGATGTACTCGTAAACCTTTGGCAAGGTTTTACTGTGGTTACCGGGTTGGAATAGTGCCACTCCTTGTTTTCCCGTGGATGTTGCAAGAGTTCATAATTCGTAATGATTTATTTGCAAAAAACAGTTAGGCGGTGGATTTGCACCCTGTCACTAATACTCGTACACTGGTAAACGGGTGAATCAACTTTTAAGGTACTCCTTATTTTTTGACAACTTTCACAAATTACACGTTTTTAGAAAAACTATATATTTTCTTACGACTTGGCCTACATGTTAATTTAATTAAACAAGTAGGCTAACATTTGAACTTATTTAATTTAAAATAATACAGTTTTGAACAATAATATAGTTGGTAACGCAGGGGACGATGTTGTCCCTAGGTTTTGTATGAAAAGAGTGCATTTTCCCCTGAGTTACCCGGTTTTTTCAATGGTTAAAAAATAATTGAGGTGTTTAACGTGTCGGGTCCATAAATTTGATGGTTTGATTTTAATATTCATACATCACTATTAACCATAAGTCACCAGGAAAGTTTTAATACCGCAAAAGAAAAGGAGTACTTTAAAAGTTGATTCACCGAAACATTTTAGCCTGATTGTGCTACTTAAATGTAGTTACAGAATTCCCAACCAGTTTAAAGAGTTGTTACTCTGAGAATGTAGGCGTTAGTTTATGTTTGTATATAATATTAGCTGTTCCCGTGCCTACTTCTTTGGTCAATAACTTTTTTTTGTCTAATACATAACCGATGACACTTTTTCTATGGGTAAAATAATTTTCAAAATCGGTTCGGTAGTTCCATAGATCACCCCTTACAACGCCACCAACTTTACCTCTTTATAACATTAGTATAGATGTATTTTGTCACTACCAACCACGTCCTCAAATTGACGGATACTCCATTTAAACTAAAAAGTTGATGTTAACGGGTCACGGTCTTCCCTACACGTAGAATCTATTCACAAATTCGTCAAACGTCATGTCCAGTCATGTCGAGCCAAAAATCCCGTTGTATTTTTTGGTCCTTTTTCAACAACCTTTGTTTCTTGATTTCTTTTTCATGCTTTTTAAACTTTGTTTTGTCAAAGCATTGATCTTATAAGCATTTACTTTCTCTTTTAATTGAAATATAGAACGAAAATCACATTAATCACATTTCGATACAATTAAATTTAGATATTTGGTTAGTCATTTAGCATGGCTATCAGCGCTTGCCGGGTTGACGGCAATAATTGAAACACCATGTATACGAGTGATTTATGACTTCCCCGCTGCAGGGACTGAAACTGATAAAGTTTGGGTGATAATACCAAATAATCTTCTGACAAGGCCGTAATAAGATACAGCGCTGGCTACATAATAAGCAATGCTTGCTTTTTTCCCGTACAATTAATTGCCTACATAATATATGACTTTTCAATGTGGACCTCCAATCAAAAAGTTCTTGACTAATTTTATTTCTTAATATAATTTACTTTCAAATAAGGTTCAAACCGATAAAAACCGATCTTATGTTTTAAAGGAATTTATAAAAAATGTGCTGACACGTCCATACAAAGTTTTAACATTTCTTATCTTTGTAAAATGAAAGATTCATTTACAACAGCGATAAATCGCATAGGTATACATTTATACCTTGGGTTATTATTTAACGATAAGACATTAGTGTAAGTAGAAAGAAAATTTGTTAAGATTTTTTTGATCTGTTGTCGAAATTGAAAAATCATATTTGTAGGCATTTGTATGGAAAAAACGTAAGCTTCCTAATTATATGGCCACCACTGTACTTATGTGTTGAACTTTAAACGTTTTAAATCCAAAAGGCAAAAGCACAGTGATACAAAATAATTTACTTACTACTACTAAAGTCTGTGTCAATTGAAATTGCCACAGATGTAAACAAATTAGTACTGTTTGACAGATAACCTCAAATTTTCATCAAGCATATTTTTATTTAAAATAACGTATAATTAATAGATTTTTAATATTAAACTTAATGTGAAAGTATTGATCTAGTGCATAAATCTAAGACCTCACTTGATCTTTAACAGCACGTGATTATCGATTAATAATGGTAAATTGGTTCATTTGTGTACCCGTGTGGTTGCCGGGTTAGAATAGTGCCACTCCATGTCTTCCCGTGGATGTCGTAAGAGACGGCTAAGGGAATAAAGGCGTATAGTACTGTTAGGCGATGGGCTTGCAACCTGTCACTAATGCACTGGTAAACATCTTAGCCTAAGTGTGCAAAATGTGGTTACAGAATTATCAACAAGTTTTTAGAGTTGTTGGTAATTTTGTAGCTCTGCCTACCCCACTCTGGGAATAAAGGCGTGAGTTTATGTATGTATGTATGGTTCATTTGGTGGTGTTTACATCTTTGGCAATTTCAATTGGCATAGATTATACTTTAGATTCTGAAACCTTTTTTTTTGTTAATAGTCGTCGTATTTACTTTTAGATATGAATGAATGTTAAGCCGCAATGCGTTGCCGCATAATCTTTAGTGATATTATGAATACTTACACTCTACTTGAAAAAGTCGTTAATGTCTAAAGCGTATTATAGGGTCGAGGACTATCTAACAGACAAAAATGCATGGTCTAAACCCGAAACATAGTCAATAATAATTTGATCAACTGCAAAAGCTTTATCTTGTCTAGGGGACACCGTTGATGTAGGAAAACATATCGAAACTTTTATGTGGTCATCTTGCACCGTGTTATAAGTTGTAAACAAATATGAGTAGGTGGGTTTTAATTTTTTTTTTCCTTTTTCTTCCTTTATCTCTCACGTAAGATTTTTGGCATGTTTTCCTGCTGATCTATGCATGTTATTTGATATTATATTGAATTTAATATTTATTGCTTTATATAATGCTAGATAAAGTAGTACCATTGTAATATGTTTAAAAAATGACTGACTGCTGAGTTTCTTGCGGCGTTTCTTCTCAGCAGTGTCTCCTCTTGGGAAGCATTGGGTAGATTCTTGACGTGTAAAAGTGCCCGTACGGCCTACTTACTGAATAAATGTCTCTTATCTTTTTTTACAAAATGTGTATGATCGTTACGTCTTCACAATTTAACAAAATAACAAGGCGCCTAATATGGCTACGTTTATCGCGTGACGACATGTGGATAAAACCTCCGTCACTTTCTGACACGTATATAAGTACGACGATGACGGATGCTTTATCCACATTTTGTCACGCCCACTGGTATCGTTTAATAATTTACAGCAGTTAGACGGACTTCTAATCACTGAAGAAAAATCAATTTAAACCACTTTAAACACGTATTAAACATACGCAAATAGTAACAAATTATATTCGAAACCACAAAAGAGATAGACCTCAGCGCTATATCACTATTATATACCTTCTTGTTATCCAAGACTAGAGACAGGGACCAAATCAAATATTAAGCCGTGTATTAAGGTCGAACCCTGCTCGTGTTCCATTGATAAGGGGTCCTTAGTTACCTAATTAAGACCTACACCTACCCGGAGTGTCCCTACCCTAACTTGTTATTATAAGTTATGTTCTGTAAATTGTATTTTGAAGGTCAACTTTAACGAATAGGGTTTGATGTGTGGGATGATTGTAATTGGATATTTATGTCAAACGCAGTAGTTGTCATTGATATGATAGTGTGTTAGTTTACCTTTTTATGTGTCTGTGGCATCGTAGCTTATAACTGGATGGACCAATTTAGATACAGTTTCTTTTAAAATAGGTACTGGTTTAATCAGGGAGGTTTAAGAGTGATTAAGTAGTGATCGCCATTATTTAGTGGGATGTTGTATATTTCACTAGCGACCCGCCCTCGCTTCGCTTCGGTGTATGTGAGTTTTCTGTAACACCCGTACATAAAACAAAGTTTATTATATATAAAAACCTTCTTCTTGAATCACTCTATCTATTAAAAAAAACCGCATCAAAATCCGTTGCGGAGTTTTAAAGATCTAAGCATACATAGGGACAGACAGCGGGAAGCGACTTTGTTTTATAATATGTAGTGATTTATAGTTATTATTATTTAAAGGAGTTGCAAGTTATAATCAGGCTTTGTTGGCAATTATTTTTCTAACATTGATGATACACACACAAATATAAGGATAATGGTATCTAATGTTAGCCATTGAGAAGTTCCTAAAACCCTCCTCCATCATCGTACCAGGTTGATAATACCAGATTATTACATTGTCACCAAATTCGCCTAAGTTTAGTAAGGATTTCAGGTAAATCCGACTTGATGTAGGTTTAGATCAAGTTAACGGATTTGTCTTCACACAGACAACCACACTATTCAAAGTGAGTTCTCAACTGTCTATTACTTCTAAACTTCCTCTGGCATAACACATTTGCACGTTAAATTCAATAGTGACACTAAGTTAAAAAGGAATTCATACAGAAAATAATAGGGAATATACATGGATTTATTAAATTTCTAATTAGAAAGTAGACTAATAAAAAAATAGGCCTAGAAATAAGGATGATAATGATATACGCATTTTAAACTGCTAATAAGACAGCGATAAGACAGAAAGATCCGATATGCACGGTGACGTCATATAACACGTCGGCCATATTAACGTTTTGAAATTACGTTATACCAGAAGGAGATAGGGTCTGATCTTTGTGTCCTTATATCTTGGTTATTTTTATAACTATTAAAAAATGTTTTTGTTTACTGTTTGTTACATAAGAATAAGAATAAGAATAATTTATTTACCAAAAGAATACATGTTCCTTAATCTAAATTACAGCGGATCCCAAACTAGGCCGAGCCTGTATCTTGGGCATCCCAGGAGTGAAACTATCATGTAGGCGTTAAACATTTTACATTGGTCTAATAGCGTTTAAAAAAAAAAACAATAAAAATACCGAAAACCATACAAAAATGAACATAAATAAGCTTTTCAGTGAAAAAAAGTCATGAACGTTCTCTATTCTTTTTAACCGCAAAAATGTCACTATTTTAATAGTTTTTTTCGTAGTATAGTGTCACTGTTGGAAGAGACTGTGACAGTGACAGACAGACGATTAATTAATACTCTGCTTTCACTGTACTTTGCAAATAAAGTTAATTGCTAATATTTCTCTACTTCGTGAAAATTATAAAATATCCATAAATTATGTGAGTCAACTAATTAAAGATTACTCAGAAACCTTTCCGAAGCGAAATTAATACATATTGGATTTTAAACTAATTTCCTTAGATATGAAATTAGACATTTTTCCTTAGATATTAAAAAGTAAACGATCTTCTTTTAATTTCTGAGTTAATTAAAACTAAGTCTCGAGGCGTTAATAAAATTAGCGAACACGAAATATGTCGAGGAAATATTACAAGGACAGGAATTAAAAATGGAAAATTATCAATGTACTCGTAGATAAAATACCAGTTGATTTTAACCTGTCAAATATTTTATAAGCAGGTTATTATATTAATTAGGCAGTTATATTAAGTTATATTAAGTTATGCAACTATTTTATAACTACCTTATTAATAGTTGCATTCCAATTTTTTTTTAAAAATACATTAAAATTACTGCAGTTATAATAAATGTGGCATGTAAATATTATCTTAAATCTTATCTTATCGTGGTAAAATTTCATTCGTATTGAAGCAAAAAGGGGTAAAAAATTAACGATTTAATTTCGTTAAACACGATGAATTAAAATACGAATATGAATCGATGTAGTTATACCAATCAATGATTCATATATTATGCATCGTCCAATTAGTTTAAAAACAGTTTTCAAGTTTGAGCCATTTAAAGTGACACTTTACAAAAAAAAACAGCGGAACAAAGTAAGGAACTTTGTCATAGTCAATATTTGAATTTTGTGTAGAACGTCGTTTATTTCCTCGCATTCAAAGGAAAAATTAGAGTGTTTAACACGAGACTAAACAACCACAATGACACTCGAACTATACCCACCCTCGCTCCGGTTAGGTGGCTAAACATCTCATATCATTATAGCTCGTTTTAATCCTAACAAACTACTGTTTTCTCTCCTGGTGTTGCTTGTGTTCATCAGTGGTGGCGATTAGTGTCCATTAGGGGACCTGGCTCGTTTGCCTTCGCTAGCTAAAAAAACATTTGGGTAATAAAAAGCAGCACTGCTCCCATAAAACTCGTAAACGGTTATACGTTCAAAGCTAAAACTGCGTCACATTTTAAAATAACAGCATAGTTTGAAAAAGCTGTAACATTGGACACTTTATATTTTCAAAAGTCGTAAGTTTGGATTGTACATGCGTTTTTACGCTCTTCTGTTCAAGTATCAACGGACTAATTGACCTAGTTTTCAACTTATTTCAAGAATTTCCACACGGTTACCGTGTTGAACAGTTTTAATTATAAATACATTTTTATGAGTTTAACAAAATGAATGAGTTTTTTGCGGGTGGTAGGACCTTGTGCAGGGTCCGTCCGGGTCGCTACCACCATCTTATCCATTAACCTACCGCCAAACAGCAGTGTTCGCATTGTTGTGTTCGGGTTTGGGGATAAGACAGCCGCTGAAATGACTAGCATAGAGGCATTCCATCTTAGTCCTCAGGGTTGGCAACGCATTTGCAATCTTAGTATTGCATTGCAGTCTTATGAATGCGAATGTCTATGGGTCACAATTTCCACTTACCATCAGGTGGCCTGTGTGCTCCTTTCTTCTCTATGCCAAAAAAAAAAAAACTTTTTTATAAAGTAGAAGACAAAGTCGTAAAAGTTATCTGGAAGGCATAGAATTTTTAGGTTCAAATCTCAACAGGACTGGGAAGCAGATCACTTTGCAACTACATCTACGTAGCTTTGGGCCTAAATCGCTATTCGACGTCGTAAACGTTAACCATTTCATAGTCTTACAGATGCGTTACCGGCTTTTACGCAAATCTCGTCTCAAGTAGGCGCCAACGTTATTGTGGTCCGGAAATATAGCCACTGGTTCTCATTATAAGAAACGAAAACATTTTTTGTGACAAAATTTAATTAAAAAAAAACGTAACTGACAAACACCTACGATAAAACAGCGATCCTTACTCACCGAACTGGTATCTCCTAAATGGCCTATGCGATTTTCATGAAAACTGACTAAAAACTGAAATAAATAAATAAATAAATATTCAGGGACAATGTCACACCAATTGACCTAGCCCCAAACTAAGCTATATTGAGAAATATATGGTTCTCTGTCGTTTGCCCGAAAGTCATTTGCCATAATTCTATCACTTGCCATAATAATTCATTCGCCATAAAGGCATTTTTTCTGAAATCGTGAACTATTCAGAATTGTTATAAAACAAACCTAACCTAACCTATTGGGCTC
The DNA here is from genome assembly GCA_963966035.1 of Acleris laterana. Lineage (NCBI taxonomy): Eukaryota > Metazoa > Arthropoda > Insecta > Lepidoptera > Tortricidae > Acleris > Acleris laterana. The sequence goes on from OZ014443.1 coordinate 769,289, forward strand.
CATGCGATGGCATGTAAAAATTACCTGAAAGGTTTACAGTTTCAGAAAAAATGCCTTTATGGCAAATTAACATTATGGCAAGTGACACAATTATGGCAAATGAAATTCGGGTAAACGAAGTGATCCGGAAATATATACTTAAATATATAGAAAACATCCAAGACTCCGGAACAAATATTAACGCTCATCACACTAATATCTGCCCTTACTGGGATTTGAACCCAGGACCGCAAGCTTCGTAGGCAGGGTCACTACCAGTTAGACCAGCGCGTTGTCAAACTAGTTATCTTTTAAACCAACCACGTTTAATTGGTTGATCAATTTGAAAGCTACGATACCAGACAAACACAGCGATACAAAGATCAGGTTTTACTTATAACGCTCCTCTTTTTGTGCCTGAGGCCAAAAAGGTAAGACAACGGTCAAATAGGGTGCCACTTATTTTGCATAATGCCGTGGCGTGGCGAGCCTCGACCCACGACGCTGGATTTTACTGGCCTGTGGAATAATAAATTGAGGTTTTTATGGCATAGAAAAATGCACAGAGGCCACCTGATGGTAAGTGAGATCTGTGACCTAAGACTAAAATCTTAAGACTGCAAATGCGTTGACGACCCTCAGGACTAAGCTGGAATGCCTCTGTGTTCGTAATCACCGGTTGTCTTATCCCCACACAGAAGCACAACAATGTGAACACTGCATTGACATGACACACTATTTTAGAATAGTTTGCGTTTGACAAGAAATTTTTGCAAACTTTTAATCAATTTGTAAATTTTGTAATAAATGTAATATATTCGACCAAGTCTTTTACAACTTTAAGATATTACGACTATATAAACTTCAATATCCAACCAGGCTCTTACGCTTTAAACAATTGAGACGGGTTCCGATATTTTGGAGCACCCTTTAGTTACGTTCCGATAAATTTTATGGATGCTATGCGTACCAGTGAATGTTAATTTTTCAGTTTAAAATTTCAATTGCTCTAGAATTTAGTTTTTTTTTATACACATTTCTATAAAAAAAATACGTCTTCGATATCTTTGGACTAGATAAAGGCACTAAATGCGTGAAAATTAAACTAACAAACGAATTGTTAGTAAGGGTTCATTTATTATGATTTTCTTGCGTGGTAATGAGGAAAAAACCAATAGTGGATATTAATACCTTAAGCGACGTTCTACCAGTTACCCACTAGGCAACTTTTGCCTAAGGAAAGATTGTTATTTTATGAATACACTCCCAACTAACAATTTAACGTCGTTCAGAAGTTTAGCAAACGTTATCTTAATACCTTTGATCGTAATAGCTAAGTCATACTAATGTTTTAATAACGTTTACTAAACGCGAAAATGGCCCCAGTTATACGACCTACTTTGTCGTATAATGGTCATACAGAAGTCACAAGCCGTCTTCGTTAACGTCATTCAAAAGTCATATGAACGTTATGGAAATACCACTTTTGTTGTATTGTGGTCGTACAGGTGTTTTTGAATGACTAAAACGTTTTATTTGAGTCAAGGAACACAACACCTGTAAGACTTCTTATTCATTTTTCTTGTCATTGGCACTTTGTGATTGTGTTTTGAGATTTGAGTGCAAAATAAATAGTTACTTACTAGGAAATAAAAGGTGAGTGTAATTTAACTGTCATATTTTACTAACTTTATCTGTCTCTTATGCCGTTTAGTTCGACTGGGAATTGAAGTTTTATGATAATATACCTATATAAATACTATTCAGATTTTCATGCCCCCTCGTAATTTTGTGTTTAAATCATTATATTTTTATCAATAAAAATATGTTTGTATCTAAAAATGTAGGAAATGGTTGCTTTTGTCGTACACTTATCTCTTTACGACGTTGTAAAAACATAAAGTCATATTAAGGTTATTTTAAAACCATGCAATACGCCATGACAGCTAGCTATTAAGGTAGGTAGGGTTTTTTGATAACAGGAAATCCCTATTAACTTTCCTTTTGAAAGTTCCACTACGTTTTAGTTTTCTCCACGTATTTTTTGCTTCCATTTTTCGTAGTTTCTATACAACGTTCCGTAAAATAATGGCGGCCTAGACGTTTTAAAGTCAAAACCTGACTAAAATGCGACTACAGGTTAGATTAAAGTCAGGAAATGACATTAAACGGCCATCATGCAAATAAACGTTATATTTAAGTTTGAAATAAACAACTAAGTCATTTAAGAGTCGCTTATTAACTGCAGAAAAACAAGATAGTGGTTGTTTTATAAACGTCACTGTAAGAACGTCTATACAATGCTACATTATATAAATGTCATATAAAGGTTTTTCAAACACCTAATTTGGTCAGTTCAAATCGTTTAATGGACTATAACGTTAGTATGACAATTGCGTTGTCGTACAAACGTTTAAGCTAAGACTGTAATAAAACGTCGTATAATTTAGTCTTACCGACGTTGCTAAGACCAGTGTATTATGACATATTCGTCGCACGACTAATAGGTTAAATTAAACACGTCTATAGGACCTAGTAGTCATCTCATTACCATTATAAGACTGCTATCCAACTTTATGTCATACAAGTCAAGACTTATGCGACGTTTTTGTTTGTTGGGCTGTAACAGATTTCTAGAAAAATAAATCCAAGGTACGTGACTGTCGTCGAGAAAAACCTTCAAAGGCTTTCGAGACCTTTTCGGGTTTTATGGTCAATTACAATAAATATGTAAAAGGGTTCCTAACAGAACTGTTCTTCGAAAAAAAAAGTTTAACTCCAATACTCGCGTTTAAATGTTAATTTAATGTTATTTTAATTGCATTGACGGTTTAGGTAACCAAAGTCTTCCTTCAAAATATTAGAAAAATAAAATTGAATGATTAAAAACATCTTAAATTACATAAAAACATTTCCTTTAAATTTAGCTATATTCAAAGAAAAATAAGTTGTTTGTTACTACTACTAAAACAAAAAATATTTTTAAGAAGCATTGGTACTTATAGTAACACTAGAAATCAAAAATTAAATAGTATGACATAGACCAGTCATACTTAAGATCTAATATTCCTGGTACATTTTTATTAATGATTCCATTCTTATACAGTATGTCTACATACAAATAGATCCATTGAAAAAGTTCCAACGTCCTGTATTTCTTGTAACAGACAGCCTCTTTCTTAAACTTACTAAGATTTTGCTATAACATTTGTACCACCGACAGTTAAAGAGGGGTGTTAAGTTCATATGTGTCTGTGTATTTGTATAGCTGCGTGAGGCATTGTAACCATCAAACGGGTGGATGGTTTTTTTTTAAGCTAGTATGATTGGAATTGTTCATAGTTAACTTTCATGAAAATCAGTTTGGCCGTTTTAAAAGAATAGGGCGCCATTATATCGGCGTTTTTTACCTATTTAATGTCCTTACTACTATTTTTGCAAAAGTATGTTTGTTTGTTTGTTCCATTTTCGCGGATCTACTCTCAAACGATCATTGTAAAAGTTAAAACAGGTAGATACTGGCCTGAAAATGGTTACGGATTTTTTCGGAAAATTTGACAGTTCCAAGGGAGTAACGAGTATTAAAGTGAAAAAAAAATCAAATAGTTTTGTTATGCAGGACTTTATGCACAGACAGAGTTGCGGGAGAAACTAGTTGAACACAATATGTATTTTTTTGATAAAATACATCAAAATCATTTAAACAATTTCGTCATCAAGAAGTTAAATTAATTAATTAAAACGGCTAACTTCGAAACTAATTACATTAAAAATATACCCTACCTTATTTCAGCAGCTCACTGTAACCATGTCTTTCACAAAACTTAGCACTCCTAACAACACTACTTTAAAAGAGGTTAAAGTTTCGAGATTCGCTAGGGCGGGCGGCGCGACCTCTCCGTAGGGCGGGCGCGGTACGACTGAAGGCTGTAGAGCAGAGCTTTTGAGCTTACAGGCATCTAGGAGCTTTTATTGAACTCCATATGTGGCGTAGTAAGGATATTTACGATTTTTATAAGTACTAAAGAGATTTTGAGTATTTATAAAAGATAAAATAGAATAATATGAGGGTTTTTGAAATAATTTAGACCAATTTTTACCGACCGACCGATTTTAATGCTATCCCACACCCTCGGCCACGAGGGTTTGTGGAAGTTTTTTTATTTAAGACTATAGTTGTTAAGCTTACGCTAGTAGTATTTTTACAAGCAAATGTTCGATGAACTTCGGAATTTTTTGCAGGATTTTAATAAGTCGGAAATGCGATTACCCGGAATTCAAACAAATAGTAATTGTGATACTTCGTGAAACTGAAATTCGGTATGGTGATGATTCGGAAATTTTAAAATCTGAATTCTGAAATTCAGTTTTTAAAATTTTGTTAGCACCGCCTCTTTTTTATTTTTTTACTTTCCTTCGTTTTTTCCATACCTAAAGTTCGGTCGTTTATAGCGATAAGACCGCCTGTGGTATACCGTTTAAAAAATTTATAAGGGTGTCTTTCCTTGTTTATTTTTCTCTGTGCGGTATTCAACAAAACGTATTTGTATTTGATTGCATTGTATAGAAAACTTGAGTTTTATTGGTTCGTGCCACTACCTAAAGAAAATCAATTTACTAAAAACGACCTTAGTTCTAATCAATCACTACAACTAAAACCTTTTTAGTTCCTAATTCACTTAAGACCTACCACGTTTAAAGACCCTCATTCCACATGATTTCTTGGAGTTCAAGGAGCAAGTTACGTTGGTCGTTTGGAAACTAAGTTAGGTAATCTAGGTAGTGTGTCGTTTTTGTAACTGAACCTTGAGAGACGGGTTTTAAGTGCAGCGAAGTTGGATTACCTCTGTAGCCTTACCATGAGTTACAATTACCGTACCCGCTAGCGAGTCGAATGCTCCGTCCCTCGTTCTCTATAACAATACAGTATTCGACTCAGTAGCGAGTACGGTAATTGTAACTCATGGTAAGGGTACTGATTCAGTTTGGCTTTGCTGTATTTAAAGGTCTGACGTGTATTAATAGTTCTCGTTACAAATAGCTAAACTTTGTTGGAGTTTTACACTGCGCAGTTTAGATTTAGTAGATGGGTGCCTCAAACGCATTTTTCATCACTAGGATTTTTTCCCTAGTCGCATTTTGCCACGTTCGTGTTTTGTCATAGGTGCTTTATGTTTGATCGTATATTTTCCTATGGGGAATTTGCCTTACAGCATGTTGTCTGATACGCTTTTTGGTCTATAAATAACTAGCTGTTCCCGTGTCCACTTCATTGGGCAAATTTTCCCGCTAATTCCTGTTCCCGTGGGAATTTCGGGAATTCCTTTCTTAGTGCACCTCTACGGTACCTAAGCTACGTCCCTTCCAAATTTCAAGTGCCTACGTTTAGCCGTTTAGGCTGTGCGTTGATAATATGTCAGTCAGTCAGTCAGTTCCTTTTATATATTTAGATTTGCCTAACAGCATATCGATACCTTAGTCAAGTGCACAATCGTACTAAATGTTTTTATTTTGCCAGTCAAGTAACGAACTTATTATTTGTGCACAAAAATACTAATTACAATAACTTTTCAAATGTAATTAGTACAAGTGTGAACTAAGGTATCGATGGTCTTGTATGCTTTTTGCCCTACTGTAAATTGACAGATTGCAATTTGTTTATCTTTTTACGTGTATCACCCTCAAAATATAATAAATGTATAAAAACAGTTAGGCTACTACTTTGAAAATTTAATTATGTTGCTTTCGTCATTTTAACCTACAGTCACCAACAGATGATGACCTCAAAACCTGCAATCTGCAGCGATGCAGTCGTGATACAGTCGCGATGCAGTCGCCTTGGTGTCGGTCGCCGTATAACTTCACCCAAGTTAGCGTAAAGAAGATTATGTATATCGTGACACTATATGAATAGTCACGATACAGCATATACAGTCGCGATACAGAATTCATTCTTTGTTTTTTGTTATTCATTAATTGTTATTACATGATTGTAGGTACTGTATAATTATAGTCTACACTTTTAGGTATTTAAGAAAATGTAAACATTCCAAATCACGTGACTTTGTTAAACAACCAATCAAAACTGTTTTATCGAGCTTTGACGTACAGTCAACCAATTTGATTCCTAGGCCACTATGGACTTTGTCAACGTGACGTTGTAAACCAAATCATAGGGAGTCTCTTACGTTTTGGTTGACAACGTCACTTTAACATAGTCCGAAGTGGCCTAGAAATCAAATTGGTTGACTGTACGACGACTTTGACGGCAGCCAATAGAAGCAGAACACTGTCTACTTCTATTGGCTGACGAACTATATCACGTGGTTGTTTTGTTTACATTTTTTTAAATGCCTAAAAGTATACACTATAGTTTTAAGTTAATTTCCCAGTTTCCGATGAAGCTGAAAATTTGTATACGCCTTTAGTTCTGATCCAATACAATAATATAGTAACATCGAGCTGGTCTGATTATGGAGACTCAGGGTGGCCATAGGAACTCTTAAATTACACATGATATGCCTGTCGTGTAAGGGGTTGTTAGAATTGTCTTGACAAGTAGATGGCTAATGTGTAAAAAAAAGTTATGTTGTGTATAAAATAAATAATTTATTGGACCCGCCTCCCCCCTCAACCCAAAACTATTTTTTTACCCGATCTCATCTAAAACACTCGTGCGTTTGCATCTATAAAGAAGCTATAGTATTTAATATGCGATTAGAAGGAACTAATCGCGATTGTATCGTTGCTGAATCACTTCTACGCACGTTAATAATGTAGATATTGACAACGACGTTGAAAACCTGTCAGTGGACAGTGAAACCTCTTTTTGAGATGGGTCCAAGTTATTAAGAAGCCAACCCAAGGGGGACATTACAGCAATATTAAATAACTTACTTAATAGTTTTCTCTTATTCAAGCGATAAATATCGATACTCAAGAACAGTAAAACGAGGTGAGTAGGGATTAAGAGGTGAATACACAACCTAAAATAAGTCATAACTTGATTTAAAAAAACAAGTGTTAAATGGAGAATAACGTTAACGTTACGTAACGGCGGTCTATTGGAGATAATTTCAGTCTTATTATTAGTAACATAATGCTTTCTTTTAGGTGGTGTCCCTACTCACCCCGTCTTATCAGATGCAGAATACGATTGAATTGTTTGTACAATCAGCTACGGTAGTTACTAATAACGTAGAGGTATTGTATAATTATTTAAACACTTTATTTTATTACAGAATAGCCAAACTTATTCCTCTAAAGGCATCTCCTTCGGCTAACCATTTGGTTATTAAGAAAAATAAGGTAACTAAAAAATGGTAACGAATAAACATAAGTAGGAGGTTTTTAAAGTGGGGGCGCGTCCCCCATGAGAGAGGTATAAATAAGGCAACTTGAAATTTTAACCATCTTGAGATTAAGTCGATTTGAGATTTAATAGGTCAATTAAATATTAAAGCATTACAAAAAGTCGTAATGAAACCTACTTGTGCAAATAAAATGCCATGACCTTCATTATACCGTAAAACCATACAACTATGGTCCTAGCCTGCAACAATAGTCCAATTTTCCTCATTACATTATTCTAAAATATGAAACCTTACTGCTATTATTGCTGGCTACATATTTATATTTTTTTTTATTTTTTTTATTTGGCCTACAACCGTTATCTCTAAACTCTAGCTATAGCTATAGCTATCATATGTTTAGAATAATTTAATAAGCAAAATTGGGCTATTGTTGCAAGCTAGGACCATAGTTAGGTATATGATTTTACGTAACACCTGGCCATAATGTGAGTTTTATCGCACGCTGCGCGCACGGTAGAACTCGCATTGTGGCCAGGTGAAGACGTAAAATTGTGTACTCATCACGGGCAGTAAAAAAGAAAGCCCTCTATCGCATATTTACAACCCTCGCCTACGGCTCGGGTCTCAGATACCTGCGATTTCGGGCTTTCTTTCTTTTACAGCCCTTGTTAAGTAATGTACTATTACGGTACCTACCATAAAAAATGTCTGAACCGATTTAGTTTTTATTCCACTTGAATAACAGCTGACCATTAACACTCTTAAATTCTGCCAACCAAATTCTCCCCATCGTGGCAGATGGTAAACCTACATATTATTATCTTATTATAGTTAAATACAGATAAAGCCCAACTCGAAATCAATTGAAGCTCTATTTAAGAACCTAGGACTATCCGCATGAAGCATCAATTCGTATGAAACTAGTATTGTAGTTGCGTCCTTTTGTATTGACGCTGCAAATATTGCCGGCTCATGAGCTCATGACGGACCGAATCAGAATTAATAAATCACAGAATACCCCTGATTTGGTGACCGGGGTTATTCTATTAAAGAACTCGCCTGAATTCGTCGACGAAGTACTACTGGCTAGCCTAACTTGACACACACATAACCTTAACCTGTAGTAGCTATTCCGACTTAAAAGGACCAAACTGTACGGCAACAACACATATTCTATGGCAATAAGTATATACAATCAATTACACGATGACATCAAAGAATTGCCAATTAACCTGTTTAAAGCTAGATTACGGAAGTGGTTAATACAAGAAGGTTTTTATTGTGTTAGTGACTACTTTGATTATTATAAATGTTGAATTTTGTTTAGGCATAAATAGTTCAATTGTATTTTATAGCGATTACCCTGACAGTTTATTATGTAATGAAATAACATTGTAAATTTTGACATTGCAATAAGTTTTGTATTTTTTTAAACTTTAAGTATCAATTTAGTACTGTTAGGCGATGGGCTTGCAACCTGTCACTAATACACTGGTAAACATCTTCGCCTAAGTGTGCAAAATGTGGTAACAGAATTATCAAAAAGTTTTTATAGTTGTTGGAAATTCTGTAGCTCTGCCTACCCGACTCTGGGAATAAAGGCGTAAGTTTATGTATGTATGTATGTAAGTATCAATTTTGCATCCCAGCTATTGGTTAAATGTGTGTTTCTGTGATAATCTATGTAAACGATCTTTTGTACCACGTTTTAAGCAAAATAAATGACTTTGACTTTGACTTTGACTTTGAACCTTGATACTACAAATCTACCGCTAAGTTCACTTTGTTGTATTCCGGTGTGGGTATAAAACAGTCAGTAGACGTACTGGTGTAGCCTCACCTTAGTCCTCAGAGTTAAAAACGCATTTTGAGTCTTGACATTGCCAGTCTTGAGATTGTATACTGGAGGATTCAAATGCCTATGGGTTCTACATCACACTTACCATCACCTGGTCTGTGTGCTCGTATGTGTCTTGCCATAAAAACAAACTAAATTGGCTACGTATTTTTTTCCTTACGAATATTACTTGTAAATATCTATAGGGCTCATCTAGCATCAGCTAGATTTCATAGCTATGCAGTTCAGTTTACGCTGAGAGAAAAGGACACAGTGTCCTTTATACTCACCGAAAAGTTAACTGCATAGTTATGTCATTATCAGACTTAGAAATATTCGGGGCAAAATTAAATGACAGCTAGGGATTGCCTATATCGATAAACTCAATTATCGATGCTTTTCCCATATATTAGTGATCGCTCCAAGTTTTGTTTGTAAAAATAAAGTTTGATTGAAAGTATGCAATGAAACAAAATAGCAAAATAATTCTGGTTATTCTTTATTTTAAAAGGATTTTTTAACCTTCATTCATCATCATCATATATATTTTCCGTATTGTGAATTTCAGATTGACTGTCCCATTTACGATTGTTAAAATAAACGACTAGAATTTGTTAGGAGTAAAAACAATATGACGATGATGAGGTTATAAATCCTTTTAAAATAAAGAATGACCAGAATTATGTTGCTGTTTTGTTTAATTTGCATACTTTAAAAAATAAACTATTTTTACAATCAAAACTTGGAGCGATCACTAGTATATGGGAAAAGCATCGATAATTAAGTTTATCGATATAGGCAATCCCTAGCTGTCATTTAGTTTTGCCCCGTATATTTCTAGGTCTGGTCATAATAATCCCCCAGTTCGCTTCTCCATGCGAATGGAATAAGATGAAAGTACCTACTGCACCGCTCATCCCATGTAGTGGGTACCTGTCATCCGAGCTCAGGTGTCAAGTTGTGACAGACAAAAGAAATCAGCTACTATTGTGTCGATGTTTTCAAAAAGTACTCACATAAACTCATACCTTCATTCTCAGAGTGGGGTAGGCAGTGCTACAGAATTACCAACAACTCTAAAAACTTGTTGATAGTTCTGTAACCACATTTCGCACAATAAGGCTAAAAATTTTACCAGTGTACTAATGACAGGATGCAAGACCATCGCCTAACAATACTACAAGCCTTTATTCCCTTAGTCACCTCTTACGACATCCACGGGAAGACATGGAGTGGCATTATTAGCCCAGCAACCACAAGGGACGGAACGGGGAGTCATAATGTCCAAAATATAATAAATCATATACATAAGTATAACAATCCTGTCATAGCAATGGTTTTAGAAAAAAATGCTTTTATAATAATAAAAGAATTTTTCACTTCTCATGCTCGTAAAGTCCTTCTTTATGCTGGGTATAGGCTGCATAAAATCGCATTTTATGCACTAGTGCATAAATGGTTGTCGTCATCTAGACTAAGACAATTAAGCCCTACAGCCAGACAGACGAGGTGACAACATTAAATAAACATGTTATTTGAATAAATTTACTTTAATTGCATCTAACAAAAAAGAAATTTATAACTAATATCTTTTATCTTTTTTTTTTTCTTGTTTAATATCTTTTATCTTTTTTTTTATCTTTTATTAAAAACAAGCATTATTAACAAGAACATTAAAAAATCAACGTACTTAGGTATAAACTTGGCAGTATTGCGTTCGACCTAAGTCAAAAATCGCAAACAGAAAAAAATAAAAAAATTAGACAGAAATACAGTGGCGGGAGAGAGGTTTTGGACTATTAATTAGTTATTTTCTTTGCAAAACTTGTTGTGTTATGGAATTTACTTAAAATGTCGTCTAGTGAAGAGGAAATAAAGCTCACACCTAACACACTCATGGAAAAAAATGCAAAATAACTTATTGAACAGACATTTTAATTAAAGTTTTTTTACATTATCAGTTATCACTGTTTTATTTCCTCGTAATCGAAGTGAAAAGCAGAGTGTATAACTCGGTCTTAAAACCCATTTTATCCTCGACTTAATTATCCAACCTCGCCTCCCGGCTCGGTTGGATACCATAAGTCTCGGATGAAAATGGTTTGTTTTATGCCCTTGTTGTACAATCTACTATTTAAATGAAGAAGGTTGGGAACAAAAAAAAATCTTTGTGATTTGTAAGAGAATACCCTCAGCGGGCGTGAATTATGGCTGTGATCCGTATTGATATGAGCAAGCACTTTAAGGTACCCTTAGGTTTCGAAAGTCAGCATATTTTTTTTCGGGGAATCTTGAGTTGAAGAATGAAAGGAAATGGAAATCATTTCATGTTTGCTTTTGTCCCTGCGAATGTATAAACATTTATACATAGACTGGCTTTGGCCCACCACTTCATTCACGTAGAACTTATTCTTCAGAATAAAATTTACCATTATGTCAGTCTCCGGCCTGATAAATAATGTCTGTACCAAATTTAACGTCAACTAACAAACACAAATAATTCTCTCCATTGCCCGCAGGTGACTAAAGAAAGGCGTATGAACCGTTTCTTGGTGCAAAATTTCTAGATACTTGACAACCGGTCTAGTAGAATAATAACGAGGTCCTACCATCGGGTGACTTATAATGTGTGCTCACAAACTCTCTTGTTACGTAACTAAAAAATCCTACAGCTACAGCGTCTTCCGTATTTTTTCACCTCTTCCAAAATAACCACATTTTACAAAAGTCATGACTCAAAAAACACAAAATATAAGGGTATATTAGAAAAACTAAAGAGCAGTTTCTTCAAGTTTTAAGATGTTTTTAAAACTGTCTCGTACTGAAATAAGATAAATGGGTTACGATTTGTTAGAGGAATGTCATTTGGTAACGTTGTTAGATCGCACATAAGTCAGCCTTACGATCGTGTTAAGAGATAAAAAAACCTTTTCACATCGCTAAATGAAGCTGAAAATGTTTCTTTTATTTACTTTAAATCGGTTACTTGAAGTAACTGGTACAGAATATCATTACGCATTGAGTTCACCTTTGGACTGAAATTTGTAATTTTGTACTATACAAATTAAATACGAGGTCTTATTTAGTCACCATGGATCTCTTTCGAACATACGTACCTACCTACTTTCGCATTTAAAATTTATCAGTAACTAGCGAGCCGCCCTCGCTTCGCTTCGGTTAATGAGTTTTCTGTAACACCCGTACATAAAACCGAATTTATTACACATAAAAACCTTCCTCTTGAATCACCATATCTATGAAAAAAAACCGCATCAAAATCCGTTGCGTATTTTTAAGGATCTAACCATACATTTGGACAGACAGACAGCGGGAAGCGATTTTGTTTTATGTTTTTATTTGAAAAACAAACAGAATAAAACTTATATAATAAACTTACTTTGTAGACCTTAAACAAAACATGCGTCCTAGTACTCCTCAACAGTTTCCACTAAGACATGATTAAACACGAAAATTGCTCTATACATTGCTCATTGAATACAAAACGGACACATTCCAAAATAATTTGCTCTTCGATTAAAAATCGTATTCCAACCGCTTCTAATTTTAAAATGCAACACTGACTCATTTCGGATTGTGTCCGTTTTGTTTTCAATGAACGACATATTATAATCCAGATTTCAGAAAAAATAACTATAGAAAACTACAAAATTACATGTAACTTCATATCACATTACGCACATCATATCAGGAACATTAAGCAGTAAAGTTAACAAAATAACTATAAAAATATAGTACCAACAAACAAAAAAGGTACTACAAAACCAGATGAAAGTCACGCAGAAATCAATACATTTGTTTGTTACTATGTAGGTAGTGAAGTTGTTGTAACGTTGTCTGCAAGAGATCGCTATTTTGTGCTACGAAGGCCCGTTGTATAGCTATAAAAGCAGCGACCACACCAATGTTTAAAAAACGGTGACGGTACGGAATCGCAGTGACGCGTCGTATTAGCACCGTTTTTGAAGCACGCTCCTCACACCGCTGCTTAACGTTGCATAATATTACGGTACGTCAAAATTGACGCCATGTTATTACTATGACACATTCTTTTGTCTGCGAATTTTGAGCACTGGTGTGGAGAGCATGCATCAAAAACGGTGCTAATTACGACGCGTCACTGCGATTTCGTACCGTCACCGTTTTTTAAGCATTGGTGTGGTCGCTGCTTAATTTAGATGTATTGTTCTGTGTTTTTTTTAGTAAAGGCTAGTAAGGATATGGTGGGACATACAGCCTTGGACAAAGGTGTTGAGCATCCATATAAAAGTCCACATTTAAAAGGTGCATTTATATTTTATATTAATTATAAAGTTTTATATCTATCAGTAAGAATATTCGTATTTATTAACGTTAAGGCAAATTCTATAAAATAATACAATTAATCATTTAATTGTAAAACTCGACTTTTTCTACCTTGAGTTTTCACATGGAAATAACTACTTCGAAACGATATCTACTAATGATTTACATACGTTCAAACCCTTTTATTTTACGTATTACTAAAGTGTATTTTTTAAATTGAAAAATAATACTTTATTTATTAGTACCAAGGGAAAGCGTAGGGTGCTCAATACCATTGGCCAAGGTTACAATACGTTTACAAAAAAATAAAAAATAAAATCTGTAAGTCCGCGGCCATTTCCGCATAAATAAACCGACCTCAAAAACCCAAAATTTGAGGGCAATTAAACAAAAAAACCGGAGGCTCATAAATCTGCGTATTAAAGCCCCTTTTAAACTCTGGTTAAGAAGCCTGGCCCGACCGCGATATTATTCGTATGAGGGATGAAAAGGGTACGTAATGTATGGGTGACCACGTGCTCAAAATGGCTTGGATTTTCCTCGTAGAGCAAGTGCTGAGTACGAAAATGTTTTAGCTATGTGAACTAGGGCATTACAGATTTCATTTAGGAAGAAAAGTAGAAAATAAATTATATTAAAACATGTATGTGCCTTAGGATAATAATTTTGGGAATAAAGCGTAGGTTTTCTTATTCATTCTATTTATATACGTTAAAGTTAAAGAGTTTATAAGTTGGGATCCCATTAAAAAAGCGACAAAAATTTCATCGAATGCGTCATTTCACAGAATTTCAATTCATCATAGGCACATTTCTGCTGTTTTTTTTTTTAGTTTTCAGGTTGCTTTAAGCATTCGTTACTAAGGCTGAGTTAGGTTAGACATGTGACCAGAATAAAAATCTAGCTCCTGGGGTGTTATTCTCTCAAAAACAATGGACGGTCGGACGAACGAGCGATATCGCAGCGGCGAGTTTAAGTAGTCCCGTCAGAGCGAATAAAACACATTTTAGCGCGAGTATTTTCAATTACATCTTCGCCCAGTCAGTGAGCAAAATGTGGTTACAGAATTACCTATCAAAAAGTTTTTATAGTTGTTGGAAATTCTGTAGCTCTGCCTACCCCACTCTGGGAATAAAGCCGTGAGTTTATGTATATATGTATGTATTTTCAATTAAGCAGCCTTATACGTTCGATCCATCGGCAGACACCAAGCAGCTAAATTGAAAATGTACGTGCTAAAATATGTTTTGTTCGCACTGACGGGACTACTTAAACTCGCCGCTTGGACATTCACTCGTTCGTCCGTCCGAACGTCGTCGTTGAGAGAATCACTACACTGCACGTGGAAAAGCCTGTCCATGAAATAAAAATACGGCGAAGTGAAACGTTCTATGAAATGAGTATCGATATTTCATGGGAAAACCTATAAAAGTTATATCACTGGCTCAAAATTGAGAATATTCTACAAAGTAACATCACGTAATAAATATTTGAAAAGTTTCTGTGCAGGTGCATTTCGTGTCGTTTTATTTATCATCTGGTTTGCATCAAGTTAGTTAAAAAGAAAGGAAGACGGTTTTCGTAGTCCTTAGACATTGTTTGATTTTCAGTATAATTAAATTACAAGTATTTTAATTTTATCTTCAGGCTTTAATTGACTCAGTACCAAGTTAAACATTTTAAGAAGTTAAGTGTCAGTAACTCAGTTATATTTAACGCTGTGTAGCAAACCTTAAGCGGGCCTTTGCTATAGTTATTAATTTTAGGTGGTTAGGTATAAGCTAATCCTTTACATTAATATCGGAATAATTGTTTACCGGTTTTATTGAATTTAATTCGAATAAAATAGAACTATAATAATTCCGAATACTTTTCATCGCATTGACAATCGAATATATTCTCAGAATGTTTTTCGTTTGATTTCAGTGAAGCTTTATTGGAACGTCGAAGCTGTCATCGCCTTAATGTCATGAGAGCGACATTAACGTTATTTCAATGAGACAGCGAGAACAGGGAGTTTATTAAAAGGACCGTTTTTTATGGTATACCGAAGGCAAACGAGACCCAAATAAGTTAATATTCTCAAGTTTCCAATCAAAAGACTGCAATCCTAAGACTAAAATGCGTTGCTAGCACTGAGACCAAGATGGATTACCTTTATAAAAATAATTTCACCGATTGTCTGACCCGAACATCGGCAAACGACGACTACAAAGCTTTGCAAAAGCAATTATATGTTAGCGACTGACCGTCCGTTGTCTGACGCAAACACTGGCGTGCAACGCCGAAAGGTTAAAGGATAACATGGTGGTAGCGATTAAGATGGATCCTGCGCATGGTACCACCACTTGCATGCTGGGTGATTCTCTCAACATCGACAGTCAGACGGACGAACGCGTGAATGTCCAAGCGGCGAGTTTAAGTAGTCCCGTTAGTGCGAACAAAACATATTTTAGCACGTGCATTTTTAATTGAGCAGCATACTTTTGCCGATGGATCATAGTCATATTCAATTATTGCTTTATGTTGTACAATGAGATCTTAAGAATACAGTAGGTAGTTTCAACTTAAACCTTGCAAGGGCACTGCAAAAAGACACAATAATATACTTACATATCTATTTAGGAAATCACATTTATGTAATAATATATAACAGATTAAATTTAATAAATATAAGGCTAACAGATTTTATTCACTCTTGTAACGCAAAAAACTCCAAAATATAAATAATTTTGAAATCAAAAAACTCCTTAACTTACTACAAAATAGACTCTTTTGTTATGTTTTTGATAGTAAGAGGTATTTTCGCGGGTGGTAGGACCTTGTGCAGGGCCCGTCCGGATTGCTACCACCATCTTATCCATTAACCTACCGCCAAACAGCAGTGTTGCATTGTTGTGATCCGGTTTGGGGATAAGACAGCCGGCGAAATGACTAGCATAGAGGCATTCCATCTTAGTCCTCAGGGTTGGCAACGCATTTGCAGTCTTAGGATTGCATCGCAGTCCTGTAAATGCGAATGTCTATGGGTCACAGTTTCCACTTACCATCAGGTGGCCTGTGTGCTCGTTTGTCTTCTTTATCACATTTAAAAAAAAAAACTTGTAAATTTTCACAGTCATGTGATGGGTTCCAGAGCTAACAATTTTAATATATTGATCTCGACTATTCCTTTCAATCTAAAGCAATAACGTGTCACTAAACTTGCCCAAATAAAGAAGACAGATTCCGTCTCTAATACGAAGGGTTGATATCAAGCGGAACCAGTAAATTGGGGATCCTCAATAAATATATTACCCTTGGCCCGCCCCCTCGTTCGTATTCCCGTGGCATCCTGGCGGTGCTTACGAGGTGACAAGAGGAAGTGGATGGAATGACGTCACTTCTACCCGATTTATAAAGTGTCCATAGGTTTTTGCATGACTTTAGAATGGGGATTATACTTCGGTTCCTTAATCTCGACTGAAATCCGACCGAGACAATTCTACCAGAATTGAATAACTTTGTAGTGTTGGTAACCGTGTTTCCGTGTGGTTGCCGGGTTAGAATAGTGCCACTCCATATCTTCCCGTGGATGTCGTAAGAGACGGCTAAGGGAATAAAGGCGTATAGTACTGTTAGGCGATGGGCTTGCAACCTGTCACTAATACGAGTACACTGGTAAACATCTTAGCCTAAGTGTGCAAAATGTGGTTACAGAATTATCAACAAGTTTTTAGAGTTGTTGGTAATTCTGTAGCTCTGCCTACCCCACTCTGTGAATAAAGGCGTGAGTTTATGTATGTATGTATGTATGTATGTATGTTGGTACCCTTATCTTTACAGACCTGTATTTTCAAAACTTCAAAAATGGTTTGTCAACCGTCTCTGCTTCCGTATAAAATTATGTAACTTTTAGTGAATACCTCGTCAATATCTGTTGTGTAGTTTAGAAGGGGTTAGCAGGTATAAAGAGAGGCAGAAAGACATTCAGATGCTGAAAGCGATTTTGCTTATACTTTTGAAAGATAAAGAAGATTTAATATAACTATCTGGTTTTATCCGAACTTAACTTAAATGAAAGAAGATGTAGTGACTAAGATTGAAAAGGGCATTCGATGGTTCGGTCATTTGGAAAGGATGGATGAAAGAAGATTGACGAAAGAGATATAAGGATCGAAAATGAGTGGACGGGACGGAAGGGGCCGCCCTAAGCGTACTTTTTCGAGTCAAATCGGAGAAATACGGGAAAAGGGCCGAATCTTAAGTATCCGAAACCGACGTGCGTGCATGACTCGATGTACGAATGTGGAAGAAGCGAAATATTTTTTTCAAGATCGTAACAAATGGAACGAAGTGGTCTCTGCCTACCCCTCTGAGGGACAGGCGTAATTTAATGTATGTATGTATGTAACTTAAATTTAAATAATACTAATAAATAAAATAATATCAAGAAGACCATCTCACCCAAATTGACCTACTACTCTCACCTAAATTGATAAACTTACTTATATAGAGACATACTCGTACATAAATACATACAAAACTCAGATAGACAGGCTCAGGAACTTTTCATCCCTTACCGGGATTTCAACCCGGGACTGCTAGGTTCGAAAGCCAGGTCACTACCAACTATACTCCGTTGGTTTAGGTACTTAAATAAATGTAAACATTTCATACCACGTGGCATTGTTAAACAGCCAATCAAAACTGTTTTATCGAACTTTGACGTATCAGTGTCCTGCTTCTATTAGCTTACGATCTATATCACATGATTGTTTTGTTGACATTTATTTAAGTACTAATGAAGTAGATTATAGGCCAGCTCGTTAGTGACATTAGTGTAATAAGCACCCCTTTCAAATCTTTAACGCTCACTACAGGTGAAACTTACCTCATACTGAAATAAAAGCTCCACGTAATATAACCTTAACTAAAGCTATTTGCATAATGGTTGGGTTAGTCTAAAAGTTTTCCTAGTCCAAGCACATTTTGTGTTTTTAAGCACCCCACAATATGTGCCAAGCCATGCTGCGGGTTCGTCTAACGGCTCCTGAACCTACTAACAAGCAGTTTTACAACAAAGGATAACACTCGTTTTTTTTACTAACTACAAAACGGGTGTAAAATGTTATCAAGTACGTGTTTTATATGTTTGTCCGTTTCTTTATTCTCTCGTACCTGGTAAACGGATACACAGATGTTTGCGTTAAGAGTATCAAAATATACAGAATAAGTAGATAAGGCAGAATAAATCGTTTGAAAATATTTTTGATGACACATAATCTTTCCATGTTAATCCATAAAATAATAAAATTAACATTCCAAAAAAGAACTAAAGTCAAACCACGTCGCTGTGCAACCCAAATTACATTTAAGGCCGCAATTAAATTCATCTGCCACCTAGACATAAACCGTAGTAGGTAACTCGATAAAATAAAAAAGTTGGTTATCTCACACATTAAATACGGCCCGACGAGGCTTTTGATGTAGGCTGTAAACTTGAATTAGGGCATTTACATAATTTTAGCGGAATTTTTGTACAAAGCCTGCCTTATCGAGGCCTGACAAAATTGTTTGCGGGGCGCCAAAATACTTTTACGGGGATACAGGAGTTACCGGGGTCGGTGGAAGAAGCCGGGGCAAAAAGGTAGTATTTATATACTTGGGTAGATTAGGTTAGTTGAAAGTAATATGGAGTGAATTTACCAGCGCCTCGGACAAGGCCATTATTGAAGATAAGAAGCACCGTACGAAACTGTAGCAGACCATTTTTTTTATACATAAAAATAAATGTAATCATACCTAAAAGCAAGTAACATCACAAACGAAACAAGTTATATATAAGAATTAGCCACACAATGAAATTAATTAAATAGACAAAAAAATATCTGTTGAAATGTCAATGTATTTCGATGTTCTGTGTGTATAAAATTATATTGATCTTATTGAACTAAAATTGGCAAATGATGTTGTTCCGAGATAGTTCGTCAAAGTTACAATAAAAGATGGATGACTAAAGATAGATTCTGTCAATATCCATAAAATCAATACTTTAATCAGCAACTAGCATCATAGGGTGGAGTCACATTGTATAAGCACTGATTCGCATTTTGTATATATAAAATGGTTAATTTGTATCAAGATGCGTCAATTCTCCTTTTAGCATGCGTACGCATCTTCATACAAAATCGCATTTTTTTACAGACAAAATTCGAATCAATGGTAAAAGTTTTTTTTTTTTTTTTTTTATTTATACACAAATAAGTATAAAATAAATTTAAATGGCATAACATAAATATAGCAAAATAACTACAATAAATTGCCCGTGTGGTTGCCGGGTTAGAATAGTGCCACTCCATATCTTCCGCTGGATGTCGCACAGTGTTTTATAGAAGCCCAAAATGTGACATCCCCATTTTATTCCAAATTGCTGTAGTTTAGATCATTACAAATGCGAGACGAAAACTCCCGCGTTTCTAATATGTGTAGTTTTTGAGATATAAATTTTTTAAAATCTTGTTTTTGACGCCCGGAAATTACGAAAAATTGTCATATATTGCAAATTATTTAATAAACTTTTCTGCTGTTCAAAGTGATGGATGAACCCTTCAAAGCCATACATTTAGAGGCAATTATGACCTCTCTAGGTGCATTTGTTACAAAGATATTAATTATTTTATTGATTTAGGTTTTTATTTTTTTCCTTCCATGTTCCGCCGTAGTAGGATGCGATATTTGTATGACAGCTTTATTATAATGTCTTCTATCTACCCTATTTTTTACAAGACCTAATTCCATGGAACATTTAATCTACAGTCAATTAAAATTTTCGGTCAGGGCTGCCACTACCAATATCCGGATTTAACTGGATATAAAATCTACACAATATACACAGTATAGGACTTTTTATGAGTGGTGAAAGAAAACGTTATTAGGAACCTACACATATGTAATAAGATTATGTACCTGTTTATTTTTGTAGTTTGCTGTTTGTACAGTCAAAAAATCTGTACGCGTACGCTTCCAAGGGTGTATGACAAGACAAGACAAGTGAACACAAGAAGCATGACTAGTCATTGAATGTCTTCTTCTACTTCCAGGCTCTCTGCCCCATCTTGCATCTCATAATAGCTGTCGTCTGGACAAAATTCAGATGATGGTGTTATGTTTTCATCCTGTGATGATATAAAGGCAGCCTGTGGTGCTTTCAATAATGCTATTGCGGCAGATGGTTGGGGACGTTTTTTAATATTCTTTTGTCTTTGTGATATCGAAGCAGTGGCACCCATCGAAATATAATAAGTATGGAAGAGTAATCGACGCTCAAAATTTGCCCCATTGACTTAGTGCCGGCGGGGGTGGAGCTATTAATGAGTGCCGAACTGTCTATCAGTCGACTTTGTGACGTAGTGTCAAACAGTTGTTTACTATCACAAAAGAAAAAAATCGATATTAATGATTACCGGATTTAAATGACGCTGCAACCATGCCAAGTTGCATTGTAAATTGGTGCAGGACCCACACAGATGCAAAACAAAGCGATATTTATTTTCATTATTAAGTTATTGAATTTTTAATATTCCCATACCAAAATGTCATGGCCGATGTTATGCAATATATCTTTGAAAAAATGTGAATTACAAGCAACTACTTCGAATGAATAGGAAATTAAATTTTATGTCATCTTTAATATCGTTAGTTTATGTACCTACATAATAAAAAAAACGAAATATGACTTTTTTAACACGTTCACGGACACAACACCAACCTCAAAATTGCGTGATACGGCACAAATAAATTCCATACAACATTTTCTACGGCCATGGACGAACTGTCACATTTAACGTTGTTTCAAACATTGTGCCACTTTATGACGGAATAAATATGTATGTAATGTCGAACAAAAAAATCTTACCTATTGTGGCAGCTCGTCCACAGCCGTTACGTCCACAGCCGTGATGTGCCATAACAAGTGTCGTTCCCCTTTTAGGGTAGGTAGTGCATGAGGTTGAGGTTGCCCTAGAGCTTTTTTGCTGTGACACTAGCGGCGTAATTAAAAACACCGGCCACAGCCGCAGTGCCATTTCACGAGGGTCTCAGTTTCCGTCTCTCGACGTACTGTCCGTGAACGTGTTAAGTTTTCCAAAAAATGAAGAACGCCTTGGTTGGATGCAGTTCGTCGCGAATTGCGAAACGAGAATTGGATGCCTAGCAAACATTGCAGGATTTGCAGTATCCATTTTGATGAATCGGATTATGTCATCTCAAAAACTGGAAAACATTTTTTAAAAGTCACAGCGGTCCCAAATTGTACAGTACGTTGTCAACATTTATTTACCTACGATAATTTAATTAATATTTAAATGAATATCAGACGTCGAGGAGTTTATCACAGGTCTATTAGATATGTTTAGATGCTAAAGATTATTTGACGCTGACTACTCTTACAACATAATATCTTCTGATATACTATTTTACAACTTTATAATAGTGTAACATAAGTATATTAAATGATTCAAGGGGAACAATCATTCAATCATATAAAAAAATATTAATAAAATTCATTATTCAATTACTGTGTTGTTTTTGTATTACGAGTAAACCATCCACGTCAAATGTTGAAAGACATGGCCGCGTTCAAATAACCCTTATGAAAAAAAAAATTGACAAATGGAAATCTTGTGTCAGAGAGCTTGTGACCAATTGCAGATTTTTGTCTTTCAGACGGTATAAAACCTTACTGAAATTACTGTCTACTCAAACGTTATACCAGCATCTGACATAAATGACTTCATACCTTAACTCAATTAATATTTAGTTGATTATTGAAACCACTCGATACATAAGATCTTTTCATTTCAAAAAGTGGGCGTTTTGGAGCGGATTTGTCAGTCGTTTTTGTTAGACGTTACTCTTCCATACTTATTATATTTCGATGAGTGGCACCACATTTTCTTCCATATGAACTCAAAACCAAAAATAATAAATATCCCGAGAAAACGGCGTATTAAATTAAAAAGACCGAAGTGTCAACCCTAGAGACCGGATAACCCGGATATAAAGTGTTTAGGTGATTACTTGAATGTTCCACGGAATTAGGTTTTGTAAAAAATAGGGTAGATTGAAGACATAATATTGAAGCTGTCATACAAATATCGCGTCCTACTACGGCGGAACATGGAAGGAAAAAAATAAAAACCTAAATCAATAAAATAATTAATATCTTTGTAACAAATGCACCTAGAGAGGTCATAATTGCCTCTAAATGTATGGCTTTGAAGGGTTCATCCATCACTTTGAACAGCAGAAAAGTTTATTAAATAATTTGCAATATATGACAATTTTTCGTAATTTCCGGGCGTCAAAAACAAGATTTTAAAAAATTTATATCTCAAAAACTACACATATTAGAAACGCGGGAGTTTTCGTCTCGCATTTGTAATGATCTAAACTACAGCAATTTGGAAAAAAATGGGGATGTCACATTTTGGGCTTCTATAAAACACTGTGATGTCGTAAGAGACGGCTAAGGGAATAAAGGCGTATAGTTTTGTTAGGTGATGTGCTTGCAACCTGTCACTAATACACTGGTAAACATCTTAGCCTAAGTGTGCAAAATGTGGTTACAGAATTAACAACAAGTTTTTAGAGTTGTTGGTAATTCTCTAGCTCTGCCTACCCCACTCTGGGAATAAAGGCGTGAGTTTATGTATGTATGTATCTATGTAACTACAATAAATAAATCAGCAGACTCAAGAAATGCAAGATTTTGTGTAAAATGTTTTTTTTACGTTAAATAATTTTTGCTCGAGGAGATTCACGCTTGGCGTGCTCATCGGTTCGTTGTGTAACAGAAAGTAATTTTGTAAATTGACAAAGGTAACTCAAAGTTCTTTAGTTAATTGGATATGCCGCTTTTCACATTTTCGGAGATTTTTGTGAATTTTTCACTTACTTGTTTTTTGTAACATACCAATCAACAAGCACATTTTGTCTAAACACATTTATTTTGCAACTGTTTTTTTAAATATAAAAATAAGAAGCGTTTAAAGGGGCAATACTGTAAAATGCACACAGGCTTATCTCATTATGTTTCAGTCTCTGCGTTTGTTTTACAGGTTTTTCTTTATATGTATTTTAAGTTTTTAGTTTTTATCTTCGTCTGTCTTGTTTTTCTGTGCACGCACTTTGTAAAGTTTTGATTGGTTATTTGGATCATTGGTAGGGGATTTAATTCGGCATCAGGTTTGCAGTTTCTACTTATTTTTGGGCAATAAAGATTAAATGAATAAATAAAAGCATTTCACTGACTTCTGAGGATTAGCAAAGCACTGCAGTTTCAGGATTGCAGTTTTCTAAATGCAAATACCTGTGGGTCTCAGGTCCTACTTGCCATTGGATAGCCTGTATACTCGTTTTTCCTTACCATAAACAAGACCGGTCCTAGTAGAGAACCTTGGGGGAGACCTAGGAGACGTTTATCGGCTAAAACGATGATTGTGATGAAAAACAATAAAGCCACGCCGTCTCATTTGAATGTAAAACTGTGTTCAGTTAAAAATACAAAGTTCAGCTCATAGCAACTTTAAGTAAACTTAACACCACCATCCAAAACAATAGGGTAGTAAAGGAAGACGAAGTTTATATGTCTATACTACCTTTTTTGTTTTAGAAGGCAGTATACCGTGTCCGACGTTTTATGACACACGCAGTGTTTACACGGGGAAGTCCATAAACACGAGTGTCTGCCATCGAGACACCGTGTCAACAATCAACATCGTAAAACAAGTGCGAGTAGGACTCGGTGAGGAAATAATAAACCTAACTCGTGTAATAATAAATACATGCAGGGAAATAAAAATATTATTTGGTCATCAGGTAAATAAATATATGTTAACGGACATTCTCACACAAGTTGACCTATTCCCTAACTAAGGATCCCCTTGATCGAATGTATAATTTCATCGAAAGTTATTTCTCCTGAAATCTTATTCTTAGATTATTTTAAGCATAGGTGACGTAGGTTAGGTTAGGTAAGGTTAGACGTGTGACCTCCAAAAAAAGTAAAAAAACGCTTGAATGCCTGTCGAAAAATTCTATGATATGAGTGTCTGTGATTCAATGGTGAACCCTCAAACTAAGGTTTATAGGCCTGTATTATGTGTAATGGACAACATAAAGAGAAATACTTATCTAAATAAATACTCAAAAAAAAACCTAGACTCAACTTGGACAAGATGCCTTGTGAGAACGATATCGCTATAGAAAATGTATTGGTTCAACGTACGTTAACGGGTGGTCGCGTCGAGCATTTTTGACTATTCTATACATGTCGACAGTGTAGTTAGCGGCATTACATACATACATTAATTAACATTAAATTAGGGCTGTTTTCCAGAGGCGGAGGCAGAGGCTGCTTCTTCCACTTTCATACATTGAGTTATGCACGTCGGTTTCGGGTACTTCGGCCCTTTTCCAGTATTTCTCCAATTTCCAAATTTGATCTTTATCGGTTAAGCCGTTTCGACGTAAAGGAGTCACAAACATACTAACTCGTACAAACAAACTTTAGCTTTTATAATATTTTTGTGATAATGGATTCCTATATTTATTGCAAATTTCAACTAATTTGCGCGTGGTTTCCGGGTTTGAATAGTGGAATAAAGTCTTGTAAATACGCTGGTAGACATCTAATACTTATTGTACAAAATGTGGTTACTCAATTATCAACAAGTTTTAAAAGTTGTAGGGAATTCTGTAGCTCTAACTACCCAACTCTGAGATTACAGGCATGAAGGTATGACATGTCATGTAATTCTCAAGATACATTTGTTTTTAACACTAATTAAAATATACGTTGACAATACTTTTTGTTTCTGATGGTGTTATTTCCAGAACAGGGGGGTTATTATGACATAGCAATGCAGTTCTGTTTACGCTGAGAGAAGAGGACAGAGCTATACAATTTGTATAGCTCTGTCCTTTTCTCTCAGCGTAAATTGAACTGCATAGCTACGTCATAATAACCCCTCTGGAAGGTTCAAAAATACCCCAATCAGTTTCAAATCAGATGGAAATCAATTGCAGTCGTATATCTTGATCGGTTGAAGTAAAGTTCAATTTGGCATTCAACGGAAAGGGTGGCGATAAAAAACAAACGCTGGAAATAGTAGAGAAAAGAACTGCAGGTCAACGATTTTAAACAATAATGTACCTAACCTCAGTTAATATAAAGCCCTTCACCGAAATAATCAAACCAAACGTTGAAGATTAATATGCATTTTAAGATATTAATAACTATTTTTTGATTATAATTTATGCACTATTTAAGCTCAAACAGTTTCGTCGAAAACACTGCAACACAACAAAGTAAAATTATTTCGACGGAACTAAAGACTACAAGTATAAAACACTATAACCTATATTATTAAAATATAATTATTATGTTGATCACAAAAACCGAATTTAGACGAAGTTAGAAGTTTATGTTTCAAAAAATATGAAAAAATCTATCAAGATTTATACTATACTTTTTGAATGTTTTTCAACTTCAAAAATAATTAAAAATATATTTCTACTCAAAAGACTACAAAATAAATAGTTTTTTTTTTAACCCTCTTGGAATGTAATTGAAATTTAATTCAATATTCCGTTATAATTATATTTATTAAAAATCTAAATTTCTAGTCTGTAATCCACCGTTTTTAGGCGTAAAATCCATGATTATAAGGACAGTCAGTATCTACATACGTATGAACGAACTTACAGCAGAGTGTTAGCAATAGGGGATCCGGTTAGCCTTTTAGGCACACAACCGATTTAATTTTCAATTTTTTAAAAGAGCTCAAAGTCGTTTTCTGTTTAGGAGCTACATATTCAATCTAATAAACCCCTATTTTGCTTTAACGTTAAAAACCTTTGAAAGTTCAAAAATAACGTTATTCTTAAGACTCCCTTTTTCCTGTTTTTCCACACACATAATAATAACTAACAAAGGCCTTTTCCCTTTACGAGTTTTAATCCATCCATGAATTCCTTTGCTTTATTTCTCTCATGGTCCTTCCGGACATCCACCGGGCATTTAGGAAAATAACTCAAGCGTTCATTTGAGAGCAGATGGTATTTATTTTATTGCCGCTCGCGTTTTATTCAATTGTGGAGCATTCTGTGTTATGTTAGGAATTGGACGTTAAACTTTGAAGTTTTCGAACAATACTGACGAAGATCGTGAAGGAATTCAGTATTCACAAAGGACATTGGGTAGGTTTGTATGAACAAAATTGTATTTTTAGCGGCATTGAATTATTTTTTTACTCTGGTTTATTCCTCTAACCATTATAAGCCTTTAATGGGCAAAGGCCTCTTGATATTACAATACGTCTTGTCTATTGCAACCTCTAAGCAATCTTTAGAAAAGCATTTGCGAAGTGATGTAGGCAGAGAGTCATTACACGTACGATTATTAAACTTTGACATGGGATTTCATAGGAATTTGATTTAACCCTTTATAGGGCAAAACTAAAAATAAACCTGAATTCTAGCCTCATTAGATTCCTCCTTTCACACAAAATCCTTTCAATAAAAATACAAAAAGTATTAAGTGGTCATTTTTAGTACCAGGTTTTAAAATTGCCCTTTAAAGGGTTAAATAATGTGCAACTTTGACAAAGTTATTTCGTGATCAAGGAATCAAATAGGTGTGATTCACTTGCCTAATTTTTAAAGAGTGTATATGCTTTTTTTTAAGTACATACATAACTCGCAGAGTAATAATCTAAACCGGAAACTTGAAAGATTTTTCTCAACTACTCCGTATCAAGTTAATAGCTATATTATGGAAGTTTTTTAATATCGTCTTTGATGAGCAGCAAACGATAACTTTCCGAAGCTTTTAAGGAGTTTCCATACAAGTTGTTTACTTTTACTTTATAGGCAGGTCTTTTGTTGATACTTTGGTCAACATCTCGCTCAACTTTGCACAGAGCTTCAAAGGACTTTGAAGAAGAATATCACAAATATATTGTAAACCAAAATCGTAAGTATTTTGGTGTGTAATATTTTTATCGAAATACTTTTTATACGTAACTCACTATAGAATAGTTTTCTTTGCTAATATGCTAAGTACTACATGCATATCTTCACGCCTGTAATCCCAGAGTGGGGTAGGCAGAGCTACAAAACTACTTTCAACTTAAAAAACTTGCTGATGATTCAGTACTGCATTTTCACAAATCGGCTAAGATGTTTACCAGCGTATTAGTGACAGCTTGCAAGCCCATCGCGTAACAGTACTACAACTCTATATTCCCTTAGTCGGCTCTTACGACATCCACGGCAAGACATGGAGTTGCACTATTCTACCCTAGCAACCACACGTATGTACTTCGTTACTAAAAAAAACACTTTTATAGAAATGGGTAAGTGTGTGTGTGTTAATTTGTTACTCGTTCGTGTGCAAGCGGCTCGATGGACTTAATTTGAAATAGAGATATCTTGTACCCTGGATTAACACATTCTGCTGTATATTTACTTAACCACTAGCACAGAGGCATTCCATCTTAGCCTCAGGGTTGGCATCGCATTTGCAGTCTTAGGATTGCATTGCAGTCTTGTGATTGAGAATGTCTATGGGTCACAGTTTCCACTTACCATCAGGTGGCCAGTGTGCTCGTCTGTCTACTCGATGCCATAAAAAAAAAAAACAGTAAAAGTCCCACGATAGCAAAATATCCAAAACCAAAATGCAACCCAGAGCCCCTGCATCATCAAGGTTATTCACTAAGAATGCACTATCAGCCCAATGGAACCTTGACACACCATATATAACTGTTTCACATTGACGTTATGACTCGAGTCGTAAGGAGTGTGAAACAAATCGTTTTATAATGTCACTGTGACACCGTTCTATTGGGTTTTATAGAATCCTGCCACAATTGCAATAATTGTCGAAACGGCACATATGCCAAAAATCGTAGAAAGTTTCCGTTTTTACATAATTTACTTACATCAAGTTTTATGTTTGTCTGTTGTTAATTTGTTTTCGCTTTTCATATTTGTGTTTGTGAGTGCTTTTGTTAAATTGTATCTTTTTTGTAATGTAATTATGAACTTAAACAAATTAATATAAAGCTCACGGTTGCCCACGTGGTCGTTTGTTTTTATTGCCATCTATTACACCATCTTCAAACGATTTCAATAAAACATTTCACACGACCCGGATAATATTTTATCGCCAAATTATCTGCCATATGTCAGACGGATCCATAAAACAATCTATCACATACTGCGTCTTTCTTATTGACGTGAATCGCGGCGAGTCCAGTCCCAGTCGGGTGTTATTCTTTCAAGTTACATTACTGACGATTTACCGGCAAATCTTAGTTGAGTTGTCAGTACTTATAAACTACGTGTTCATGCGTATTTTCGATTAAAACTTAGATTTTTCTCATAGCTACAGTCTAAAGATTGCAATACTATGACAATTCCTCTGCCAGTAATTTCAACGATCGCCTTATCCCCACACCGAAACACAACAATGTGAACACTGCTGCTTGGCGGTAGGTTAAAGGATAACGTGGTGGTAACGTGGTACAAGCACGCGGGGCGCCTAGAACAGGGACACCTTCAATAAGGGCTGATTCATGTAACAAACAGTTGAGAGAAGTATAAAAATAACCAAGATAGCAAAACAGAATTTAACATGGAGTTTATATGGACAACCGGTTGAATGACGTCACAGTGCATAATCTCTTCGTCTTATCACTGTCTTATTAGCTGTTTAAAACGCTTGTGTAGATTTTCAAATTAAATTCACTCGATAAGATAAGATCTCTTTTATGGTATTTTCATATTTTGATAAGCAATGCGATTAAAAAATTCCCTATTTCCCGGTTAAGACTTTGTTAACGAGATGAATACTGACGTTTAGAGAATATCCCCCCTGATTCCTTATTGGATACTTGACCCATATTTTGCTGGAGATTTAAGAACTAGCCTAGGGATTTAAGAGACGGAAAATATGGGTTTAGGATTCAAAAGGTTTGAAAAGATCTTGATTCATAAATATCTTTATAATACTGCCGTTATACTAAAGCTGCATAGCAATAGTCCAAGCATTTTAGATTTAATGTGATTACCGAAAGAGTGGTTGCCGGATTAGAATAGTGCCACTCCAAGTCTTAAAGGCGTGTAGTTCTGTTAGGCGATGAGCTTGCAACCTGTCACTAATACACTATTAACATCTTTGCCTAAGTGTGCAAAATGTGGTTACAGAATTATCAAAAACTTTTTATAGTTGTTGGAAATTCTGTAGCTCTGCCTACCCCACTCTGGGAATAAAGGCGTGAGTTTATGTATGTATGTATGTACCGAAAGAGTATAAAATGCTTCAACTACCACATTGCAGTTAGCCTTTTACGGTGTTAGGAACGGCGGTACAGGTATTTATCTGTTTAAATATAAGATCTTGAATCTGATCACTCTATGTGAATCTAGGGCATCGCCTACGGACATCCTCAGTCATTCTCGCTCGTTACACTTCTTTCGTAACTCTTCTTTCATCCATTCTTTCGAGGTAACCATCTTAGCATACTCTTTTCGATCTTTGTCACCTCATCTTCTATGAATCCACATCGTTCTCGGATCTTGCTATTTTTAAGTGTGTCCATCATCCTTGGGTGGTGGAACCAGTAATGGACAAAAACCCAATGGTGAACACTTGATTCTTATTTTACAGAAGATAAGAGTTATTCATTTGTTTTGCAACAATCATTCATTTAAAATTTGAATTAAGAGTTAAGTGTCCATTACAGGTGCCTGTCAGCTAAATGTCCATCTTGCCGTTACCCTAACTACTCACATATTTCTCACGTTCACATGCATATTGGTTCTGCTTCTTCTTAAATTGAATAAGGGCCAAAACAAAAGCACCTGATACCGACGTAAGTGCATTAAAAGGTTGGTGAATGTAGAACAACCGATGTATGCTGAGACCGGTTCACCTGGCGTTTCATAGTCTCTGCCTACCCCATTGGGAGACAGGCGTGAAGGTGTTTATGTACCTATGTATATTTTTATGTCAAATTAAAGAAGAAGCTAAAGAGGAATCGTAATTTGTTTCAACTTAAACTCAATCTGACTGTAGGTAAGTGATAAGCGAAATCTGCGGTAAGGGCAGATATTAGTCAGAACCAACAAACGTAGATTTAAGGCTAGGTTACATAGGCATCTCCTGGATTCATTGTGAATGCGATGCTCACCTTTAATTATATAATTATAGGTGAGCATGAGTAAAATCATAGTGTATATCTATTTAAGTACCGCTTTTATATTATGTGTAATGATACCAATGATCAACAAGCTGGACCGAAGATTCCGCAAACAGTTTTGTGGAACAATGCATAACCTGTAAACTTTGTGTTTGTTATAATAAATATATAAATAAAATAAAATAAAATAGTGTGATGAGCGCGAATATTTGTTCCTGAGTCATGGATGTTTTCTAATGTATTTAAGTATATATTTCTCTATATAAGTATTTATATAGTTGTCTAGTACCCATAATACAAGCCTTGAGCTTAGTTTGGGACTAGGTCAATTGGTGTGACATTGTCCCCTGAAGAAGAACATTACCAAATTTTTCGATAAATATCTGTAATAAATCTAAATAATTAGTTTAGTTGAATTCCAGAGACTTTCGGAATGGTAAATTGAAATTTCCATTTCAGTAACTTCTTATCATTATTTTTATTACAAAGTTTCAAATAATTTATTGATAAAGTTTCTGATAAACATTTGATTTTCGTGCTGCTGACTTTGCTTTTTTTATGAGTCCCAATACTTAAGTCTACGGTAAGTATGGCGAAGATTTTGTCAGATCTAATAATCTATAAAGTACACAATTAACAGATATTTTTTTAAAACTGGATCATATGCAAAATTGTCAAAATTGGTAGCTTAAAATTGTCTATTCTCTCAAATACATGTAATATAGTATACTTTGTGTGTACTTTGGTGTATTCCACCATTTTAAAGCGTCATTCCGACTGAACGGATCAACCGAGCGTTTCAGCGTATTTAAACAAAATTCCTGCCACGCTGGCAATAGGAATGCGTGTGAATTCCGGTACGCTTAGAATCGCACGTAATTAAATTTATTTTTAAATAAGGATACGAACAGCCTCGACGATAAATATTGGCTGCTGTCTATTAACGTTGAAAGCAACCAGTTAACCAGCGTTTCAAGGTTTTTTTATGGCATGGGGAAAGTTAACGATCACACCACACGTCACCTCTATTTCATCTAGTGACATTTCAGTATTCATGGTGCAGCTTATATGAATCTCAATGATGTGAAAACTTGTTACCTTAGCAATTTATAGCGAATTGTCACCTGTCACCTATCACTGTCAAGATGGTAAAATAGTTGACTAACTAACTACGTGCTAGATTAGCAGTTTATAATGTTTGTTTCATCTGAATTTCATAGCCGATTTTGATTTTAATTTCATTTTTATTGTTCTCTTTTACTGTATTTTCATATTTTAGAGGAATGCTATTTGAAAAAGTTATACTTATCCGAAAAAAAAAACACAATTTCCGTAGGATGATCAACGCAGACAAAGTAGCAGGCCAAGGCTAGTGGTTATGTATATATTATTATAAAGGGTCATATTCATTATTAATTTTATGCAATTTAATTGCCAAGCCGGGTCCGCTTTCTAAACTTCAAAAAAATCTACTGTGAATTCAGTTCTTGCATAATAGGGTATTTGATAAGAATTAAATTAAATTGGTTTTTCATTATCAACAGATAAACATTATAAAATACTAGGAAAACATCAATCTTTTATTTATGTTTGCTATTTTAAGATTTTTAAATTCATAAAATCCAACAATAAGGACGCTGTTTGATTGTGACGTCACAAGATAGTAATCCCTGTAAATTCCATAGTAACGGAGCGTTTTTGATGTTTCATAAAAAAAGCTGATTTGACTTTTGTCAAATACCGTATTCAATAAAAAACACCTCTTAACATTTTGCTAAACATTTCAATTATATTTAAAACATATTCTGAATTCATAGCTAAAAATACCCGGCATAATTCGTTCTCGTGAACACAAATAATAATGAAAAACATCACAAGAGTGAGGATTTAAGGAAATGTACGTATTTACACTTAGTTAACAAAACGAAATAATAACGTTAACTAATTTTTAAATACAATTTCTTGACTCAAGCGCAGGATAAACTGAAAAAAAAGTACATTACGACAGATAATAATAGTTACATGATCCATTACTGCTTTAGGTCGAATTATGACAAACACAGTTCATTTTAAAGCAGCAATTTACAGCGCGCATGAAGATTTGGACGGTCGTGGGTAGCTTAAGAAAGGTGTGAGCCGACCTTTGTTGCCAAATTCGTATCTTTAACCACATTTTAAATAATTAAAACAAACAAAGGTACAAATCCTTTGTTTTAATTTTAATGAAATAACAACGACACCTGCCTCCCCCTTTGTAAATTAATTGCTTGAATCTGCTGAGCCGTCGACCAAAAGTGACTTTAATGAAAATGTCTTGGAGGTTAGAATTCTATTTTTGTGTTGAATTATCTTATTTGAATAAACGAAATGCTTTTGGTTTTGCGCCCACACTTTAAAAACCTGATTGCATTTTTAACTGTTTTCTTTATTAGTGTTAATAACAATCGTCACTTCAGAATATTATAGTCATTGTAATCATATTAAAGTCATTTGATTGTGGTTTGCGATCGAATGACATATTCGACCAAAAAACCCCTTTACCATTTTTAGACATTAAGGTATATAAGTGGTAAAGGACTTTCTGGGACTTCAATTTATGTTATCTATGTATATTACAAGTTTGTAAGATTTTGTAAAAAAAAATATCCATTAATAAATAAAAAAAGTAATGCATGATTAAAAGATGATTAAGATCCAAACATACTTACAAAAATAATGTAATGACAAAACATTGTTTAATAAATTGTTTTTACCTTCCTATTTAGTGACAAAAATATTAAGACTTATGAAAAAAAACTCGGTTATTTGGTCCAAAATGTCTCCGGTGAACTCCGGTCCATCCCAAAATAAATATTTCATTATCAACGCCTCGACAAATTCTTTATTTTAACCCAAAACTCCCTTTTTTTCCAAAACAAAGTAATTCTTAACTCCGAGCAAAGCGTACCTACTTAGCCAACTTTCGGATAAATAATTTACACCAAAAAAGGGACTAATTAAAAACCAAGTTCTAAACGGAACCCTGTGTCCGTAATGAGTGTTCCAACTTTATAATTTACAGTTCCATGGCAAAGTTCCCGTGGGAAATTAGGTTGAGGACTCAATGGTGTCGCGCTTGTCTAATGGCTATTCTTTAAGTCAAGTGTGGTTATGACATGTGGTCGTTGGAGACAAAATTGTTTAAGACGAGCAGATTTGTGGAGGGTTTTAATATAGACTTTTAAGTTTGTCAGTAAAAGTGAAGCGATCTTGTCTGTTTTAGTTTTATTGAAGCATTCAAGAGTATTTTCATGTGTGTATTTTTTTGTGATTTCAAGAGAATATTCTTAATCAAGTCAATATAATTTATACTACTTTTCAGGGGGGTCCATTATATTATTTTAAAATAAAATCAAAATGATGACATGTGTAGGTACTTTTTATTTCATCCGACTTTTACGGGTTTATTTTGCACCAGTAAATTAACCGTAAATAGTTGTCCTTGTAAAAGTGCCTACAGGGTAGTGATTCTGTGAACAACGGCGGTCGGACGGACGGACGAGTGAATGTCGAAGCGGCGAGTTTAAGTAGTCCTGTCAGTGCGAACAAAACATATTTTAGCGCGTGCATTGTCAATTTAGCAGCATGGTTTCTGCCGATGGATCAAACGTATAAGGCTGCTTAATTGAGAATACACATGTTTTGTTCGCTCTGACGGGACTACTTAAACTCGCCGCTGCGACTCGTCCGTCCGACCGTCTGTTGTTTTTGAGAGAATAACACCTCAAGGCCCACTTAAAGACAAGACTTTAATTGTTATTTCCATGGCAACAATTTTCCCGGCAGAAGCTGATTCAATACTGAATTTAACTTGAGCACTTTATATTTAAAATCGAAAGTGTTTTGTTTCAAATTTACAAAAACAAACTTTTAAGAATATAAGATGGCCCTTTTGTATAGTTACTGAAGAGTGAAGACGACGAAAGTTTTATAAAGAAAGATATTATTTAGCACAAATGAAATTCTATATTTTAAGTACTTGAGCAAAACTTAATTTAATTGTCGGTACGTTATTTAACGTAAACTTTTTAACAGTAAAACAACCCCATCTGATCGTGCAACAATAGTCAATACCGACCTATTTATGAGGAGAAAAATAATAACTTTTAAATATACAAAAACTCTTAATTTAGCCCAGGACAACTTTAATAAATTAGCTTTTTAATATAAATAAAAAACCGTACAAGTGCGAGTTGAACTCGCCCAGCGAGGGTTCTGTACACATTAGTAAGTACTTTTTTAATTCCTCGTCATCAATCAAAAATCATACATTATAAAAATAATTAAAAAACTGTTTGAGCTTGTGTCAATGAAGCCCTTTCATACGAGACTCCACGTGACACGGTTAACTCAACTCTAAAGTTTGGACCGCTGTTATTTGCATAAAGACCGTTTTTTATGGGATTTAATGCAACATGTATAGTTTTTAGATTTTTTCCTATGCTTGTAGTACTTGCCGAATTTCATAGTTTTACCTGGAAAATACCCTATAAATTTTGATTCTTTTGAGAGTGTCAAAATATATGGTTTTTGCGGCATAAACAGTCTTATCTTCTTTTTAGGTTAACTTAGAAGTTTGAATTTTTTGAGCTTTAAGGGGAGACTTGAGTTTATGGTTTTAATATCTTCACGCGTTCCCGAGGTTAAAGGTCTTGACAGAGACAGACGGACGGACGGACAACAAAGTGATCCTATAAGGGTTCCGTTTTTTCCTGTTGAGGTACGGATCCCTAAAAATAAAAAACCGAAATGCCATAGTTCGATTTTCAATTTGATACTCACATTCAATTAAGGACACAGAGGGCTGCTGCTTGCATCGGGTTTTAAAAACATATTTTCTTTACACCATTTTTAATACAAAAGAAAAAAAATCCTTTCATATTTTTGAAACATCCTCAAAAGCATAAATACCTCTCAAACTCCGTCACAAAGAGAGTTTATTTCAACACTGTAATCGAGTTGTTTTGTTGGCATTAGGGCCCTAATTAGGCCGGTGGCTAATCTATCTCGTTAGTCTGTGACGCGACAGTGTCAAGAATGTTAATTAAAAGGCCTTGTTTGCACAGAGTAGGACAGACGGTTTATAACGTGGTTTAATTTTTCTTTTACCTTTCAGCGTGGGCTCTAATTTACTCGGAAACCATAACGAGGGTACACGGAAAAAACAAGACTAGTCACCAAAGTAATTTTTTTTTGATATTGCGATTTGAAAGTTAGAAGTCATGTTATTTAATTAAAAATTAAAAGCAATATTCATTAGTGGTATGTGACAGTTAATTAAATTTTGAGATTTTCTTTTTGTGCAGGTACATTTATTATAGATAATTTATTTTGTGATTTTATCGTATTCTCAACTTTATGACCTTTTTTTTACGACATAGAGAAGACAAACGAGCACACAGGCCATCTGATGGTAAGTAAAAACTGTGACCCATAGACTTTCGCATTTACAAGCCTGCAATGCAATCCTAAGACTGCAAATGCGTTGCCAACACTGAGGACTAAGATGGAATGCCTCTATGCTAGTCATTTCACCGGCTGTCTTATCCCCAAACCAGAACACAACAATGCAAACACTGCTGTTTGGCGGTAGGTTAATGGATAAGATGGTGGTTGCGATCCGGACGGACCCTGCACAAGGTCCGACCACCCGCAAAATCACCACCTGCATTTAATTGACAAAAGCAATTTTGTTTTACCGATTTGAATAGAGCCCTTGTTTACTTAATGGTCGCTTTTATCGCGGCGTATAAAGCATCCCGTCACTCTCGCTTTTATATACTGGCCTGAAAGTGACAGATGTTTTATCCAATTTTATCCATATCGATAAACTCGACCATAATACGTGGGCAGGGGCTCTTAAAATCGGTAAAGTAATAATTCTTTTGAAGTGTTATGGTATTGTTTTTAACTCGGCCACTATTACTGTGAAGTAAATAAGAGCTATCATAACGTTGACGATACGATAACATGTCAGAAGTAATAATAAAGGCCCGACTATCTGAACGTACAAAGAACGTACGGCAAAGAGGAAACTAGCCAACACGTCCTAACCGAGTGTGTAATGTACTCGTCACTGAGACATCGCACATTCGGGGAGGACTCATTATCAGTAGAGACACTCAAAAGCATTAACCTACAGGACGCACTTTTGTTCTGTAGGAAAACAAGAAGATGGGATCAGTGCTGGATGGGAGCGTCGCCGGGCCAATAACCTGAGGCCTGACCAAGGGGAACAGGGCGGAATGACTGGAGAGCCACTCGACCGCCCGTCTGCCTCGGCTGCGTCCCCACTCAACATCATCAACATCATCATCATCTGAACGTACAACTTACTCAATAAATGTCTTTTATCTTTTTTATCTTTATCTTTTTATTTTTTGCGTTTAAAGTCGCTGTCATTAGAACTTGCAAAAGATGTAAATAGAACCAAACGAACCAATTCACCATGATTACTCGATAATCACGTACTTTTAAGTATCAAGTGAGGTCTTTGCAATGATTTATACACTAGATCATCATTTTCACATTAAGTTTAAGATGAAATAAGTATTCATCATACGTTATTTGTAATAAAAACACGCTTGGTAAATATTTGAGGTTATGTGTCAAACAGTACTCATTTGTTTACTTAGTTCTCAAGTTCTATTGACGGCGACATTAGTAATATTTTGATTCTAAGCGAACTTACATAATATCTATCTATATAGCTTAGTTTCGTACATTTTGTGTGAGACTGTCCCCTGGTATTTATTTATATTTATTTAAACCCTCTGCTAGAATGTGTACATTTTGTTATTCTTTGACACATTTCCCTTTGGTCTAGGCGACGAGCAGCAGCAGTTTGCGGACGCCCAGTACCTGCGGCTTTAGACAAAGTGACGCAATAACTTTACTGCAAACATTAACAGCTACACTGCCCTCCGGAGAAAAGGCACAAGTGCAATTAATTCATATAGGCATATTAAACTCTCAATGGTTATAATAAGGTTTGAAGTTCAATACAATTCATAATAGTAGTTGTGCCTTTTTTCCGTACGAGGGCAGCATAGTGGTGAGGCTACTTACAGCTGGGCTGCAACGCCGCATTTATTTGGTTTTCTTGATTATTGAGGTATAATTCTCTTATTATTTTATTACAGTCGCGGAATGAAAAGGTTGACCACCTTAAGGTCTATAGTTATAGTTTTGCTTGCTCAATATAACTTATCATAACTGCTTATCGACCGAGTATGTCATTTCACTACATGGCCTACAGATACATGGTTACCATGGTCACGTCAACAGCCACTATTGGTTTAAACTGAACTCAAGTTTTTATTGGTCGTTACAAAAGTGTTGCTATGGTCACGTGTAAACTACAGCCACAATCTCAAAACCAATAGGTTAACTGAACTTAGTCTTTGTTGGTCGTTCCAAAAGGGTTGCTATGGTCACGTATAAACAACAGCCACTATTGGTTCAATATTATTTCTTTCGTCTGTTTACACAGTTTAAAAAGGTAACATGTGCTTCCAACGCGTAAATGAATTTATTTGAAAACTGGTCAACCTTTTTGTTCCGCGACTGTACATGTAAATCCTGTCAAAAAAAAAGTGTCAAGAAGTCGAACGAGCACCCAGGCCACTTAATGGTAAGTGGATTCTGAGATTCATAGATTGCATTCTCAAGACATCTACAGACTGCAATTCTCACAACGCAAATGCGTTGACAACTCTTAGCACTAAGATGAAATGCCTCTATGCTAGTCATTTTACCGGTAGTCTTAACCCCAAAACTGGAACACAAGCATACGAACACTGCTGCTTGGCGGTGGGTTAAAGGATAAGATGGTGGTAGCAATTGTAATATAAATTGGTCATTTAAATGTTAAACTCGCGAATACGTTCTTTTATTCACAAAATTACCCTTTGTATGCGACATTCGAATATTTTTCATCACAATGAGTACAATAAAAGGTTGAAATATCTCAATTATCAGGAAACAAACCAAAGCAATTAATCAAAAATATATTACAGAATTTCAGGCATTTCGATTAAAGCCCGTAAATTTGGGTGATGTGTTACCACCGGCTCCTTTTGGAGCCAACTTACCTTACACACTGGCAAGCTTTGAGCACCGAACTGTACAAGCCACTGTTAAAGTAAATTACAATAAGTCCACGACGAAAACCATTGAAAATTGAACCTTCCCACGCCTTTCTAAAGTCTCAAATTAGTTCTCTCGATTTAGACTTGTTCCTTTTTTGTGTGACTAATACGATTTGTTAGGTTTTTTGCCCCCAACAGTGGGTCCGGGATTTATGAATTGTGATAGAGGAACGGGAAAATTGATTTATCCTTGTTTTTGGCGTTGAATTAGGTTTTGCTTTGTATATCGGAGGACGTTTTGGTGGTAAATAGTTTTTTATGTGTTTTTGATATCTAGAGCGTTTGTGGTCATAAAAGTGATATCTGAACTTGTTCGACTATTTTTAATTCCATACTGCTTCTCTATTGTACTCAATTTGGTTATAGCTCTGATTTTTTTAACTGTAAGAGCTATGTGGATCAATTTTATTTTGTTTCTACACATTGTTTTGTTGGCTTTACCAGTCCAACTAAGCATTTACCGACAAAAAAGTTTCTTAAGTGCAATTCTCGGTATCATACATACATACATGCATACATAAACTCACGCCTTCATTCCCAGAGTTCGGTAGGCAGAGCTACAGACTTACCAACAACTCTAAAAACCTTGTTGATAATTCTGTAACCACATTTTGCACAATCAAGCTAAGATGCTTACAGATGTAGTGAATAATCCTTTCCCATCGTTTTTTGTCTAATGTGTTCGTATATATCTAGCTTTCTCAATTAGCTTCAGTACCCATCAATATGCGAACTGAGAAAGCAAGATAAATACGAAGTTATCCGACCAAAAACTATGGGAAAGGATTATTCACTACATCTGTACCAGTGTATTAGTGACAGGTTGCAAGCCCATCGACTAACAGTACTACAAGCCTTTATTTCCCAAGTCGTCTTTTACGACATCCACGGGAGGACATGGAGAGGCGCACCGTTCTAACCCCACGGGTTGACCGAGAATTGTATTTTATTTGGTTATTATAGGGGTAATACAAAAATTGCAACTCTACCTTTTTTTTTAATTTTAATTAATTTCTTTCACTCCTGTTAAGGTGTATTTTGCCAATGTCAAGTTATTTATAGACACTCCCATGGACTTATTACAGCAATAAGTCCGTGGATATCACACGCGAAGACAATTGTTCGGTAAAAGAGAATTTTCTCCAATGGACTAAACAGAAGCACGTGGGGCTAGCTCCACGCG
This sequence comes from Acleris laterana, assembly GCA_963966035.1. Classification (NCBI taxonomy): domain Eukaryota; kingdom Metazoa; phylum Arthropoda; class Insecta; order Lepidoptera; family Tortricidae; genus Acleris; species Acleris laterana. The sequence continues at coordinate 809,362 of OZ014443.1, forward strand.
CTTCTGTCAAGTCCCAACTGTCTACCTATTATAATGCTGTCTGTCTGTCAGCTGGCTGTATCTCATAAACTGTAACTATCTACCTATTACAGTTTATGAGATACAGCTAACTGACAGACAGATAGTGTTGGCTTAGTAGTTGGGTCCCGTTGGCACCGTTTGGATACGGAACCTTAAACAAACCGGCCAAGTGTGAGTCGGACTCGCAAACGAAAGGTTCGGTACCATTATCTATATAACGCACTATGCTAAACGGCAAAAAAATCACGTTTGTTGTATGGGACGGCACCCTAAAAAGAACGCACATGTAAAATCTAACGTTAGTAAGAGCAAAATTTCCAAAATACCAGCTAAATCCCCCATAAAACATCCAGAAAAACACTCAACTGTCAAACTTCCGCCATCGCTTCTAAAAATCCGGATCATTCATCCGATTTAACCCCCGGATGGATTTAAATCATGCCGCAAAAATCGCTAAGCCCCTAAGTTCCCGAAGTATTTGTCAGGAGTTGGGCATTTGTCACGTAAGAAGTTCGGGTTTAATCGGCAGCCGTCGGGGAACTTCGGCGGGCTATTAAGAATGTTGGTCAAGTTGCGCAATTTGTGCCCTCGCCCTTGATGCTGGGCTTGGACTAATCGGGGGATATCATAAGTTTCGTGTTTGTTCGGCGCGAAAGTATTTGAGATTAGTGATTGTTAGGACGAAGTACATCTTTAATAGATCATATAGAAAAACAGTCTTTCTTTTTTCTCTCAGTAGAAATCCGTTGTGGATCCTGATTTAGAGTTGGGCCCGCTCGGTATTTAAAGGGAGCGTTTAAAATTAATTAATTTATTTATTTATTTATTTAAGGAGAAGCAACAGCATTTACAATTCCGATAGTAGCTTTAATAGAGCCAATTACAGGAACTCACAAATAGATATAAAATAAAAAATATACACCTTAATTTAGTTCCTTTTTACCGTTCGTTAAATAACGCTGAATTTCTTTTCGTTAAAATTTATATAAATCAAAACAGAACAAATCTACATTGTAAGAAGACTGTTTAAAATCAAAAAGTTTGGGTTTTTAAGTGATGAATATTGTACATTAAAAAAAAATGCTGTTGTAATATTGTGACAATGTGCAGTCTCTACCTACCCTCATTTTCCTAATGCAATCCGGGGGTCGGCGAATATTGCGAGCCGGGTCGTGTAGCGAGTGAGCTTCCGATCTTGAGACACGTCACGCGCGCAAGACGTACTTGGTGCTTTCCCAAGACTTACTCAACTAGTGCACATGACGAGAAGCTACCGGACAATTGGGCTGCGGACTCGTGAAGTGTACCCGTGACAAGTGTGGTTGCATTGGATTTGGACCTAGATCACCCGACTGAGTACCCCCGGCAAACCTTTGTCTTTCCATTCCCTACACATTGTCACAATATAATTAAAGCCATATCACGGCATGTTAAAACATGCCAAGTTCGAATCACTAAAAGGTACAATATTTAGTAGCATTTATAATAGATCATAACAAGTTTTATCTCTCTCACAATATAACATGGCCTGATCACTTTATTATTACATCTCAATTTACACTTCCAATGCTACTCCAAATTGCTAATTCTCCTGAAGTTGCCTGAATTCAGTTTAAACTCTTCAACACGCTCGTCTCGAGTGACACTTGCATTATAATTACCGGTACTTCGGCGTCGCAGTTCCTCGTCGCTAGATAAATAACCCTGAAGCACCGTCTCGCATGCTTAACAGCAATAATAGAGAACCGTACCTTTACCATGAGTTACAATTAACGTACTCGCTAGCTATTCGAATGCTCTGTCCCTCGCAACCTCGCAGTATTCTTATAAAGTGCGAGGGACAGAGTATTCAACTCGCTAGCGAGTACGGTAGCTGTAACTAATGGTACAGCACCCTTACCACGAGGTACAATTAACGTACTCGCTAGCGATTCGAGTGCTCTGTCCCTCGCGACCTCGCAGTATTCTTATAAAGTGCGAAGGACAGAGTAATCAACTCGCTAGCGAGTACGGTAGCTGTTACTAATGGTACAGCACCCTTACCATGAGTTACAATTAACGTACTCGCTAGCGATTCCAATGCTCTGTCCCTCGCAAACTCGCAATATTCTAATAGAGTGCGAGGGACAGAGTATTCAACTCGCTAGCGAGTACGGTAGCTGTTACTAATGGTACAGCACCCTTACCATGAGTTACAATTCACGTACTCGCTAGCGATTCGAGTGTTCTGTCCCTCGAAACCTTGCAGTATTCTTATAAAATGCGAGGGGCAGAGTATTCAACTCGCTAGCGAGTACGGTAGCTGTAACTAATGGTACAGCACCCTTATCATGAGTTACAATTAACGTACTCGCTAGCTATTCCAATGCTCTGTCCCTCGCAGATCTTGCAGTATTCTTATAGATTGCGAGGGACAGAGCATTCTACTCGCTCGGTAATTGTAACTCATGATAAGGGTACAGTGAGGTTAGACGAGTTGTTCGACGCTAACGTAAACGATTTACGAAAACTGTCAAAATGTATGGAATACTGCATCCTACTTCAGGTACTCAATGCAACCATCATTATATATTTTGGATACCGATAACAAACGCCGAATGCATCTTGTCTAAAGCTTGAACTCGTTAATAACTAGTTTTTTTAAAGTTCGTTCTCAACAGTGTTCTTTGTAATAAAAACTATCGTAGTTTTAAAATTAAACGGACACTCACAATTATTTTGAAAAGTTTAAATATGGTATAAGAAAATTAGAATGGATGATAAAAAAAATATTTTGTAGATATAGAAAATCTCAGTATATTGAGAATAATTACGATTAAGGAAATATTTCAATAAAAGAGTTTCAGTTTCACTAGTTGCCATAAATACATTAGAGTGCAGGGTAAAATCCAAAAAAAACGTTATTAAATTGTTGTTTCTATGGTTTCAAATCTTAGGATTGCAATCTTGAGACCACGGTCTTGAGGCCCAAGTCCCACTTACCATTTGGTGGTACGTGTGCTCGTTTAAGTTAACTACATAGTATAAAACATAGTCGCTTCCCGCTGTCTGTCTGTCTGTCCCTATGTATGCAAACCTTTGAAACTACGCAACGGATTTTGATGCGGTTTTTTTTAACAGATAGAATGAGTCAAGAGAAAGTAAATATATAATGAATTCTATTTTATGTACGGGTGTTACAGAAAACTCATTTAAATCGAAACGAAGCGAGGGCAGGTTGCTAGAAAAAATTTAATACAAAACACTACACGTTTCAAATTTCTAATAACTACAAAGCTACATAATAAATTAGGTTACTAAGGCAAGGTTAAATACATTTACTGAATTCAAAATCCCCACATGAATGGCAACGTGAATTATTTCAAGGTATTAAGGTTCAAATTACATTAATAATTACCGAATCGCTCGGCTACAGATTGCGTAGACTGAATACAGGTTTATCAAACGGCGCCAGGCCTCCCGATTAACGCTAAGAGCAATGAGGTCCAATTCACAGGAGTTAGCGGAATACGAGTTAACCGATCGTAACCCATGGAGTTTAGAGTGCTTTATAGAAAAAAAAACCGGGTAAGATGCATGTTCGACCAGTATAGGGTTCCGAAGCCGTTACTACAAACAATTCAGACCTTGTGACAAACTTAACTTGTCTGTTGGAAAACTGTTATGCCCCATACATCGACATAGGTTGCGGTCATTTTACCACCACCGCAAATGAGTTTTCGCTAGGTAAATCCTTTCTGAGTGCACCCCTAGGATATCCAAGGAACATTCCATCTAACTTTCAAATCCGTTCTTGCTTTTTCTATTGTACGTGATCGATCAGTCAGCCATTCAGATTTTTTTATACCTCGATATAGATAAATAGTATACATCGTAGATAAAAGTATACCTAGTTTAACCGTTTGGAGACGTAATTATTGAAAGCATAACAGACCTCTTATGATTTTATTTAGTGTCAATTTGACATAGTCCAAAGTGGACTAGTGATTAAATTCCGTGACTGTACGTGGCTAATGGCACAAACACATTCTCACCCGACGAACTGTGAATGAAACTCCATCCATAGTGATCGCCATCCCTCCTGCTAGCAAGCTAACCAATAGTTATTTGCTATGCAAGGCTACAAAGGCTACAAAGATGTCATTTGGCATGAGTATTGTTGAGTATCGAATCCCTGATGGAGCTGGGAGTAGCGAGGGATTTTAGGCACGGAACTGAGTTAACTATGCTTCTGAGCAAAACCCATATTTTTTTCTTTATTGAGGAAAATACTGAAGGCTAAAAAAAACACTTTCACGAGTATCATATTAACACTTTAGGATACTTACGTTGGAGATTATTTATAATGCTATTGAAATGCACAATATTTTAAATTGCTAGCAATCAATAGTAAAATACCGTAGGTAGAGGAATACATCGAAAAGACTGAAATGTTGCTAGGCCGCACTACCGGTTTATGATTTAAAGTGGCGAGCAAAAGAGTGACCGCCTAAATAGAATAATTTCAGTACTCTCTTCTAATTGCAGTATTCTTATAGAGTGCGAGGGGCAGAGCATTCGACTCGCTCCGGTAATTGTAACTCATGTTAAGGGTACAGTGAGGTTAGACGAGTTGCTCGACGCTAACGTAAATGATTTACGAAAACTGTCAAAATGTAAGTATGGAAAACTACATCCTACTTCAGGTGCTCAATGCATATGTTTATGATTTACAGTGGCGAGAAAAAGAGTGACCGTCTAAATGAAATAATTTCAGTACTGTGTCTTATTTTTGTTTGAAAGACAAGAAGAAGACCATTTTGTAGTCTTAGGATTGCAATTTTAAGAATGCATTTATTTATAGTTCTCAGCTCCTACAAACAATCTATATACCATAAGCTCTATACCATAAGAAAAATATTTTCAAAGGAAATAAAAATAGAAAAGCAAAGAAAATGTACAATATTTGGCATCAAAAGTTTCCTTAGCATAATGCTATAGTCTTTCTGCGAAGCACTATCGTTAGCATATTATTATGAAAATGTTTGAATTTTCAGTCTCTGCGTAACAGCATGCACAGAAATAGAAACAAATGCACAGAAATCACCTCATTTCGGTTTTGAAAACGCTTCTCCCTCCTCCTATACGCCTTTAAGTTGTATACAAAATAACCGTTAACATAAATGTTATGGGGACTAAAATAGTGAGCAAGCGCAGTCCCCGCGAGGTAATGTCCCGGGAAATGCTTTAATTTCGACGCGAGACGGATTTGCCGGGATTTTTGCTGAGCCCGGGATTATTTCATAGAGCATTGTGGCCGCGGTGACAGTTTCAATTAAGTCCCGGGATTAATATGTACGTAATTAAGGTGGTGTTTATTGATGGCGGTTAAATTATTTTGCCTAGTAATTATTATTTAGAATGACACTGTATTCTACGACGATGCGTTACATACATACATAGATAAACTCACGCCTTTATTCCCAGAGTACGGTAGGCAGAGCTACAGAATTTCCAACAACTATACAAACTTTTTGATTATTCTGTAACCACATTTTGCACTCTTATCAAATCAAATCAAATCAAATCATTTATTCTGTAAGTAGGCCCTGTAGGCACTTTTACAAGTCTGAGTCTACCAGCGCTTCCAAAGAGACCACTGTTGAGAAGAAGCGCCGCAAGAAACTCAACAGTAAGCCGTTTTTTAAAAATAAATCACTTATTACAATACTAAACTTAAGCTACATAATTTAAATGTCATAGGGGTGTACAGGTCCCAGTAGTAATAATAATAATTAAATACATCAAAATGTCAGATTAAAATAAATAAGGCGAAGATGCTTACCAGTGTATTAGTGACAGGTTGCAAGCCCATCGCCTAACAGTACTACACGCCTTTATTACCTTAGTCGGCTTTTACGACATCCACGGGAAGATACGGAGGAACTATTCTAATCCGGCTACCACAACGCGGGGACGCGCTAATAGGATATTAAATTAATGTCATAATTACGTTACAGATATACGTTATTTTAACCTACTATAAAAAAAGCCAGGGTGCTAACACACTGTATTTTAAAAATAAGACTTTTAGCACTTGCCAAAGTTGCCGAAGAAAAATGTTCGGAAGTGAAAAATGCAATAGCTAGTTGTAGAGAGATGAATGCCCCCGGGACTTGTCCACTTGAAAGCCCACTAGAAAATGTTCCTCACGTCCTCCGCATTGCAGTCCACTTAAAAGGTTCACTTTAAAATTTTAAATACATCGTTCTCGATATTACATAATTTACTCATAAACCAAATGAAAATAAACTGTTTTTTAAAGATTAAATTTCATTTTTGGGACAAGATTTTGTTGCCGACTGTACTTTATTTTGCACAGTTCGTCATCTACTTGGCAAGACAATTCTGACAAGCCCAAACACGACGGGTTTATCATGTGTAATTTAGTAGTTTCTATGGCCACCCTGAGTCTCCATCATCATACCAGCTCGATGGTACTATATTATTGTATTGTTATCAGAACTACAGGCGTATGTAAATTTTCAGCTTCATCGGAAACCGGCCATATATACATTATAAGTTAAATAAAAGCTTGTAAAAAACATGAATCGTTGAAAATACACAAATTACAAAATATCTCAAGACACGTCATTTATTTGAAATGTATTTCTAGTTGAGATTTTTGCGGCGTTTCTTCTCAGCAGTGGTCCCCTCTTGGGAAGCGCTGGTAGATTCTTGACTCATCTTTTTAATTGTTTGCCATTAATCTGGATGGGTCTTTGTAAAATGTAAAATCCATATGTTAGTTCATTATGTTTATGCAATAAAGAGGCAGGTATATAAACCCCTTAACAAAGAAAACGGGCACTTTTGTTTTTTTAGGTAGTTTAAATTTAATAAAAACTAATAAAAGAAAAATAAAGATAAAAGATATTTATTCGGCACTTTTACACGTCAAGAATCTACCAGCGCTCCCCAAGAGGAGACCTCTGCAGAGAAGAAACTCAGCAGTCAGTCGTTTTATACCCATATTTAATACAACAATGATACTACTTTAAAGATTGTTAATACACAATAATTAATATTGTTGTTACGAAATTCTAAACTATAATTATTAAAGTGTACATAATTTATATTTTTCTCCTTTCTTTCCATTGTAGATTAAACCGTCAATTTTTTTTGTACTTTTTGTTAACAATTTGGATACAAATATTTAAAATGCCACTTCCGCGCTATCACGAGTAGTTAAGGCAAAGCGTTTTCTGATTGTTATTATTCTGTAAAATATAAAAATATACTCAAATGTTTCTTAATTAAACTTAATTATTCATTTGCGGTACAATATAAACAGTCGTTATACAGTCATTAAGGCAAACTCCGGTTTCTTTAAAACCATAATTGACTGGTAAAGCGTTTCTAATTACTTTATTGCGAGCTTAAACCAACTAAAGACGTTAATGGCAGCAAAGGAAAAGAAAAAGTTTAACTGAGATTTACTTCCCAGCTGAATAATGTATTAACTGCACTTCATTCAAGGACTTGGCCTGGGTTTACAGGAAAATTGCTTTTGCCGCATACTAGTATGACTTTGCGAACAAACTGCAATTTAAGAGCATAATTCTAACTTAATGCTACTTCGCCGTCTCTAACTCAATGTATGAAAAAAAATGTATTTCGAAGGTTATAAGTTAATAATACAATTATAACCTCGTAAGGCCCACATACATAGAATTTCGTTAGTTCAAGATAAAATCAAAACTCACTTTGATGAATGTCCAAAATTTAGGACGTTGGGCTTTCCGAGGAGATTGAACTATACACTGCTGAAAATCAATTTAAGATATTAAAATATTTACGCTTTGCATCGTAATAATAGGAAATAATTTTAGTCTTATAATTGGGATTGACCAATAAAATAACTCACGGTTTTTACTTTCTCATTCGAAAGAATACGAAATTTTAAGACACCAATTTAATTAATTTTGTATTTGTCCCAATAGTTTTGTTTTAATATCTTTATTTATTTATCAGACATTTTATGGATGACATGATTATTTTAAATTTGGGTTAAACCCGTAAGATACACCTAGGAGGGCTTCAAGCCAAAAATGAAAGTCAAACAAAGGTTAGATTTATACTTTAGTCAAAATATCCAAAATAGATAAATATTTCAAAAACTTAATAATGCAGAACGGCTTTAAATCCCTATTCCTCGAAATGGTTTTCGAATTGGAGTAATTGTAAAAATATGAACAATCCCAATTAAGTAGTCACATAATTATACGGTCCATTTTAGGTTGTGTCATTCATCACTTAATCCCTACTCAAGGTAAAATAACACAAGTCAAGATGATAATAACGTAGCTTGGTTTGGGACTAGGTTAATTGGTTTGGCATTATCCCCTGATATATATTTCTTTTTCAAAAACGTACAAATGGTATAGTCGATAACGATAATATCTAGACCAATGAAACCAAGCCAAATATTTTTACAAGATTAACTTTACTTTCTGTCACCTGACTAAGTTACTTTACAATCTTAAATAGACACAGATGTTGCACCAAACAGCCTTATCTGTCTTTAACTCGTTTAAAATGAATACAGACCTTAAAATATAACAACAATTTATTAAACGTTCTTGCAAGACGTTTGAAAAGAAAAATGGCGTCCAACCGAGCTCAGATTTATAACACCGGCACAGATACGAAATTAAACAGACACAATTTAACTAAATCTTTTACTGAGTTAGTACCTACATTTTATTTAGGTCTACGTGCAAGAATATTATTCTTGAAGTTAATTCGAATGTATTTATTTAAATTTTATGTAGCGAAAAGGAGTACAAATGGTGGACTTAAGGCATTCTCTACCAGTCAAATAACTGACAAAACAGGAAGAAGTTTAAGGATCGTGATTACTCTGAAGAAACCAGCTAACTTTAAACTGTACACTATATCGGTGTACTTTATACACTTAAGTAATGCAATTCAATGAAAATGTAATGTAATATTACAAAATACAATAACATGAATAATTTATAGGAATAATTATTTTGTATTGTTATCAAATAAGGTGATCCTGTAATACCTACTTTTCATGTAGCAAGCTCATAAATGATTAATGCGGCGTTTAAAAAGAAATTAAGGCTATAACGGAAAATAATTGTTTGTTTATTGAACTGTAATGATTAACCACTTTTTAATTCAGACAGCCTTACAACAATACATTTTCTGTGTATGTAATTTTTTTTTGTTTGATTTTTTCTATTTGTGCAATAAAGAGTTTACATACAAACATAATATATAAATACTCTTAATTCAACACCAAAAAGAAAACCAGGGTCAGTACGTTTTAAATATACAGGGTGCCTCTGACCTTGGGGCTTTAAATGCGTGGATCGTTTCGACTCCTGAAACTGAACTACTTTTGTTCTGTAAGATGTTAAAAATATGTCCAACTTAAATTTAATTTTTTTCATAGAAGTTAAATGTAATTTTCAATGTACGCCATCCAATTCTACATTTTCCTTTAGCCCTCGTACTAAGGAAATGTCACCCCCGTACCATGAGATCGTGTTTTTATGGCCATGATGTAGGTAATACACTGATTTCACAACCAAACTTGAACATCAGTTAGTTATCTAAATTTAAGTTATTTTTTAATGTTGCAGAACAAAAGTAGTTCAGTGTAGCGACTAGAATCGATGGTTGCATTAAAAGCCCCAAGGTCAAAGGCACCGTGTAGATATACAACAGTTTGGTCTTATTGCTAAATAGCGACACTTTCCAAGCAATACACGACAGGCATGTAAACTTATTGTTTTAAATGAAGTGAAACAAACTTATAAGAAGCACTAAAAAAAGTAATAGTACACACTACTGCAATCTTAAGACTGCTATCCTAAGGTCCGTATTAATAAACTCATCTTGGCTGTGATACCCGTCACAAGATACGTAAAAGTAAACGTCAAACCATAGAGAACTGTCACTTTAGACGCATCTCGAGACGAGCATTAGAGTTGAGATTAGTTTATTAATACGACCCTAAGACTGCAAACAATTTGCATACCCCGAGGACATAGACGGAATGCCTTTATGTTAATCATTTCACCGATAAGGGTACAGTCAAGGACTTTAATTGTTAAGCCACTATGGAACCCTGTCATAATGACAACATCAAACCATATGAAAGAAATAACGCTAAAATTAATGATCAACGTTATGCGACAGGGTTCCATAGTGGCTTAACAATTAAAGTCCTTGACTGTACCTATGTTACACGTGACGTATGAAATATTTGCTAACACGAAATAGGCCTTCAAAGTATTTATAATTAAGCATGCGCCTTAAATTCTTGTAAAGAAATGCAACACGAATACTGAACTCGAACTAAGTAATATCACATTATTTTCCTTTGAAATTCAAGCTTAACTTTAACTTAATTACAGGCTACAGTCAGCAAATTCAGTCCACTGCAGAACAGTCCTCTCACTTATGTTCAGTTTAAACTATAATACCGAGACTTGAAACGAGGGGTGGTCCAATTTTTTTTGACGACAAAAGTTAGCCATGTTGGTTGTAACTCTACAAATACAATCGTTCCGGGTTTGAATACCGGTAAGGGAAAATATTTGTTGGAAAACAAGTATTTAAGTACATGCTTAAAGCGTAATAAACAACATAGCGTATTAAACATATAGACAAACGCGTTTAATTTTTAGCATAGACAGACTGAACATTAACTAGAAAAAACGATTATACTAGGACAAAATAATTAAACAAAAGGCAACCGTAAAAAAAATTATTATTTCTAACCAACTTGAAATCGTTATAAATGGTAAATGATCATTAATAAAAATGGAATATACCTATATATTTTTAAATATCTTTACAATGATACCCCACTTGTCACAGTCCGTCGTTTTTTTTATTTATTACAATATGGCGTCTGGTTGCTTCCGTATTGAATATTGATTACTGTCAAATCTTTAATGACACTTACAAGACAAATCGATTGACATAAGAATCATCAAAATCGGTTCTTGCGTTTAGTTTCTAGAGCGCCACAAAGGTACAAACATTTACTGCTTGATGTTTAATTTTTAGTCAGGGTCAGGGTCAGGGTCAGGGTCAGGGTCAAGGTCAGGGCCAGGGTCAGGGTCAAGGTCCCTCTGAAAATCAGTGCCGCAGTTCCTATTCAACGTAATGTCTTTCTTTACTTTTTTTTCTTTTATATTTTTTTTTCTTATGTTTGCGTTGAATAAATATTTTCTATTCATCTCTATTCTATTCTATATACATATTATAGACCGATAAACACGTTACTCTCCTCCTTCGGTGGTCGGGTACAAATGGGAAGAAAAACACGTTTTTTTTATTCAGTCGTAGCAGTCATAGCGGGCAGTTGTTACTAGCAAACATTCAGACAAGATCAGTCTGATTTCTCAAAACTAGGCTGAAAAATACAAATTTCGTATATTTAGTATACATGCAATTGTATTTCTTTTAGTGTTGTACTTATTTTACTATTCGTTGCCTTTCATTATAATAATATCTCATTCGCTCAAAATGTTCTGGAAGAGATCTCTAAAAAGCATAAGATAGCCAATATTCGCTTCTGCTTTATCTATGTCTATTATTTTAATTGTTATCTCTTTTGTATAACCAAGTGTAAACACATATAACATTAAAGATAATTTTGTTTCATTTTAAACCGCTATGCACTTTTAACTTGCGATGCAGCCGGGGTATTGTTGCAGTGAGCACGATTCTTGAATGAGTGCAAGCGGTCTTATTAAATGTAACCGTGCCTTGAATACCAAAGTGAATTATGAACAGAATTACACGGAGGCCAATTATACTTTAGTCAGTGGTTAAGATTTTGAGACTTTATGAGAATACCCGGTCTTTAGTTAAGCGGGGTACGATAAAGTAAAATTATTTGAACCCTTTTGTTATCCATAATCTTCATTGGTTAGAATGTACACACACAAGCTCACGCCTTTATTCCTAGAGTGGGGTAGGCAGAGCTACAGAATTACCAACCACTCCAAAAACCTGTTGACAACTTTACTCTGTAACCACATTTGGCACAAAATTAGGCTAAGATGTTTACCAGTTTATTAGTGAAAGGTTGCAAGCCCATTGCCTAACGTCGTGTCGTCTCTTACGACATCCACGGGAAGACTTGGAAGACATGGTGAGAATGTACTTGGGTACTAACTTTGAATGTCAAAGACCTCCAAATCGAACACTCTTGAAAATAGGAGGTAGCTGTCATGGACAAAAAGAGGGAGAAACTCAGGATGTAACGGAACCTTGTCATATTCATAAATATGAAATCACAGTTATATTGTAAATTAATGAATTAATCTTCCGTGTGGTTGCCGGCTTAGAATAGTGCCACTCTATGTTATCCCGTGGAAGTCGTAAGAGGCGACTAAGGGAATAAAGGCTTGTAGTTAGGCGATAGACTTGCAACCTGTCACTAGTATACACATACGGTAAAACATCTAACCTGATTGTGCAAAATGTGGTTACAGAATTAACAACAAGTTTTTAGAGTTGTTGGTAATTATGTAGCTCTGCCTACCCCACTCTGGGAATAAAGGCGTAACGATATGTCTGTATGTATGTATATTTTAGAGTAATTTTCAATAACACCCCCACGCGATTCGAGGGGACCCCAATAATAAAATGTTATCACTACATAGTATAAAACAAAGTCGCTTCCCGCTGTCTCTCTGTCCTTATGTATACTTAGATCTTTAAAACTATGTAAAAAAGGAAAAGTTTTATGTATATAAAGTTCTGTTTTATGTACCGATGATACAGAAAACTCACATAAACCGGAACGATGCGAGGGCGGGTCGCTAATTGTTAATAAACGTTAACCAATAAGTATTAGTCAGTTTTTTATCACCCTTACTTGCTGATGTCTTGACAGCAGTGTGAGCCAACTTCGGAAATCCAGAAAAAGATGGAAAAAGTTTAAAAAAAACTTTACGGGTTCAATTGTTTGCGTACCCGATAAAAGTTAAGCTGTAAAACTTGCCAAGTTACAAATTCAGTAGAAAGGAACCTAATAAACTCAATTGGAACAAGCGAAGAACAATGTAGAGTCAGCCTTATAAGTGCACACTTATGTACCTTGTCGCTTTAACGACTTCGACAGATAAGAGCAGCAGTTCAAACATGACGTTAAAGTGAAACGGCACTAGTATGCATCTACGTAATAAGGTCGTTTGTACATTTCTGCAGCTATGTAAACTGGCTCAGTTTTACGAAGCTGAATAAGTATTTACTTCACTTATATCGAATTTGGATTATTTTTATTACAGTTCCGTTGTTTTACTAAGGACCAGTATTAGTATCATCACGTTCATCTGTCTGTATATCAAAATAACAAAGATAAAAGTACGCTTTTTACGTATAAAGTGATTATACCTATCATCGTCTCTTTTTGCTACTTTTGGTGCAAATTTGTATTTGTCCAACCCCATGCATTGTCCTTACTCATCTACTTCAGGGTTAGCTGGAAGAGATCCCTTTAAGGAATAAGTTCGCCTTTGCTAGATTTCTTTAATAACAATGTTGATATTTATTTTTTGTGCAATAAAGAGTTTACATACATACATACATACCTTTGGAAAATCATGTATTATAGAACTAAATGTCTTGAAATAGTATATTGCCTTTTATTTGCGGTTTTTAGCTAAAAAAAAAGTGCAGATAGTTACATTAGCGGAACCCTTAACTGAGCATGGTTCGATATTGTTTTGGCCGTTTTTTTTTAATTTATTTTTCAGGTTTGATAAGTTTTTGTTCAATAAAGAAGATACTCGCACCTGAAAAAGCATTGCACAATAATAACACTTATTCTAGCCAAACAATTATTGTTTCAGTTAGAAGAAAAAATTCCAACATGAGATTCCTGATTTCTCTAGGGAGAATTTTTGACTTACTTTTTTTTTTAAGTCTTCTTCTTTATCTCTTCGCCCACTCAACAGAATTATGAATGTCACTCAACTCGTTAAAGACCAGAGTAATAAGTATCTTTCGCAGGAAAGTCCAGCTTACTCGCCAACCTGACTTGACCCGAACGCAAACTTGAAATGGTCGATAGTAAGTGTCTTCAAAATTGGTCATCCTGGTCTTAGCTGACCAAAAATGTATGACACGCTTGTCTGAATAATCCATATGTGGTCACAGGTCAAGTTAGTCTGGTTTCGTCTTTGCTAAGTATGAGTAACCCGGTAAACTTTGCGGCTTCTACAAAGGTTCCAGTCGCATCCAACATTCCCTTTACTCTGAATTTAAACTTTAATTACCTTGTTAAGGGAAGGGCTGCTATGGAGAGAGCTGTGGGTTTATTCTGCTTTGTAAAACCACATTGCTTTGGACACTTTTTGACGACGCTCTGGCTTAGTTGGTAGTGACCTTGCCTACGATACCAGCGGTCCTATGTTCAAATCCCGGTAAGGCCAGATGTTTGTGTGATGAGCGCGAATATTTGTTCCTGAGTCATGGATGAATTTTATTTACATATATAGGTAAGTATTTATATCGTTGTCTAGTACCCATAGAACAAGCCCTGGAACTTAAATTGGGGCTAGGTCAATTGGTGTGACATTAACCCCTCATATTTTATTTATTTTAACACGTTATCGCATTGTAAACGTTATGATACTAATAGCGGCCGAGTTAAAAGCAATACAATAACATTTCAAACCCCATATGGTTTAACCGAGTAGAATGAACCCCTGGATCTTTAATGATTCAATTTGTCTGTTCGTATCGTGTGTGAGGTGATCTAAGAACTAAACGTTATATTGTTCTCAGACTCATTTCAGTTTACGGATAATTTAAATAAGTTTTTTCCAATAAATTTTCTATATAAGTAAGGGCGCATACACATAACGATCCACATAGCGTACACATAGTATAAGCGAGTTCACACACAATACAGGAGTCTAGATCCAGTAAAAAAGAAGACCAGAGACGAGAAGAAGAGACATAACCAGATCCGTTAAGAAGGATCTTGTAAAAACGGACGTTCTATGTGTACGCGCCCTAAGATAACAAGCTAAACTATATATTAAAAGTTGATCTGATAATACCACTCGTAGGTATACAAAGAATTACCGCAGTCTATTATCTGTTCTTTGTTATGCATGTCACGAATAAATGATTTTCTTTCTTTCTTTTTTTCTTTTAAATGTAAACGGACTTAATTTTCCACTAGCCAATTGATGGTAATGGAAGTAAAAGGTACACTCAGCAAAAATATGAGTATTTTTTAGTTACAAACTTAAAACTGTTGTAAATACTGAATGTTGTAAATGCTTTATAATCTGTCAAAAGCTGTACATCCATACATTTATACATACAAACTTTCGCGCTTATAATAATATATTAGTAAAGAAAACAGCTACAATAACATGATTAGTAAAGACCTATTTTTATTAAGAGGGGCCTTTGTTATGTTAATGAAAAGAAAAAAAACAACCGTACATTTTATAAACTTCCAAAGAATCTTGACAACAGTAACCGAAATATAATATGAATTACCCAGATGAAGACGTTAACATACTTTAAAACCCAAATACCTAGTTCACATCATACAAGTGAAAAATTCAAAGTAAAATGCTCTCTTGAGTGCAATGCACTTACATAACATCTAAATTGGGGTTGTAACGTATTTTTCGCCCTCAGTGAAACGAAAATGAGGAAAAGAGCAAATTTGTAACGCCTGCTGTGCACCTGATTTTGTTCAGAGAACTCAAAAGCGCTTCATTAGGGAGTTCATTTTGGTGGCGCCATCTGAAATCCTTTTACAAATTTTGTGCCACGTGTTCAGACTTTCATATAAGTAAATTTGACTCACTATAATGAGTTCTTCACAATATTTAAGACTGCGCCGAGCGTACGCCTGAGCTACAGTGGCGCCCTCATTACTTTTATTGTGTTTTCTTATAAACTAAAGTATTTTCTTGAATTTGGACGAAATGTTTTTGTACAACAAATGAAAACACAGCTTATAGGGTATATCATATAGTTTAATAACAATTCATCTTTGAGTTACTAACTTAACGGAAAAAAGTGGCCACCTTTTCCCGTTAAGCTGACTAATCAAAGTGTAATTGTTATTAAAAAGTAATGAGGGTGCCACTGGACGCTCCGGGTTTGCTCGACGCAGTCTAAATCGAAACAAGGTTAAATAATTAAAATAAATTAAAAAAAAAACGAAAATAAAAACTGGAAAAGGGCCGAATCTTAAGTACCCGAAACCGAAGTGCGTGCATGACTCGATGTATGAATGTGGAAAATGAAATTTGTCAAGATCGTAGCAAATGGGGAGAAGTGGTCTCTGCCTACCCCTCTGGGAAACAGGCGTGATTTAATGTATGTCTGTATGTATATGGGTTTTGCACAGAAGCATAGTTAACTCAGTTCCGTGCTTTAAATCCCTCGCTTCTCCCAGGTCCATCAGGGATTCAGGCGTGATTTAATGTAATATATATATATATGTAATTCAAAAAAGACGAAATAAAGTTTTTCTTCTCTTTTCCTGTTCTATTTGGCGGAAGGTTAGCGAGTAAATAAGATGATGTTAGACAAAACTTACCTCATTTTTTTCAAAAACAAAGTTGCAGCTTCGTTCGTAGCGAACTACAGTATCTTTATAATATACCTACAATATTAAGTAATAAATTAATCTGACGATCAGCTATTGTTAGTACATCATGTAGGTTATACTATAGCTATTTTTATTCAATTAAATTAAATAAAGAAAATAAAAGTCTGTATGATATTTTTTGAGTGTAGTAACTCAGTAGGAATTTAATTACATTGTGATAGAGCTGGTGGTTTTAAGTCAAAAAGTGGTACCAGGACCTACCAAGTTTAAGCTCGGGAGATAATATATTATTATCTCGAGGGGTAGTTGACACTGTGATTTATATCTTACTAGCGACCCGCCTTCGCTTCGCTTCGGTTTATGTGAGTTTTCGGTAACACCCGTACATAAAACAAAGTTTATTATACATAAAAACCTTCCTCTTGAATCACTCTATCTATTTAAAAAACCGCATCAAAATCCAATGCGTAGTTTTAAAGATCTAAGCATACATAGGGACAGACAGCGGGAAGCGACTTTGTTTTATAATATGTAGTGATTACTGTTAAGAAAGTTCACTCATTTTAGGTAAAAAAAAAATATTTACGGGGTATTTGGCAGTACAGTGTAGGGGTTTTAAGAGATGATAGATTTTGATTCTGGCAAAAAAAAACATAGAGTAAATAATTACAATGGGTACCTGCTTCAAACAACTATGTACCTTTGTATGATAGTAAATGTGGTCAATAATGTCATTCTTTAAAACCACTACACCGTACTGCGAAACACCTAGTAAGGTACATACGAATTTTTTTTCCTCGAATGAGTGAACTTTATTAACAGTAATAAGTTTTGCTTAACAAGAAACAAGGAAGGCAAGTTTTATGATCATGAATATTTTCGGCATTTAGATTTAAGTCAGTCAACGCGTCAAGTTCCGAGTTCTCTTAAAACAGAACTTCCGCTGATCATGGATAAGCATTTGTGTATAGAAATATGTCTGTCAAGGTTGCCTGCATTTATACATTACTAGCGACCCGCCCTCGCTTCGCTTCGGTTAGTGTGAGTTTTCTGTAACACCCGTACATAAAGCTGAATTTATTATACATAAAAACCTTCCTCTTGAATCACTCTATCTATTAAAAAAAACCGCATCAAAATCCGTTGCGGAGTTTTAAAGATCTAAGCATACATAGGGACAGACAGCGGGAAGCGACTTTGTTTTATAATATGTAGTGAATATTCTTCCAATTTTGTGGAACTTTCTGTATTCATCTTCATGGAAGTTAAAATTTGAGTAAACAGAGAAAATATGGGCCAGAGAAGTTGTTCTTCCGTATACTCGTTTCAAAATTGTGCGCTTTGGTTAACTGAAGTTGTTTGTTTGTTGGTATTATTTGTTAGAGTTGATTGTGCGTTTTTTGTTCAGCTATAAGAGAAGATGAATCAGGTTTAGATCGTCCATTGTCGACCATTGAGGGTATGATCAGACTTTTATTTGTATAAAGAAATCTCCACACTACCTGCTCTTTCTAGAAACGCGACACGAAATGAGTGAGACTCAAACATATTTAAGAGATCACTACGCGATACTCACGTAAATAATGTCCGAGTCTCACGGAACTTGTTCATAATAAGGGACTCCGGACGACCCCGAAACAGGTCGGGCGGTTTTTCAACATTATTGACGTGATTAACCCGTTGTGATATCTTATTTTATATTCAAAAAATATACCGATAATCAGAGATATTGTCAGGGAGATTTTGAGATCTGGTTATCGTAGGATAACCGCGGTTGGCCTTATGCCCAACTGTACTAGTTAATTCTATGTAGTGTTGAACGGGCTTAATTTTTTTTTAATAAACTATGTACAGTGCTACCATTTTCTTAATAGTAATCGGTTATTTTCGTTTTTCTGTAACACACGAGTGGCAAGTTACACTGTCAATTGTCAAGTGCAAGCGTGATCAACATTTTGTCGTACTACAAAATCTAATAAACTAGGTAAATCAACTTTTTTTTTAAACTTAGTTTTGTCAGTCTTATGTTTTCTAGCTTGTGTCTAAAAGCGTTTGCATATCACAGACTTTGAAATATTAATCTAAAGCAGAAAGTCCAACGCAAACACTTAATTTAAAAAGCATTATAATGAATCACAAGCAGTATCAATTAATTAACCGCACCAAAACACTTCCTTAACCAATTTCATTAAGGATTTTATCGGGAAAGGTATTAAACTAAATTACATGCAAGATTTACGATAAAAACAGAGTCATTCCTTAGAACGTTTGCTGCCACCGACACGCTTCAAGTATTGAAATTGTGAACGATTATTAATTTGAGGCAGTGAACGTATTAACTTGATTCAATGAAGGTTCTGTTGTCTTATAAGAATTATGTGACGACATGCAAGGGAATATTTAAAAGCTTAATTAATATTAACACTAAAAACAGTAATATACTGCCCATTTAATTATTATTTATTTATTTATTTATTATAAAATATTAACAAACTTAGTTCTATAACAACGTCCCGCAAAACTGTTTTCACAGTTTGACTGTGGGGTCCGCGAGTCTTAGTCTTAGTATACAAGTTACAGTTAACAAGTTACAGTTATTTAACATTAAATAGCGGAGCAACGGACAATTTATAATTTAAATAATATCAGTTTTGATGTGGAAGGTCACTTTACTAATTTTTTGATCAAGTTCGGAAATCTACATCACTACATACATTTTTAAATATGGTAACTAACGCTTAAACATAGCAATATAAATGTAAAAGTATGTTTGTATGTTTTGCCTTCCCCAACACTTCAACTAATCGATCTAAAATTTGGTTCAACCTAACCTACCTACCTTATAACCTGGCACATTTTATTTCAGAAAAAAATGCATTTTCCGTAACAACAGCTATAGTAAACACCCACGCAGGCGGAGCACTGCAACGGGCAAAACCAAGTCACCAAATAAGTTTTGATACGATTTAATAGTTTTAAACTTAAGCGCGCCCGTCTTCCCGTATTTTAGAATAGACGTTTAGGTGTTCAGTTACTTAGTAAGTTTGAAACATCCTCAATCGGCAGGCATGAGACGTTGAGAGGGCCAGAGGGTTTCAGGGGCCTGAGAGTAAGTCACCTCGAATTTATAAAAGTAAAAGGCGCCCTGGGTAACCTTACTACAAACAGGGATGGTTTCTTGTTATAAGTAAAACAAAAAAGGTTGGTTCTCCTTAGTTTATTGGTATCATCACATACACACAGATAATGCCTCGAGTAACAGTAGCACCATAGTAATATTAAGTCCCATCGGGTTACTGACTACAGAAATAGAAACATTACTTATCTAGGGTGAAGTACGCATGTGGTCAAATGTGTGTAAGGTGAAGTTAAGTGGCAAGCGAAGACTTGATGTCCCAGAGATATGCGAAGAGGGTTGCAACACGTGGCACGGAGGTCCCGCCCATACGGTCCAACACGAAGCGCCCTTCACGGTATCCAGGGTTAAGGCTATGCCTAGCAATAAAAACCCTACAACAAGAATTGCAGTATTAATAAAAGAAGCCTTATTTGAAAGCTAACCTATCAGCCCTAGCCATGAGATAAATATAGTACTCACCACAAAGTGGGTTTTATGTAGCCTTATATCATGAGGCTAGTTGAGGCCGGTATACACACGGTGCCCCCATAAAACGTGGCACTGGCTGAAAGAAAACGTAGCTTATTAGAATTTGGTTGGGACGGTTGTGCTTGCCGACGGGAGCGTGGTCTCTCACGATACTCACCTTAAACAGGCACGTATATCGCCTAATGAATGACCCTGTTTTACAAGGCAGGAGTCAGCGCTTGGGATTCATAAAGCTGCATGATGCTACAACAAAAGAGTTCACGTGAATCGACAAATCAAGAAAGAAATACACCTTTAACAGCGTGGAAGGCGAGTATTACTTACGGTTTATTATATTATTAATATCATGGGCATTTGTCGCCTATTTGTTTAACTGGCACACAGATATGAGTACTGCCACGATGCATGAAATTGTCATCGTATAAACTGCCGCTATTTATCCATTTGTAAAGGTTATTAAATTATATATAAAGAAGACAATGCTGCCCTTCCCACAAGCGGAATTTGAATCAAAACTAATCTAAAACAATCCAAAAGATAGTCCTAAAGATATTCCATGAATCCTGAAACAATATAATTTTACATGCCGAAAATTATCGAATGATCCGAGTCTTAGCCCATAGATCAAAGCGCAGGAGCGCAGCAGTGAAACGTAACGCACGCTCACGCTTGACTGAGGTATTGATTGACTCCGTCTCACTCTTTCTCCGTTCGTAACCAAAGCGAGGGAAGAGGACAGAACTATATGTACTCGATCCTTGATTTTGGTGCAGAAGCCCACCAGTAGTAGTGTTGCTATAAGAAAAAAAACTAAGCAAAAAAAAACGGGTGTTACAGTACCGGCTTAGTTGGGGAAATAATTTTATTTCAGAATTGCAAGCTTCTGAAATAAAATTATTCTACACCATCAAGAGAACGAAAATATTCAAGGGAGGGGTCGCCTTCGCCAGCAGGGGAAGACGTCTGAAATATAACATAAAATCACAAAATGCTCTACCAAAGCGAACAAGTCTAACTCCAATGGTCTTCGCCATAAAGGGGAAGCCAGATAAATCATAGGCCCGATCCGGGTCCACTAACGGCAAACGTGGTTGCCCGTCTCAGACCTACTACGCATAAACACACCCTCTTCTACCGAAAAGAAGATAAAAGAACAAGTCTTATCTCTAATGGTCTTCGCCATAAAGGGGAAGCCAGATAAATCATAGGCCCGATCCGGGTCCACTAACGGCAAACGTGGTTGCCCGTCTCAGACCTACTACGCATAAACACACCCTCTTCTACCGAAAAGAAGATAAAAGAACAAGTCTTATCTCTAATGGTCTTCGCCATAAAGGGGAAGCCAGATAAATCATAGGCCCGATCCGGGTCCACTAACGGCAAACGTGGTTGCCCGTCTCAGACCTACTACGCATAAACACACCCTCTTCTACCGAAAAGAAGATAAAAGAACAAGTCTTATCTCTAATGGTCTTCGCCATAAAGGGGAAGCCAGTTAAATCACAGGCCCGATCCGGGTCCACTAACGGCAAACGTGGTTGCCCGTCTCAGACCTACTACGCATAAACTACTTGCTAAAGTAAACTTATAAACTACTTTCCTAGTGTTTGTTGGCTCTGCCTCCAACCAAACGCTCTAAACCTAAATCCGAGTTTGTTGGCTCTACTTCCAAACAAACGCTCTTGATCCTAAACCAAATCAAGTATGTACTAAAGTTAGTGTCTCTTTAAGTACACATCAACCTCAACTGAGAGAAACATCCGCGAGAATTATACAGCTTTACACAAAGAACTGAAACTACAATGAGGGGTGTGACACACTACCAACCTCTTAAGCGGCTTAATTGTATTGATTAAACTACCACTTATAAGAACTGTGGCAGAAACCCTATTAATTAAGTAAACACTCAAGTGAGACTATTTAAAATCAAGTGTTGAAACTATAACACACGAATTTCAACCTAAACTTGTAAAAGAAAATCTCAACTGAAACCAGTATAAAGAGAATAGAACAATGGAAAAGAGGACGCACTCTGTATACCACCAGAATGTCCTTTTCACAACAACTCTACTAAGAACAGATAAAACCTTTTAAAATAGTTTTATCTCGAACAGATTGCGCCTATGACGTAATCAGAAGAAATCCTAAAACTAATAAAACACTATGGTAAAAAAAATATTTATTACCAATACCTACATGCCTTATCCTACTACTACGGACAAAATATGACAGCACAACTAAAATTAAATGGATGCGCATCCTTGGTTACTTAAAATTAAAACTTAGCCTACCTCACTCTACTTCAATATGCTTTCATTCCAGTAATCCAATCCTTTAAAAGAGCCAACAGTCAGGACAAGTCTTTTCCCTTCAATAAAACACCTGCAGTCCGGACGAAATATACCAAACAAACCAGTAAATCATACCTTAAAGAGCCAACGGTCGGGACAAATATTCTACCTACGCCAAAAATCTCAGCAAGTCCAGACATACTATGCGTTCCGTACATAGTACAAAAAACACATACCTAACAAATAAACATAAATTTACTATACCTAACAACTATGCCTAACACCAAACTTAAGCATTAATATTGTAATTGAGTCCCCTAGCTCATAGAATCTACCATGGACTCATCCTAACCTAGCAAATCTTTATTAATTTAAGGGTTGTACCCCTGGAGGTTCAGAACCTCCGCGATCTAACAAATCCTTGATGTGAAACCGTCCTAAAGGTTTACCGTTAAGAGACTTTAACGAATAAACCAACGGTGAATGTTTTTTATCAATAAAACATTTTTCATATTTGGGAGAAAGTTTAGCACTAAAGTATTTAGAAGCGTTCGACAGAGGAAAACAACGCTTATAAATAATTTGGCCCTCCTCAAATTGAATTGCTCGTTTCCGTAAATTATAATACTTTACATTATGATTATAAGCCTTTTTTAAATGACCTTGAACCGATTTATATATATCGTTCAGCTTAGGAAGTTTAGAAGAAAACGGTTCTACATTTATCTTAACCGCCGGGGGATCTACCGGCTCCTCGATATTGTAAAGGGAACCATCCGTTATCATTTCTCTACCATGAGTCAAATAAAACGGCGTGAACTTTGTACCTTCGTGAACTGCAGTATTAAGAGCACATTGTATCTCAGGAATGTTCTGATCCCATTTACGATGATCCGAACGCACGTAGGATGCAATGGCTCGTACTATGTCGCGGTTGACACGCTCCGTTTGGTTGGTCTGAGGATGATAACGAGGGTTATAGAAGATGTTAGGGACACCATAATTAGAGAGCAAATCCCTGAACTCCTTCGAAATAAACTGAGGTCCGTTATCTACGTATATAAATTTACACACGCCATGTAGTAGGAAGACACCCTTCTCCAAACATTTAACTATGGCTTTTGCCGTTACACTACGCAAAGGAAACAAAAGAGCGTACTTACTAAAGTAATCAGAACATACAAAGAGGTACTGATTCCTTGCGTATGAGGGTGGAAACGGCCCCATAATGTCACAAGAAATGGCTTCCCATGGACGCGTGACCACGCGTGGATTGACCATCAGGCCTGCCCTGGCAACATTGCTAGGTTTATAACATTTGCAAACCTCGCAGGCACCGACGTACTTCTCAACGTCGCGGTAGAGGTTTGGCCAAAAATATACAGCACTAATACGTTTATGAGTTTTAGCCACTCCAAAGTGTCCAGAGACCGGGTCGTCGTGATACTTCGTTAAGATTTCATCGCGATGATCCGCAGGCACGACCAACTTCCATTCAAACTGGGACGTTAAATTGTATTTATTTTTAGATAAACGAAATAACTTGCCATCCTTTACCGTGAAGTTGGGAAATAAACGTGGATTATCGCTACAATCCTTTAAAAGTTTTGTATACCAAGGATCTTGAATTACCTGAGGGTCAAATGATATAGAGTCCACCTTGATTCGAGATAAAGTGTCTGGTAAAACGTGTTCCTTCCCCTTTCTATGTATAATTTCAAAATCGAACTGGCTTAAGCGACACGCCCACCGATTTAGCCTTCCCATCGGATTTTTTAATTTGTAGAACCACTGAAGCGAAGCATGATCGGTAACTATATAGCACCTGGAACCTTCGACATAGGCACGGTATTGCTCGAGAGCGTAAATCACCGCCAGGAGCTCTCGCTCCGTCGCCGTATAGTTAACTTCTTGCGCGTTCAGGGTTCTGCTGCAGTACGCGATAGGATGGTCTACATCGGCTTCGCGCTGTGCTAAAATTCCACCAATAGCAAACGAACTTGCGTCCGTGTGAATATAGAAAGGTTTACTGAAATCAGGACACTTTAAGATAGGTGCGGATATAAGAGCAGACTTCAAAGTGTTAAAAGACTCATTAGCTTCATTCGACCATACGAAAGGAACCTTCTTACTTGTAAGGCGGGTTAGTGGACGAGCTACCTGAGAAAAGTTTTCAATGAAACGTCGGTACCAACCAGCCATACCCAAGAAGCGTTTCAGTTCCTTCGGGTCCTTAGGAGTAGGAAAATTCATAATAACCTCAACCTTAGATGGGTCCGTTCTCAAACCGAAACGATCAACGACATAACCCAAGTACTTCAACTCACTCCGGCAGAACTGAGATTTCTTCATTTTGATCGTCAGATTAGCGTGCTTCAACTTTTCAAATACACGTTTAAGTATTTGTACGTGCTCGTCAAAAGAAGACGTACAGATGACGATGTCATCGACATAAGCAAAGACCTTATTATCAAACTCCGCCGAGAACAGGCTGTCCATCAATCGCTGCATGGTAGCAGACGCACCAACCAAACCGAAACACATAACGTTATAATGAAAAAGTCCGCGTCGCGGAACAGTAAAAGCGGTCTTTTCCTTCGAGTCTGGATGAAGAGGTATTTGATGGTAAGCAGCACTGAGATCCAAAGAGGTTAAATACTTGGCATCACGTAAATTATCAATGATGTAGTTAATGTAAGGGAGGGGATACGCGTCAGTTTTTGATACAGCGTTAAGGCGACGGCTATCTAAACATAAGCGCATTTCACCATTCGACTTAGGCACCATAGTCACAGGAGAATTCCATGGAGATGCGGAAGGCTCAACTACATTATTCTTTAGCATTTTATCTAGTTCGGCATCAAGCAACCTTAACTTTTCCGGACTCAGACGATAGTACTTCTGCTTAATAGGGGCAGCGTCACCCGTGGATATCTCGTGTTGGATTAACGACGTACGACCCAAGCCTACCTTATCGGTATTAATAGAGTCGAAGAGTGACTTGACTTTGTCCATACTTTGCTTTTGTATAGGACTCAGCGAGTCATAATGTCGAAGTCCCTCCTCGACAATATTTGGTTGTCCGTTTACGACGGATGACACGTCACTAGGCAGACAAGCTAAGATGTCCGGTGCTAAATTAAAAGCTTTCCAAAAGTTGATACCAAAATGAATCGGTAACAATATTTCTGGTTGAATGTGAAACAACACAAGCTGCACCTCATTATTATATTGAATTGGAATGTTCATATAGTACCGACAAACATAATCCTCTCCATTAGCAACCCTTAATCGGCGAGGTTGATCAAATTCGTGCATTATTATGTTTAAATTTAAAAACTTTAAATGTGCGTTGTCACCTAAAATAGAACAAGACGCACCGCAATCCAGCAAACCACAAACGTTAACGTTAAATACCTGAACCGTTAAGTAGGGGCGGTGGTCATTGACAGGTGGGACAAAGTAAGTCTCAACGGGCGGGTTAGAACTACGCACCAAAGGAACCCGTGAGACTGGCCTTACTAGTTTTTTGACTCCGGAACAGTCTTTACACAGTTTGGACAATTCGTACTTTTAACATCTTTTTTCCCACATTTGAAACAGACAATGTCACGCGATTTAGGACAACGACTAGTTTTGTGCGCTCCATCACAGCGGAAGCAACGAAATGATTTTAAAATTTTAGGCTTAGCAGCTGCGGAGGCTACGTCCTCTTTTCGAATCGAACGGCTATTAGTAGGTTGACACTGCATGTCTGGAGCTAAAGAGCTACGTGACGTAGACGGTTCGACAAAATCACCCGCGCGCGAATTGGCTAATTCAAGCTTCATGCATAACGCTTTAAGCTGCTGCACTGACGTGACGTCTATTAACGCAAGCTCGCGACTATATTCAGGACGAATATTTCTGACAATTATATCTAATTTTTCTGCCTCAGATATAGGTGAACTCAAACGAGAGATCAAACCACCCATAATTGACAGGTAAACCACTATCGATTCGTTTCGCGCTTGTGTACGAGACCTTATCTCGCGAAGCAACTTAAAGTCAAAGTCCGGAATGTCAAAGTCTGCTTTCAAAGCCGCGAGAAGTTCCGAGTACGATTCGAAGCTATCTTTATTTGCACGATACCAAAATAACGCGGGACCTTCAACAATATCAGGAAATCCATTAAAAACAACACGTTCTGGTATCTCTCGGGAGAGCCTAAGTTCCTCCAGTCGCGTTGTAAAAGCACGCACGCAAGTATCCCCTTTATACTTTAAATTAAGACTCGACAAGTTATGCCGAGGTTCAGAGTGACACACCACTTTAGCAATTGGTTCAGACGGAACCTGAAATTCCTCATCATCTGAATCCGAAGACTCTGACAGTGGATTTAAGATTGACAGACAACTGACAAGAGCCCCTTTAAGTTTGTTAACCTCAGACTCAAAATTCGACACACGCGATAGACGATCCAAATAGTAGTTACATCTACCCACTAACCTGTCCTGCTGCGACTTGGAAAACTCACTGCCCTGCATAATCTCCGACTGCAACTCATTCACCTTCACTCTGCATGCATCGACTTCTGTTTGTGAATCAACTTCCTTCATATCAGACGCAGGCTTAAGGCTGCCACGTCTTACAAGAGCACGAGTCTGTCGAAATAATTTTCTTAAAGTATCACAGCTATGTTTAGTGTCAAAGGGTATGTGTAAAGCAGTCAGTTCATGTGCCAGTTCCTCCTTAGTGAGGTATTCAACCTTTACATTCAGGTCCATGGTCAATTATAAAAACAGTAAAATGGAACAAATCAAGCCTTGCAATAGTGCAGTATGCTACGTGCTTATTAGCAATAGAAGATGCACACAACACACAATTTAAGAAACAAACAAACCACTGTTCTGTTACACAATCAAAACAGTAAAAGGTTAAATAAAGTTAAAGTGTTTTACAGGAGAACACACCGCCAATAAATATTATGTGCTTTCATCTCATTGAAACAGTCAGAACATAAGAAGTTATGAAAAAGGCTAGTTATTCCTTATATATAAGAGTATAAAGGAATTTAATAACTGTTAATACTCGTACCCTATTAACACTGTTAAGACAGACAAAAGATATGAGATAAAGCATTAAATTCACATTTAAAGAATACTTAAACAAAGAAACCATTCCTTCAGGCCATACGTTGGGTACGCCACTGAAACATCCTCAATCGGCAGGCATGAGACGTTGAGAGGGCCAGAGGGTTTCAGGGGCCTGAGAGTAAGTCACCTCGAATTTATAAAAGTAAAAGGCGCCCTGGGTAACCTTACTACAAACAGGGATGGTTTCTTGTTATAAGTAAAACAAAAAAGGTTGGTTCTCCTTAGTTTATTGGTATCATCACATACACACAGATAATGCCTCGAGTAACAGTAGCACCATAGTAATATTAAGTCCCATCGGGTTACTGACTACAGAAATAGAAACATTACTTATCTAGGGTGAAGTACGCATGTGGTCAAATGTGTGTAAGGTGAAGTTAAGTGGCAAGCGAAGACTTGATGTCCCAGAGATATGCGAAGAGGGTTGCAACACGTGGCACGGAGGTCCCGCCCATACGGTCCAACACGAAGCGCCCTTCACGGTATCCAGGGTTAAGGCTATGCCTAGCAATAAAAACCCTACAACAAGAATTGCAGTATTAATAAAAGAAGCCTTATTTGAAAGCTAACCTATCAGCCCTAGCCATGAGATAAATATAGTACTCACCACAAAGTGGGTTTTATGTAGCCTTATATCATGAGGCTAGTTGAGGCCGGTATACACACGGTGCCCCCATAAAACGTGGCACTGGCTGAAAGAAAACGTAGCTTATTAGAATTTGGTTGGGACGGTTGTGCTTGCCGACGGGAGCGTGGTCTCTCACGATACTCACCTTAAACAGGCACGTATATCGCCTAATGAATGACCCTGTTTTACAAGGCAGGAGTCAGCGCTTGGGATTCATAAAGCTGCATGATGCTACAACAAAAGAGTTCACGTGAATCGACAAATCAAGAAAGAAATACACCTTTAACAGCGTGGAAGGCGAGTATTACTTACGGTTTATTATATTATTAATATCATGGGCATTTGTCGCCTATTTGTTTAACTGGCACACAGATATGAGTACTGCCACGATGCATGAAATTGTCATCGTATAAACTGCCGCTATTTATCCATTTGTAAAGGTTATTAAATTATATATAAAGAAGACAATGCTGCCCTTCCCACAAGCGGAATTTGAATCAAAACTAATCTAAAACAATCCAAAAGATAGTCCTAAAGATATTCCATGAATCCTGAAACAATATAATTTTACATGCCGAAAATTATCGAATGATCCGAGTCTTAGCCCATAGATCAAAGCGCAGGAGCGCAGCAGTGAAACGTAACGCACGCTCACGCTTGACTGAGGTATTGATTGACTCCGTCTCACTCTTTCTCCGTTCGTAACCAAAGCGAGGGAAGAGGACAGAACTATGTGTACTCGATCCTTGATTTTGGTGCAGAAGCCCACCAGTAGTAGTGTTGCTATAAGAAAAAAAACTAAGCAAAAAAAAACGGGTGTTACAAGTTAGTAACGTAATTTATCAGAACGCATTATCAGGCTTAGCTAGGCTAGTTCTCAGCTGCTCAGGCCATAAAACAGGCTACCAGACTGCATTAAGGTAACTGTTATGACACAATGTAAGCACACTAGTAAGATTACGCGGTAAGCTTATCAACTAACTCTGATGGAATAAATCACAATCACACAAATCACTCTAATACTTTGTAGTAGGTTGGTAGCGTTTTGCGGGTGGTAGGGCCTTGTGCAGGGTCCGTCCGGATCGCTACCACCATCTTATCCATTAACCTACCGCCAAACAGCAGTGTTCGCATTGTTGTGTTCTGGTTTGGGGATAAGACAGCCGGTGAAATGACTAGCATAGAGGCATTCCATCTTAGTGCTCAGGGTTGGCAACGCATTTGCAGTCTTAGGATTGCATTGCAGTCTTATGAATGCGAATGTCTATGGGTCACAGTTTCTACTTTCCATCAGGTGACCTGTGTGCTTGTTTATCTTCTCCATGCCATAAAAAAAAAGTAAGGCTGGGCGGTGATTAAATGAGAAGGTAAGGTAAACGTCCGAGTACTCGTCGCTGTACTAATATTTGTCCTCATGCTTTGAATTGCAATTAACAAAATAAGATTAACATTACTTTTGTCACCTAATTTTAGCGATGAGAAATGTTTGTGGCTTTGATATTTCACACACCAATTTTTAAATAAAGAAATGGACTGCTACATAAGCACCTGACATTACTCATACAATCCAATTAACTTACATTTATTTTCATTTTGAAATGTTTTCATATAGTTACCATATAAAACAAATTCCATTTAACAAAAGTAAAGGTCTCATCTCCTAAATCACATGAAAATGTTTTGTGTACGAGTATAATGTATAAATGAACATAATATTACGACGCAACTAAATAAATATTTCCTGTTGACATATCGAGCACTCGGACGTTTACCTTATTTATGGTTCGAACACGCTATTTAATTAACTGTCACAAGTTTATCTTACTATAGTCACTTTTTTATTGTTAATGGGTTTGCTTTTGCCTTGGAGATCGAAATTTTTGTCCACGATGGAGTGAACATATTTACCTACATATACAGACAGGTACATTCATGAAGGGTGCATGGAAAAAAAATGTCTAGCCACCTTTGTAATTTTCTCAGGGTGGTTTTAAAAAAAAGTGTATAGAGTTAGGGACTAAAATTTAGAAACGGTAACATTATCCATTGCGTCACGAAAATTAACTATTGCTATAAGACAAACAGTGGTATCTCAGACAAAACTTCGGTAGCAAGTGCGACCATATTACTTACCGCTTAGGATTGAATATACTTCGTTTATTGAATTTGAGATACCGCCTATTAGGTATGAGGGCAGTGTAAATGTATGACTTCTTTTCGTGACGTGACTGAGTAAAAATACTGTTTTTAGGGTTCCGAAGTCAAACTAGGCAGCCTTATAGTTTCGCCATTTCTATCTGTCTGTCCGTCTGTCCATAGTTTACCGGAAAGGCTCATTAATACATAGCAGTAATTTGGAATTGTTGGCATGATGGACAAGTATAATTCAATCACGCCAACAAAGTTTTAAAATACAACCTGAAAATAACTGGGTACTGGGTACATTTCAAACAAAAGTAAAAGTTTTTTTTATTGTTAGGAATCATTGTATAGCTCTTTAAAAAAAAAAAAAATGATTTGGGGCGCTGTTTAGGAAATATTGACCTAGAAAAGTTCAATTTTCGCTGGAGTTTCACAAAAAGCGTTATACTTGTATCAAATATTTTTTATAGTTATAATGAAGCATTGTTTATTACTTTAACAAAAAAAGCAGTATAATACTAAAGCAGAATTGCTTTCGCTGCTGGAATGTGCTGCGAGCTGCAGAATACTTCATCCTCATACATAATGTACGAAGGCGCAGATGCCGCGACTTCACCTACATAGCAGATTGTTCAACAAGGGATTTAACCAAGAAATATTATACTTTTTTTAAAGAAATTGTTCGCATGAATAACGCGATAGCCTAGTTGGTAGTGACCCTGCCTACGAAGCTAGAGGTCCTGGGTTCAAATCCCGGTAAGGGCAGATATTTGTGTGATGAGCGCAAATATTTGTTCCTGAGTCATGGATGTTATTTATGTACTTATTTAGGTATATATTTCTCTTTATTAGTATTTATATCGTTATCTAGTACCCATAGTACAAGCCTAGAGCTTAGTTAGGGACTAGGTCAATTGCTGTGATATTGTCCACTGATA
This sequence comes from Acleris laterana, assembly GCA_963966035.1. Classification (NCBI taxonomy): domain Eukaryota; kingdom Metazoa; phylum Arthropoda; class Insecta; order Lepidoptera; family Tortricidae; genus Acleris; species Acleris laterana. Next base: position 840,745 of record OZ014443.1, read on the forward strand.
TTTATTTATTTATTTATTTTATAAGGTTTGGTACAAATATATAAAATAAAAAAACTGATAATTTTAATGTTTCAAATAATTTTGATTCTTTAGACTTAGTGGAATGATGACAATGTTTTGTTACAAATTATTTACTGATTAGCATTTGTTTACGTCGTGCTTTTAAAAAATCTTCAAAATTTCAGCCACGATAAGAAACTTATAAAAAATACGAGTAGGTATAAAGTTACACACACGCACTATCTTAAATCGATGCACGTACTTACTTACAATTATTAAATTATTGATTTTATATACAATAAAGAGTTTACATACACACATAAAGTTATGTCTAACTAAAGCGCGGAAACCGACGACGAAGAATTTCGGACATTGACCTTTGCTGTAGGCCACCGTATTACTAAAGGAAGAAAGTTAACAATCCATGATGCCGGCGGTCAATGTCACAGTGTTATCTACTTTTCATCATTGTAAGCAACTAACGTCACTTTGTGTTTGATACCCGCACTTTAGCAAACAACTTAATATTTATAAAAACATACATACATACCTTCACGCCTGCAATCCAAAAGTGGGATAGGCAGAGCTACAGACTTACCTACAACTCTAAAAACTTGTTGATAATTCAGTAAACACATTTTGCACAATTAGGCTTAGATGTTTACCAGCGTGTTAGTGACAGGTTGCAAGCCCATTGCCTAACAGTACTACAAACCTTTATTTCCATATTCACCTCTTATGACATCCACGATATTACGACAACATGGAGTGGCACTATACCCGGCAACCATACGCAATATTTATAGATTCTTTATAAAACTGTTTACAAGTTTACAGATCCAAGCAATGTATAATTTGTTACATTGTTTGTGTTTATCTCTAGTAAAAATTGTCGTGATTTTCTTGTTTTTCTAATGCCCGGTTCCTATATTCAAGAAACGAATCATTTTCCTTACGTCTCGTTAAAATTTGACTACGTACAAAATGAGTCAAATATTAACGAGACGTAAGCGAAACGATTCGTTTCTTGAATATAGAAACCGGGCATAAGTTAAACAAACCTACTTCCACCTAAAGCGTAAATTAACTCTTTTAAAATATGACTTACAGCACTTTTACTTGTATCTTTTTAACGCGTCTAAAACTTTTTCCAACATGTGATACAATTTCGAGCTCCCAGTCACGGGTGAAATGAGATTTGTTAAAAAGTTACCTACACGTGTAACAAAGTTTTGGCTTGCTAACAGGGGCAGCACCCCAAATTTCTCTACGAGCTTTCAATAATAAAGCTTCATAACAACGACAAAATGAAGACATTGAAAGTTCCTTACCGCTTTTTGGCAAAAAATAAGACGGCAAACTTGCAGTTTTCTTTTCGTTATTATTAGACACTGACTTTTGACTGACAGAATGATATGAGAAAATGATGTTTTTTGACAATGGATCTGAAAATGGAGTCAAATGGTCGAAACAGATTTTCCGCTATGCTGTGTAAATATGTTTTTTGGAATTAATGAAAAATCTACATCACACTAATATTATAAAGGCGAAATTTTGTGAGTGTGTGAGTGTGTATGTTTGTTACTTCTTCACGTCTAAACTGCTGGACGGATTTGGATGAAATTTGTAATGGAGATAGCTTATACACTGTAATAACACATAGGCTACTTTTTCTCCCGGAAAATTAAAAAGTTCCCAAGGGACTAACGATAATCGAAATCTACGCGGACGAAGACAGGGCGCAAGCTAGTATATAAAAAGCTGATCCCAAAATGTATTTTGTTACAGAAACTTATTTTAATTATATTACGACGACGCGCTGGCCTAGTTGGTAGTGACCCTGCCTACGAAGCTAGCGGTCCTGGGTTCAAATCCCGGTAAGGGCAGATATTAGTGTGATGAGCGCAAATATTTGTTCCTGCGTCATGGATGTTTTCTATATATTGAGTATATATTTCTCTATAAATATAAGTATTTATATCGTTGTCTAGTACCCATAATACAAGCCTTGAGCTTAGTTTGGGACTAGGTCAATTGGTGTGACATTGTCCCCTGATATTTATTTATTTTTATTTTATTGTGTTGTAGCACGAAGGACATGGAACGAAGCCGCACGAAACTCATTGTGTATTAACGAGAGCAAAATTTAAAATGAGATTGAGGTTCAGTTGTTGACTTATTGGCATAAGCAATCGGTGCTGGAAAAGAATCACGTGTATTCAAAGTTATTTCATATTAATTTTTGATTACTCAATGTAAAGAATATGTTTATAAAATAAAAACCCTTTAACTCCGTTTCATAAAATACAACACAAAAATAATAGGTTTAGGGTTACAAAAACATTGCAGAAAATTTAAATAAAATAACATCTGCTTCTCTTAAAACCTCAGTAACTCCATCCTCTCGTTAAATGTACTTTGTAATGAAAGCTTTTGCAGCCAAGAAAACACTGTAGCAAGACCATAATTATTATTAAATAGGATATGAGGTAGACGTAATTACAAAGTATGTGCCCCCGGGACGTTCTGTTTACGTAACGTGAGTACGACACCTCTTCTCTTCATTACGTAACACGTTCCCTGTCCGGTGCCCCCAATGTTTTAATAAAAATAATAATAAATAAATATAAGGGGACAATCTCACACCAATTGACCTAGTCCCGAACTAAGCTCTAGCCTTGTACTATGGGTACTAGACAACGATATAAATACTTATATAGAGAAATATATACTTAAATACATTAGAAAACATCCATGACTCAGGAACAAATATTAGCGCTCATCACACAAATATCTGCCCTTACCGGGATTCGAACCCAGGACCGCTAGCTTCGTAGGCAGGGTCACTACCCACTAGGCCAGCGCGTCGTCTACAATGTGGGGTCATGAAGTATTTTTCAGGATTCCATGCTTCCACTATGGAGTCACCTCTGAATAAACAGTTGGACTTGTAACATTGTCAGATCCTTTTGTATGGGGACATTGAACGTGTAAAGTTCGGGATTCTCTAAACGACAAATCGCTCGCAACATGCCTCGGCCCACGTCAGGTGCTGGCGTCTGGACTTCGAAATACATATCTGGCGATATCGCGTAATAGGTACCGGCAGCAACGTCCGGCGAAGTGGAGCGACTTTGCAAAATTTCGCATAACATGTCTGGCAAGATCGCGTGCGACTTGACGCCAGTCGCCCGATGTCGCCAGATAATTATGTCAGGCGAAGTAGTAGTAGTTTCGCATCTGTCGCGCGATGTTGCCAGGTATCTCAAGTGACGTCTATCGACTTCGCTTGACATGTCACCAATACGTGTCGCGGGACGTTTTACCCCTAGTGAATCCCTGGCTTTATCTACTTTTTAATGTGCCGCGCTGCTTGTATCGGTATACCAGGAATACATAAAACTAGGCTATATAGTGTAAAAGATAATGAAAAGGGGTACCTTCCTTTCATAAATTAAAATTTCTGAACCGATTGAGACACGTTACATATTTAAATTTTAAGCACTTCAAATCGTATTTCCAGGAACGAGGCAATTATAGTTAATTATACTTTTTTTAATGTTTATACATTATAATATTAAGTTCTTCTTGGTTTTGGTTTTATCTTTTTACGAAGAAATATTGGACCATAAGTGAAACAAAAAACATTAAAAAATAACGGCCTTAATTACCTTAATTATTATTTCTTATTTGCATTTTTTTTAAATTGATAAATAAGTATGATTTTACTTGCGGCGCTTTTTCTTAGCATTATTCTTCACTTGGCAATTTATTGAATGTCACGTTGGCAATTTGTTGACTTGCAAAAGTGCTCGTGCAGCCTATTTACAGCATAACATCTTACATCTTTTCTAATCCATACACAATTAATTTCAGATGTCCATGTCCAACGCAGCTTCTGTCAGATAACTCCTATCATTTCAAGAACATTCTTAGATGTTAGATAAGAGTGGTTTCCCAAGTCTGTGGCGGGTCAAAAGCCACCGATAACACTTTTTGTCAAAGAAAGCTATCGCTTTATCTACCGGTGAGCTTTTATGGCGTATTTAAGAGGCATTTAAGCTTGGATGCGGAGTCATCCTTGGTTAATATGTTTTGGGAAAGCTTTCGGGACTAATTCTTGGGTCGTATTTAAAAAGGGTATAAGTCTATTTAACTCTTACTGAAGTTATGCCCTTTTTTACTAGGAAACCAGAATTTTGCTGGGTTTTAGAAATAAAACGAAAGAAGTAAACGTTTTAAATAAAGGTTTTGTGATAGAACCAACACAACAAGCTATCAACGCGTTGGCCTAGTTGGTTGTGACCCTGCTTACGAAGCTAGGGGTCACGGGTTCAATTCCAGGTACGGGAAAATATTTGTAGGATAAGTACCTACGATTATTTGATTCTGAATCTTGAATGTTTTCTCTGTATTTAAGTATTTATTTGTCTATAATAAGTATTTATATCGTTGTCTAATACCTAGTACAAAACTAGAGTTTCATTTGGGACTGGGTCAATTGGTATTGTCTCGTGATATTTATTTATTATTTGTAAAACCTTTTGAGCTAGGCATGGATGGGTTACATGCTTTTGTAATTATCTATTTTCTATACCCATGTTTTATTTATTTATTGAGGATTTCCAACAGATAATACATCCGACTTACGCTTATATCTATTTTAACATCTAAATCGATGCTTATCTAAGTACAGGAAACCACATCTTACGCCAGTAAATACACAAATTGAACTACACGTGTATTAAACACTTGCTCACAAATTAAACATAACATTTTAAAATTATATATTTTTGGAAAAATAATGAAAAAGAAGGAAATACATCACAACATAATATCATACACTGTTATAATTAAGCTATGAATAAAGTGCGAAATCAGTGAGATTACAAGGTTTTAATAGGTTTAAGAATCTATCTACCTCGCAAAATCCAAGGCGCCAAAATTCGCCGACATTTTGTTTTTGAATGCCTTGAATCTGTCCCAAATAAATGACATGAATATCTCAAGCTACGAGACTTAAGAAGATCAAGAGCGATTGTTTAAACGTGTTGTTTCGTTCTAAAAACTTTAAAAGTAGCTTTTGCCCTAGACTCAAAATAGCAAAGCATTGTGGCAGATATCAGGCTGTCAAAATCTTTAATAAACTGCCTACTCATTTAAAAATTATCACGAACCTAGAATTATTTAAAAATAAAATGAAAGCCTTCCTGTTAAGAGGTATGGAAGAGTAATCGACGCTCAAAATCTGCCCCACTGACTTAGTGCCGGCGGGGGTGGAGCTATAAATGAGTGCCGAACTGTCTATCAGTCGACTTTCTGACGTAGTGTCAAACAGTTGTTTACAATCACAAAATAAAAAAATCGATATTAATGATTACCGGATTTAAATGACGCTGCAACCATGCCAAGTTGCATTGTAAATTGGTGCAGGACCCACGCAGATGCAAAACAAAGCGATATTTATTTTCATTAGTAAGATATTGAATTTTTAATATTCCCATACCAAAATGTCATGGCCGATGTTATGCAATATATCTTTGAAAAATGTGAATTACAAGCAACTACTTCGAATGAATAGGAAATTGAATTTTATGTCATCTTTACTATCGTTAGTTTATACATATACAAAATAAAAAAAACGAAATATGACCTTTTTAAGTTTTCCAAAAAATGAAGAACGCCGTCTGGCTTGGGTGGATGCAGTTCGTCGCGAATTGCGAAACGAGAATTGGATGCCTAGCAAACATTGCAGGATTTGCAAATATAAATAATAATAATAATATAATCTGTGTAATACGCTTTACTTGTCGATTGTGAAACAGGCGGTTAATATAAATTATACTGTCACGTATCTTTATGCCTATAAGAATGGAAAAGGGGTTGCAATATATTTGGCACTTAAGATGCTTAAGACTATTTGACGCTGACTACTCTTACAACATAATATCTTCTCATATACTATTTTACAACTTTATAATAGTGTAACATAAGTATGTTAAATGATTCAAGGGGACAATCATTCAATCATATAAAAAAATATTAATACATACATACACATACATAAACTCACGCCTTTATTCCCAGAGTGGGGTAGGCAGAGCTACAGAATTACCAACAACTCTAAAAACTTGTTAACAATTATGTAACCACATTTTGCACTTTTAGGCTAAGATGTTTACCAGTGTATTAGTGACAGGTTGCAAGCCCATCGCCTAACAGTACTACACGCCTTTATTCCCTTAGCCGTCTCTTACGACATCCACGGGAAGATATGGAGTGGCACTATTCTAACCCGGCAACCACACTATTCAAAAAAATAATAAAAATAAAAATAAAATTCATTATTCAATTACTGTGTTGTTTTTGTATTAAACCATCCACGTCAAATGTTGAAAGGCATGGCCGCGTTCAAATAACCCTTATGAAAAAAAAAATTGACCAATGGAAATCTTGTGTCAGAGAGCTTATAACCAATTGCAGATTTTTGTCTTTCAAACGGTATAAAACCTTACTGAAATTACTGTCTACACAAACGTTATACCAGCATCTGACATAAATGACTTCATACCTTAACTCAATTAATATTTAGTTGATTATTGAAACCACTCGATACATAAGATCTTTTCATTTCAAAAAGTGGGCGTTTTGGAGCGGATTTGTCAGTCGTTTTTGTTAGACGTTACTCTTCCATACTTATTATATTTCGATGGTTAAGAGGTTGTTTTTATAGTAGGTATAGATGAAATATTTGAACAGTGTCATTAGTATAAATTATTAACCTCTCCAGTGTTATCTATATTATATTTATTGTAAATTGTGTTGATACAGATAATTATGTTGTAAGTGATTACATATAAGTTATAATATTATTGTCATAGTAGTATTTTAAGCACCTCATTCAATTGTATATTTCAAACACAATCCTGTATTGTTCATGAATAAATAAATAAATATAATAATAAATAAATTCTTTTCAATTCATCGTATCCAAAATAACAATCAAAATGGTTCCCAAATGGACAATATCGGTGCACGGTACGAGCTCCCGCGAGTCTAGATGCACTAAAACATAACCTAGATAATTAACAAGGAACCACAAGGGACTCAAAAGCTTATTAGATACAATGTTTCCTGGAACAACGAGCTACCTACATCCTGGTTTTAATAGGATTAGTGTTACGAGCAGATTAAGGAAGTAATTAGGATTATCTTGGTGTTGGTCTGGTTTTGCAGTTAAATTGTATTAACTTCGCGATAAATATGAGCAGTTAGGTGTATTGTCTGCCATGATTATTTCTACTCATATTTTTTCACCAACATCAGAAGGTATACATATACATTACTGCAGAGGCCGTGAAGTAAAGGGTCTTTAGGACGAGTTTGGGATAGACGGCTGAGTCGTAGACGAGGCCGGGTAAAACCAGTGCTTCAATCCCTGTTCCGGCCGAGGATTGTATAGTGCTTTTCTCAAGCGTTGTGAGGAAAATATTAATAGTTCATTACTCCAATTTCACGACGGCGATTTCGAGACTGCAATATTACGATGGCAATCTCAAGACTGCAATATCACGATGGCAACTGCACATAAACATAGAACCATAAAACTGGAAAAAAGAGGCCTCATTTTTCCCTCAAGTTGACTACACGAAGGTTAACTGGGGCTACTTGGGGTTACTTTGATTTACGGGGTAACATTGCTCACCCTTAATACAATAACAATTTTAGTGGTAATCTTTTTAAATAATTGTATAACTGTATAAGTGGCTTGCTCCTGATGAAACATTTAATAGAATAATTGAATATTAACACATTTTTGGGGTGGGCAATGTTACCCCGTAAATCAAAGTAACCCCAGTAGACGGTACTTTAGTTTCATAGAAAATAATAATGGCAATAAGGGCACCATCGTCGTTCGCTCGCAGTCTTAAGGTTTAGTCTTAACTATACTAAACTAACTAAATCCCGCAACTCCGTCTGCACAAACAGCCTAAGTAAATAGGCCGTTCAATATAATCACAAAGGCAAATAGTTGCTAAACTTTTGATTGTACAATTAGGGAAAGCGGAGCTTTAGAAGCTTGTGTGCAGCTTTTAGAAAGAGGCTGTGTCCAGTGGATAAGCTTAGCGGAAAGGTTAACAATAAAACATTGTAAGTGGTTGTCAAATTTCTATAAAAAACTTTGCTGATTTTTTTAAGGTATGTACTTACTTATAAATATATATGTATATATACGTTGATTCTAAGCAGTAAACAATGTCTGCGATCTTTTTTAATAAAACATATAAAGTAATTCCCTCTTAAACATGGCCTAAGTGCTCGTATGCCTTCTCTTTGTAATATCAAAAAAAGTGGTCGAGTGCTATATAGAACACCAGTTGTTCAGTGCTGCCTGTGATAAAAAACAATTGCATTCCAAAATTTACTCTTGATTTTTAAAATATCACGTATGTACGTCATATTTGTATACAGGTGTCCCAGAAACCGTTCAACAAGTTTTTAAACCTATTAGCCCATTTTTCTGTAGTTTTTTTTTAAGTAATCACACAAAGTTTATGTCTCTATACTAGTTGTCCCAGGGTTTGCTCTTCACTTTTATGGGAAAATCAACTAAATGTGATTACTTAAAAAAAACGAGCATATCAACTTCGTTGGTTTGTAATGATTCTAATTATGTAAGATACCACTGAAAAATTTACGAAATAAAACGTGAAACTAATGAACTTTTCGTGACATGGACATATAAGAGAAAGTTACAAAAAAACCGATTAAACTAGAAAAAATCCCTGAAACTAGTAAAAATCGCTAAACATACATAGGGGTTAAATCGATAGCTTTTTAGCGGCTCTATAAGCCTTATGCGGGTTGACGTCGGTTTCTGGGACATCCTATAAATAATATACCAGCGGGCCTGGCATGTCTGCGTCTATATCGCGTGTCAAATGTGGATAAAGCATCCATCACTCTCGTACTTATTTACGTGACAGAAGGTGATGGATACCTTATCCAATTTTTGTTACCCGTTAGTCATATTAGGGCCCCAGAAACGCTATTTTAACAACGGCACCTTATCTTCCACAGAGTAAGCTCAGTGTTGCACTGCAAAGCTCATAATAATATCTGCATAATACACGTATAGGTGCTGCTTGCGAATGTAAAGTGCCCGCACTCCTTGCGACATTCTGTCGTCGCCATATTACATAAGTGTGTGCTCTTAAACGAGCTAATCTAAAATATTTGCATTAAAGACATAGCTTAGATGATTGGATAAGGCAAATAAGCGCATAGTCACTTAATACGAGTATTAAGTAGGAACTGTAACCCATCGACATACTTAATTATGCATTCTAAAAACTTAAAACCACAAATGCGGTGCCAACCCTTAAGACTAAGATAATTAGTTAGCCTAGTCTATGCTAGTAATTTCACCGGTTGTTTATGCCTGCACCGGAACACAATAATACGAACACTGCTGCATGGCTTTGGGTTAAAGGATAGGTTGTTATTAGCGATCCCACTACCACTAAACTATAAATTACATACATACATACATACCGTCACGCCTTAATCCCCAGAGTGGGGTACGCAAAGCTATACAGGGTTACTTGTAACTCGACGTATATCTGGTAGGTGGTGATAGAGGAGCTAAAAGGCAATAAATTTAACCCACATATGTATGGTCGGAAATCAATAGTTCTTGAGATATTGATTTATTTAAGTATTTTGAAGAAATTCCCAGAATAATGCATTAAAAAAAATATAAAAACAAATCACAGTTATTTAGCATTATTTCTTTTTTTTATTTAAATTACAAACTATTATTTAATTATACAAAGTATAAAAACCCCAAATAAAACAAGCAAACTTATTAAAATCAGCAGAAAACAATACGACATCAAGCGTATAAATTACTAGAACATCTTCGGTTTATCAGCTTTCTGAAAAGGTATCATGATCCATATTAAAGTCACTATCTTTAATGTAAACGCATCTTAACTCATTGCATTCAAGACCGTCCCAGAAAACTGAGTTAAGCATTTTTAATTATCAATTAGTCTAAATAATGGCTTAATGGCTAATGGTTTTAAAATAATTTAAACACAACTAGTTAATCATACATTCTGCTCAAAATGGGCCCCTCGATAAATTAATTAAAAATAAATTTAAAAAGAAAACTCTAAATAACTGTAAATTTATTTTATAATTTTTTTAATGCATTATTCTGGGAATTTCTTCAAAATCCTTATATATTATCAATATCTCCAGAACTATTGATTTCCGACCATACATAATGTGGGTTAAATTTATTGCATTTTAGCTCCTCTATCACCACCTACCAGATATACGTCGAGTTACAAGTAACCCTGTAGAATTACAAACAACTCTAAAAACTTGTTGTTAATTCTGTAAACACATTTTGCACAAACAGGCTAAGATGTTTACCAGTGTATATTAGTGACAGGTTTCAAGCCTATATTCCCTTAGTCGCCTCTTACGACTTCCACGGGAAGACATGGAGTGGCACTATTCTAACCCGGCAACCACACGGGACATTAATGTAGAATTTAAAATAACTTCACAAAACTAATCAAGAGTTTGCTGCAAGTAATCCTATAAATAGATAAGTAGTCGGCATTCTACTGTTTTTGTTTTACTTATTTAAATAAAAACCCTCGTGGCATTGTCCCGGAATTCAGGCATTTTTCTCGTGAATAGCGATGCTTATGACAGCATGTTCTTAGCAGATGTCACTCATTCCGAAGCGTTGATAGAGTCAGATATGCTAAGCAGACCGTGTGGCCTACTTACAAAATATTGAGTCTCTTTTTCATTTAAGGAATTGGGATTGTTCATATTTTTACAATTACTCCAATTCGAAAACCATTTCGAGGAATAGGGTTTTAAAGCCGTTCTGCATTATTAAGTTTTTGAAATGTTTTGGATATTTCGACAAAAGTATATTTAACCTTTGTTTGACTTTCGTTTTCGGCTTCAAGCCCCTCCTATGTGTATCTTACGGGTTAGGCGAAAACAGCTTGAAATCACTTTTTTTCATTGGATATCGTTTAATTGTTGAAATTTATTAGAAAACGCCATCCCAAATTTAAAATAATCATGTCATCCATAAAATGTCTGCTAAATAAATAAAGATATTTAAACAAAACTATTAGGCCAATTACAAAATTATTGAAATTGGTGTCTTAAAATTTCCTATTCTCTCAAATGAGAAAGTAAAAACCGTGTGTTTTTTATTGGTCAATCCCAATTGCAGGAGCGTATTTCAATAAGGAAAAAAGTTACAGTTGACATGGTATCGTATTGTCATTAACTTGGCTACCATTACTGTCGTGTAAATAAGGGCTATAGTGACGTTGACAATACGATAACATGTCAAAGGTAATATAGTTTTACAGTTTTGACGACGCGATAGCCTAGTTGGTAGTGACCATACCTACGAAGCTAGAGGTTCTGGGTTCAAATTCCCGTAAGGGCAGATATTTGTGTGATGAGCGCAAATGTTTGTTCCTGAGTCATGGATGTTTTCTATGTATTTAAGTAATTATATTTCTCTATTATATCTTTCTCTTTTATATCGTTGTCTAGTACATCCTCAGTTTTAGTACAAGCCTAGAGCTTAGTTTGGGACTAGGTCAATAATTATTGGTGTGAGATTGTCCCCTTATATTATATTATATTATATTATTAATATCAACAGGCTAAAATATATCAACCCATGGCTACCTAATATGAAGAGAGTGAATAATTTGTTCATTGTAATACTTTCCCGAACGTGAGCAGAATTATTACAATCACGTTCGTAACCAACTTCGTTTTGGGGTTTCTTGTAACTTCGTTAACTAACCCAACAGTAAACAGATCAGACGCCGTATCACGAGCTCCTAAATCCTGCCAAGTTGCACTCAGGAAAAGGAATAGAGTGTTGAAGATTAAACGACTCTTCGCTTCGACCCCTACATAAATTGAATAGCAATGTGTTACATGCTACTTTTTTAATGTCAAAATTATTTCTATTCTGTTCACTTTTACTACTCAGAGAGTAAAGATCGTTATATTTTTTATCAAAGCTTTTTTATTAATCTTTCCTGATATACTCCTCAACATGGTCCTGGATCGAACCGGATTGTAAATAACTACAATAATTAAAGAAACGGAGTTCATAAGTTGGAGAATTAAGAAGTTAACCTAGTTCGAGAGGCGTGCGGTTAAAATGACAAAGAGATTAACCGGCATCATGTGCTGTGATTTGGATTCTTCGATCATCAAGTGCTAAGCCTTTATTATTACTTAATTTCACCCAACACTCTTAATCAGGTAGAGATAAGCGTAAGTTTTTGTTCTGAAAAGGTTAGTACCATTTATTTAAATTGAACTTTAACTGTGATGTGAGGTTAGGTTAACCTATTGCTATGTGCTGATTCTTGCAGGTTTTGTACTTGGTTAATTTAATACTTTGAACAGTATTGTGCAAGCTAAAAGCTTTATTAATTAACTAGTAATTTTTGTACGAACTTTAGAATTTGTCACTTTTATATTAAGCATAGGTATAAAATAATAATGCAAAATTTAGGTAGCTAATATTTTAATTGTTTCAGAATAATAACATGTTCATGTAATTCAACTCTTACTCTTATAATTTACTTACATTAAAATTAAAATTATGTACAAGAGTAGGAAAATATAGTTAAGCTAAAACTAAAAATAGTGTCAGGCTACTTTTATAGGTAGTTAACAAGTTCACAAATAAAGTGAAATTGATTTTGCATTGTATAACATTTCAGGTTGACCACACACGCTTCCCAAAATGTCTGAAGAAAAAGATTTAATTAAGAAACGTGCAAGTTACAAAGGTCGATTAACTAGCTTCGTGACTTATTTAAATTCATTGAAGGTGTCATCATTAACTACAGCTGACGCCAGTGAGTTGCAGTTACGACTTAATAAAATGGAACTTATATTCAGCCAATATGATGAGGTACAGTTACAATTGGAGTGCTTAGCATCAGACATTCAGTTACAACTTTCGGAAAGAACCGACTTCGAATCCCAGTATTATAAAGTTATTGCCAAAGCTCAGGATATATTAAATACATTACAAAAAAAACAGGATGAGCTGGGATGCGAACGTAGTTCTCGCCATAGTAATAGTATTAATAAGCCCGTTAAACTTCCCGTCATACAATTACCGAAATTTTCGGGATCATATGAAAATTGGCTAGAGTTTCATGACACGTTTTTAAGTTTGATACATTCTAATGACGATATTGATGAAATTAACAAATTTCATTACCTGCGAGCGTCATTGGAGGGTTCTGCAGCAGTAGTCATTCAATCGATTCAGTTTTCCTCGACCAATTACGAGGTTGCATGGAGTCTTCTTTGTGAGCGGTTCGATAACAAACGTTTATTGCAACAAAATCATGTCTCAGCATTATTTAACATCGAATTGATCACAAAGGAATCATCCTCCAGTTTAAAGCGAATGATTGATCAATTGAATAAAAACCTGCGGGCGTTGGAATCGCTAGGCGAACCCGTTAAATATTGGGATACACTCCTTATTTATATAATGGCTCATAAGTTAGATTCAAAATCGTACCGTCAGTGGGAAGAGTTCAAAGGTCACTTGGGCAAGGATAAGCCCATAACACTTGACGCATTCTTAACGTTCGTGCGGAACCGTGCCGATTTAATCGAAACACTGGAATTATCACGTAATAACACTGCCGGTCGCACCATATCGCCGAGTAAACACGGTCCGAAACTAAAGGCAATGGTTTCATTGCAAGAATCGAAACAAAACAATGTCACTCCACAGAAATGTCCCAAATGTCGTAGTGATCATAATTTAAGTAATTGTCCGTCGTTTCTATCACTTAGCAACAGCGCGCGGCTCGACTTGTTACCTACTTTAAAGGTTTGTTATAACTGCTTTCGGAGTGGTCATTACGCAAATCATTGCAAGCGGCCTGGATGTAAGTTATGTAAGCGTAAACACAATACATTAGTGCATGTAGCCGGCTCCAGCCCCAGATCGGCCGGGGATAGCACGTCCGCGCGCGATGACGAGATTAGTGCAACTACTTCCGCGTCACCTGCGGCTCCCGTCCATCCAGCTGCGCCCGCGACACCCGGAATGTCCACTCATCACGCTCGTGTCGTGCATGATTCACAGTCTGTTACTATGTCAACATTGTCGGCTAGGGTCGGAGTTCCAGACCGCCGCGGACAAGACGTTTTATTATCGACGGCGTTAATTAAGGTGTATGATGTTAATAATCACGAGCACATCGCTCGTGCCGTATTAGATAGCGGCAGTACTTCATGCCTAATGACAGAAAGTATGTGTCGCAAATTAAATCTGTCAACAGACATTGTTAATAAATCGATACAAGGTATCAACAATGCGACGTCTCACGTAGGTAAAATGTGTTTGGTGCCTATTATGTCATTAAATGACAATTTCGCGACAAGCATAAACTGTTTCATTTTACCATCAATAACGGATAACGTCCCGTGTCGTCAACTCAATTTGTCGAATTTAAATATCCCGTCTAATATTTGCTTAGCGGATCCTAACTTTCATCAACCAGCTGCAGTTGATTTAATTATTGGTGCCGATATATTTTGGGACGTGTTAGGATCAAACATTATAAGGCTAGGTAGTGGACAACCAGTATTGTGTGAGACTAGATTCGGGTACTTAGTCTCAGGTCCAATAAATGGCAACCAAGTGCCGTCCGACCAAATAAAATGCTGTTTTTCTTCTGCGCTCACGAATACTGGGGATCACTCTCAGAGTTTTGATGATGACATTCAACGACAACTAACGCGTTTTTGGCAGCTCGAGGAAACTAGCTGTCAGTCATCTCACTATTCGCCAGAAGAAAAGTGTTGTGAAGAACATTTTGTTAAAAATACAACACGTTTAGCTGATGGTCGCTTTTGTGTTAAACTCCCTTTAAAACAAAATGAAAACGTTTTAGGCGAGTCTCTTCATCGTGCCAATCATTGTTTGTTTTCTTTGGAGCGTAGGGTTAAAACTAAACCTTCTTTCAAACAAATGTACGTGGATTTTATGACCGAGTATAAATCTTTAGGACACATGTCAGAATGTACGCGTAATCCAGAGAAAAAGTCGTATTTTATTCCTCATCACGGTGTTTTACGTGAGAACAGTTCAACGACAAAATTGCGAGTCGTGTTTAACGCGAGTAGTCCCACCAGTTCAGGAGTCAGTCTCAATAATATTCAAATGGTTGGTGCCACGGTACAGGATGATCTACTGTCTATACTCATTCGTTTCCGGCAGCATAAATACATCCTCGCTGCGGATGTTGAGAAGATGTATAGACAGATAATGGTACATCCTGATGACAGACATCTACAGCAGATCGTGTGGCGCGAAAATGAGTATGATCCAATAAAAACTTATGAGTTAAACACCGTCACTTATGGAACTGCTAGTGCTCCCTTTCTTGCGACTAGGTGTTTAAAGCAAATTGGTCTCAACTGTAGTGACAAAATAATCAGTGATATCATCATTCATGATTTTTACGTCGATGATTTACTGACTGGTGGGGATGAGCTGTCAGAAGTACACCAAATACGTCAGAAAGTGACCACGGCATTAGCTGCTGCAGGAATGAATCTGCGCAAGTGGCAATCTAACGAGCGGAGTTTACTATCAGAGCCGTCACTCTTAGCAGTGGACTTAAACATTGGTTCCACTGAGCCCAGCAAGACTCTAGGTCTCAGCTGGCATTCAGAGTCTGACGAGTTGTGTTTTCCAATCGGCAATTCGATTTCTAAAGAAAACACAAAGCGAGCCATGCTGTCGATCATCGCCCAGATTTTCGATCCACTGGGACTGCTTTCCCCATGTGTTATCTCCATGAAAATGCTCATGCAAAAACTCTGGCTCCATAAACTCTCTTGGGATGAACAGTTGTCACCAGATATCGCGAGACTTTGGTCAGATATTGTGGTAAGTCTCCCAGTTTTAAACAATATCCGTGTCCCGCGACATGTGATATGTGACTCGTGCAAAGCACTCGAGTTGCACATTTTCTCAGATGCCTCTGAGCGTGCTTACGGTTCATGTGCCTATATTCGAAGCGTTAATGAAGATGGAGAAATCCATGTTCGCCTGGTAATGGCAAAAAGTCGTGTGGCACCGCTACGTCCTACGTCAATACCGAGGCTTGAATTATGCGCCGCGCTTGTCGGAGCACGACTTTATGAGAAGATAGTCAGCTCATTACGGCTTCAGGTTACGACTGCCACATTCTGGACTGACTCCACTATCATGTTGGGTTGGTTAAAGATGTTGCCAAGTAAATTGCAGACCTTTGTTCGCAACCGCGTTTCTGACATTTTAGAAATTACGGGAAGTTTTACTTGGAGGCATGTCCCAACGGACCACAACCCGGCAGATCTGATCTCGCGCGGAGTACCTCCGCATGCCTTAAAAACCCTTGACCAGTGGTGGTCTGGGCCATTCTACTTAAGACAAGATAGTTCCCAGTGGCCCTTGACTCCAAACACAAAACAGTCTTTACCTGAAATTCGCGAAGTAGTTTCATTACATGTTAAAATACAATCATCAGGTAATGACGAATTATTTGATTTCAACAGATTTTCGAATTTTTCACACTTAAAAAGAGCAATCGCGTATGTCTTACGGTTTATTGGAAAATGTCGTAAACAGCATTTTGAATTCGAATATCTCAGTTCTAGCGAGTTAAAAAATGCTCATAATTTAATTGTCAAAGAAACTCAAAAGACATCGTTTCTTGAGTATAACTTATTGTTAAATAAGAAAACGCTGCCAAAAAAGAGCAACTTGTTAAAATTTAATGTCTTTTTAGATGAAAATGCCTTAATTCGCGTGGGAGGCCGTCTTATTAATTCTGAGTTCTCCTATGAGAAAAAACATCCTTTACTACTACAGTCCACTCATCGTTTTACAAAATTGTTATTCTCATATGAGCACAAAAAATTACTGCATGCGCCACCCCAATTATTATTGGCTACGATTAAAGAGAGGTACTGGCCAATCGGAGGGCGAAATTAAGCAAAGGCAACTTTCCATGAATGTGTACGATGCAATCGAATGAAAGGTCAGGTGCTGACTCCGTTGATGGGGAATTTGCCCAAGCCTCGCGTATTGCCCGGTGGTTTTCCTTTTAACAATGTTGGCGTAGACTACGCAGGCCCTCTCATGGCAGCTAGCCGCCAAGGACGCGGCTGTAAATTAGTTAAGGTTTATGTGGCTATTTTTGTATGTTTCGCTACCAAAGCGGTACATTTAGAGTTGGTGGGAGATTTAACCAGTAATAATTATTTGCTGGCTTTACGTAGGTTTATGTCTCGGAGAGGAAAACCTAGTAATATTTACTCCGATAACGGCACCTCATTTGTTGGCGCTTATAATGAACTGTCCAAATTCTTGAAGGGTAATTGCAACTCATTGGCTGAAAATTTCGCTAACGAAGAAATTAATTTCCATTTTATTCCTGCGTACACACCGCACTTCGGTGGTCTTTGGGAAGCTGGTGTGAAGTCAACCAAGTTCCATTTGCTAAGAGTGTTGGGCAATTGTAACCTTACTTATGAAGAGCTTAACACTACACTTATTCAAGTGGAAGCGGTTCTGAACTCTCGCCCGCTCACCCCGTTGTCGTCGCATCCCGAAGACTTGACGCCCCTTACGCCTAGACATTTCCTCATTGGCCGTCCTCTCACTTCGCTGCCAGTTCCTGAACTGAAAGACTCCACTTATGAGCGATTACCACGTTTCCAGCGTATCGAGCAGCTTCGGCAGCATTTTTGGAGTCGATGGAGTAAGGAGTATGTTGCAGAGCTCCAGCATAGGGTCAAGTGGCGATCCAATCAAGACACTCTCAAGCTTGATGCTCTTGTGCTGCTCAAGGATGACCATCTACCGCCTTTAAAATGGAGACTTGGACGAGTCGTTGCTATCCATCCTGGGTCAGATGGCATATCTAGGGTTGCCGACGTGAATACCTCATCAGGAGTAGTCCGAAGAACCTTCAGTAAGATATGCCCACTGCCTGTGACTGATGGTTCTGGTTGAAAGATTGCTTTCAACGCCCGGGGGCATGTTGAAGATTAAACGACTCTTCGCTTCGACCCCTACATAAATTGAATAGCAATGTGTTATATGCTACTTTTTTAATGTCAAAATTATTTCTATTCTGTTCACTTTTACTACTCAGAGAGTAAAGATCGTTATATTTTTTATCAAAGCTTTTTTATTAATCTTTCCTGATATACTCCTCAACATAGAGCTATACATATGTATATGTCTTTTTGAAAATGAATAATAATAAATGAAAAAATATTTAACAAACTGCACAATAAAATGTAGTATTGAGTAATTGTGACATAAGATTACAGAAAAAAGAATCATGGGGTAGGCAGAGCACAAAATATATAAAAAGAAAAACTCAATTTTCAATTGCACAGTTTTCAAAATGTACCACGTGTAACGTATACCTACCAACTGTTTTCACACTGCGCAAGCCCGTATCGTGGGAGGCTAACATTTCGATTTCGTAACTAATCACTCCCCTTGCCCAAGTCACTCAGGAAAACTAATTTTAAAATTTTGACATTTACCGTAGCTTCATTATATGATAGCTCTTATTTACTTTAACTGTAATACGATAACCTTTGCCAAGTTTGTCTTTGTATAATATTTTTTTTATTAATTGTATTGTTCTGGTTTTTCTACATACTACATACATTAAATTACGCCTGTTTCCCAGAGGGGTAGGCAGAGACCACTACTTTCCATTTGCTACGATCTTAACAAATTTCTTTCGCTTCTTCCACATTCATACATCGAGTCGTGCACGCACGTCGGTTTCGGGTACTTAAGATTCGGCCCTTTTCCAGTATTTCTCCGATTTTACTCAAAAAAGTACGCCTAGAGCGGCCCCTTCCGACCAGTCCACTCACTTTCGATCTGTATATCTCTTTCGTCAATCTTCTTTCATCCATCCTTTCCAAATGACCGAACCATCGAAGCATGCCCTTCTCTTCTTCTTACGTTTTCTTTTTTTTCTGAATTTTCTATTGTACGGAAAGTGTTTATTCATATAATTATACTTACATAACATGTCAAAAGCATTGTGGTTTTATCCAGTAAAATAGAGCCACTGCGTGCATTAAGGCCTGTTTTTAGCTTTAAAATTTCTTCTTTGTTTCATTGGCAGATAATATGACATGTAGTAGTACACTCTTGTTTTTTTAGGGGTCATTACACAAAAGTTCCCATAGGGTCGAAGTGTATCCGTAAGGACCCCATCAAAAAGATAAGACACTCTTCTTTTCTTCATTTTCTACATTCAATTATTTACCTCACCTTTATTCAATGTTGATAAACGACGTCTTTGATTGGGATGACCTATTTCCTCGTATTTTCTTCAATCGTAGTCCCCGAAGTGTTCGTGAGAATTCTCATTGTTAGTTCGACCCAATTTAACCAATCAGACAATTTTTCCCAGAGCTCAAGAATAACTGCAAAGCCGGGACAGCAATAAATTGCACCCAGCCTCAGGGTTTATTGACAAGGAGCAGTGGTTCCGCAATTTATCGATAAAATATATGACAAAATAAATTTCCAGCACATCTAAAATTGTCATTGCTTATGGTCAATGTAAATCCATATCTATACTAATATAATAAATGCGAAAGTGTGTCTGTCTGTCTGTCTTATTACGCTTAAACCGCTGAACCGATATACATGAAATTTGGTATAGAGATAGTTTGAGTCCCGGAAAAGGACATAAAATAGTTTTTATCTCCAAAATCATCCCCTAAGGGGGTGAAATAGAGGGTAAAAATTTGTATGGAGCTACGATATAAACGAGTTCCACGCGGACAGAGTCGCGGGCAGAAGCTAGTCAAAGAACAAAAACTCGCTTACATTTTCGTTAAATTAAGTTCACATACCTAAATTACCTGAGTTTTTTACAAATAAAGATTTTTTAATTATATGTTTAGAATGTACGTAAATTATCTTAGTTTGCATATAAAAAATCGCGTACATTTGGACAGATTTTGATTGTCATTCGTTGTTTTTAATGCATTTGACCTTACTTTTTAAAAAAAATACTATTATATTTACTCAAAGCTTTTGTTGCGCGAACACTAAAGTTTACCTTAAATTTGTTGAAAATAACAAACATTTTGATTTAAAATTAGCATAACAACTTAGGCACAAAAAAAAATTTGGTATGTTCACTATGATGAGCACTTTTAATTTAAGCGTCAATATTTTTTGAAATACTGTTTTTAACAAATACACTGTGCCAATCTTGTTGGTAAAGGGCGTAACAGTGTTCCACTACTTTCTCCTTTGTTAGAACTTCTGTTCTGCCGACGCGTCTCGGTAAACGTATTGATAATGTAAGTTTTGTAATAGACTTAGGGACTACAGAGGGTTAGTAAAAGCCTGTAGCAATAATGTAAACAATAATATGTTTACTGTGACTTTGGTATAGGATAATGTCAAGTTGGTGATAGGACCTTGCGCAAGAGTTGTCTGGATAGCTACCAGCAGTATTCGCATTTTCGTGTTCTAGCGTGTTTTTTTCATGTAGGTACAGTCACGGAATTTAAATCCTAGTCCACTTTGTCATCATCATCATTAAATTTAAGAGCTAGGCTCTTGTCGGTGAAGTAATTGCCACTTTTCTCTACTCTGTGCTAGCTTTTTCACCTCCTGATACGACAAGACATTGGCCTTCTGTCTTATTTGATTGAAGTAAGTAAGCCTAGGTCTTCCTCTTCCTCTTTTTCCTTCGACTTTACCCTCTAAAATATTCAAAAAGAAACTATCATGCCGTATCAAGTGTCCTATCATCTTTCCTCTTCTACATTCAATAGTTGTCCGAAGTGGACTAGGAATTAAATTTCCTGACTATACCTAATCATTTTAAAAATTCGCGGGTCATCACTATATATTTAGATTTAGATTTAGATTTATTTCATAATATAAGATACAGTTTATATTGCACATAATTATGTCAATTATACAGAATTCATATTATGATCGTCAAAGATATAAAAACAAAAAAAAAGTAATGTAGCAAAAGCCAATGTCAAAAATGAATGGATTATAAAACACAAATAATAATAAAACGAGTCACAAAGATAAATATACAAATGGTAGTACAATAAACAATGTCAAAATTATATAATATGTATTATGAAGTCAAAATTCAGTGTCAATAAATTCACTTACAGAGTAAAATGCATTATCTAACAAAAGGTTTTTCAATCGACGCTTGAATGTTTCGTCACTGGACTCATTTTTTATAGGTATCTAGTTGGAATAAAAAAAACAAAAATAACGCACACACATCACGGCGTTAATGTGAGTTAGAAATTCACTTACGATGGTCATTCATTTCTACACATTACAAAAAAAAACAAAAAGTGTCATTAATAAGTGAGCAACTAATAATAAAGAAATCACCAGAATAATGAGTGTTCACATAAAATATTAAATATTATTCCAATAAAATCCAATGTGTGTTTGTTAATAAAATAATGAATTCCAAGGTCAGGCAACGTAAATACGAAAATATTTATCTATTACCATTAAGGGTATAAAAAGGTCTCGAGTGGGATTCGGGTAAGAAAAGGGTCTATTTACCAAAATATTTTTGTATGTTTAACGACTTTAGGCGCAAGAATGTTGGGTCGTTGGTATATTGTTTTGATGTCTTTTTCACAGTAATAAAATGTTTCAATTATTTCTTTCTTATACAAAACGTTCAAAATCCGTTTTGTATTGAAGTTCGATTTTTGTTTTAAAGTTTAATATCTTTTATTTTTTTGGGGCTAAAATAAGGATAACCAAATGCAATATTTTCATCAGTTTACATTTTTTTGTGCTACTACAAATTCACTCTATTTGATGCAAATAAATAAATCGATAACTCACGGTTTTTACTTTCTCATTCGAAAGAATAGAAATTTTAAGACACCAAGTTCATTAATTTTGTATTTGACCCAATAGTTTTGTTTTAATATCTTTATTTATTTAGCAGACATTTTATGGATGACATGATTATTTTAACTTTGGGATGGCATTTTCTAATAAATTACAACAATTAAATGTTATCCAATGAAAAAAAGTGATTGTAATAGTGGTATTAAAACATACTATTTCAAGCTGTTTTCGCCTAACCCGCAAGATACACCTAGAAGGGCTTCAAGCCGAAAACGAAAGTCAAACAAAGGTTAAATATACTTTCGTCGAAATATCCCAAATAGATAAATATTTCAAAAACTTAATAATGCAGAACGGCTTTAAATCCTTATTCCTCGAAATGGTTTTCGAATTGAAGTAATTGTAAAAATATGAACAATCCCAATTATCCAATAAGCTTAATAAAGTTAGACAAAAAGCATTATTTTAATATACAGGCGGATGCTGTTTCTTTTTACACCCAAGAGGTGATGTGTGGTGAGGTGGTGTGTTTAACAGACAGGGGATATTCGCTTCGTATTGTGATCTTGGGCAAGGGTTGAAAAAGGTTACATCTTATCTTACGTCTCAAGTAGCCTTGAATATTCTAAGAGGTTTTCTGATGTTTTAAATGCTAAAATGTTCATGTTTATTTTATGTCCAGTAGAACTACCAGTTGCCGTGATTACGCTAGCTAGAAATCGTAGAAGTACCAAGAACTGACATCCATTTTGATTTCCACGTAGTTTACAGTTTTGTTCGACAGTTTTTTTTTCGGACAACTCACACGGCACCGGTGCGTCTATTATGGCCATGTTTATCGATGTGGATAAACGTGGACAAACATTTGGCACTTCTTGACCACTTATGTAAGCGCGAGAGTGACGGATGCTTTATACACCGCGATAAAGGCGATTATAATACGGGCCCTGGTAGTAAATATAATGTGAGAACCAATTCCATGTGCATTCTCAAAACCACTATCTTAAGATTACAGTCCTAAGACTGTAAATATGTTGCCAGTATGCTACTGATTTCAACCAGTTGTCTAATCCCCACACCGGAACTCAAGAATGTGAACACTGCTGTTTGGTGGTAGGTTAAAAAGTAAAACGGTGTTAATCCAGGCTGATCTTTACAAGGTTTTATCGCCACTCATGACACATACAAATTAGTTAAATTAAAAATTTATGAAAAATTATACAAAATTCCTTCATAAATGTTTTCTGTGCCCAACAGAGTTCATAATTGACACATTTATTATATTCCCATCTTTGTAAACATAATGATTGATATAAAATTTTGATTTTTATGAACTCTAGTTCAATAATGACAGTAAACTGCAAAACACATAGTTTAAAACACGTTTAAATTCACGTTTCATTCAGTACCAAGTCATAAAGATAACTTTATCGTCTCCTGCTTGATTAAATCTCAATTAACTGGTTCCCGTTGCGTGCGGCACGCGACTACATGTGGTAAAGACTTTCAGAGTTATTGTTTCACTGGTACTTCGTGTATTAAATTTACGTGGGCTTAGTTTATTGTTATAACCGATTACATTAATATAGGTGAAATCTGTAAAAAAAAAACATCTTGTATATAATATACAAAAAACATCTTGTATATAATATACAAAAAAAACACCTTGTATATAATATACAAAAAAAACACCTTGTATATAATATATTTTTTGATAGAAAGTAGAGAGTATTAATACAAACCAATTTAAAAGTTTAAGTAAAAATTCAAGAAATGAAATAAATTTAACATATGGACGTACAAACATATACACAGGCGGACATTAGATTAAGGGTCCGCGACAGTTACATTACAAAGTTTTTCATTATAGCTGTAAAGTGAGGCAAATTTGTTATACTTCAACGCGCTGAAATTGCTGCTAGTTAAACTTTGAAGAACACTCAATTTAAAAGTTATATTAATCCTTTTTGTAACTTCTAAAAGAACAAATTTATAAAGAAGTTTATAATTTCAAAAGAACCAGAAGGGCTCGGCTGGCGACTAGTTAACAAAGTCTCAACAGCAATTTTTATGAATAACTTCCTGACCGCAGGATATTGTAAATTTGTAACGTATTTAATACACCTAACAAAACAAAATCAGCCTGTAAACTATAAGTGCTATACCTAGTGTTTTAGTAGTGGTGCTAGCCAGGGTACATACTACGTAGTTCTGAAGACTCATAATTTTGAATTTATTAAAATTCTCATATTTTCAAAATGTGGTTACAGGAATAATTAACAACCTCTGGGAATAAAAGCGTGAGCTTATGTGTGTGTGTGAATACAATGTATTTATTTTTTGATATTGCTTATTAATCAGACCTACCCAAAGTTAAGTTCCGCATTTTGTTAAGTTACGCATTAAAAACACCTCCACTATTTATTTTATGTACTTAGTGTTTTAGTTTTGTTAATTTTAATTTTATTTTTAAAACGCTAACATCTAATTATAAGGATTACTAACAAATTTGTATGGACCTTGACTGAAAAAAGCAATTATTATTATTATTATTATACAATGCTTTTGAAAAAATCAGGATGGAAAAAGTATTCGGAATTTTAAGGTTATCGGTGTGGATAAACGTGGATAAAACTTTTGTCACTTTCTGACCGGTATGTAAGTCTGAGAGCGACGAATGCTTTATCCACCTCGACAAAGGCATCTTTAGCACTATAGTCTTAGTTCTATAAACGGAGATTATACAGGTTGATAATATTGTGAACAAGCTAAGTAAACAGTAACAGGATCCCGAATGTTCCTTTTTTCTTTCAGTCAAGAATAATTCTGACATAAAAAGGTTCCTGTCGCCTTGTGATTCGCATCGCTAGTAAAAGCGGCAAATTGCCTCCATTTGAGAAGAAATATCAAGTGACACTTTGTCGAGACTGTAATAACGCTAGACTGTTGAAAAACTAGTGCAAGTAATTGGATAGTATTTTTGTCCTTTTTTCTTTATAGCAATATGGCGCCTCAATTTGGAAAATAATAAAGGTAGTTTTAACGATTGCAATGGATTATTCAAGGTTTTCAATATTAATATTTTTATTGCGCAATAATATGTTTATTCGACAAGGTTTCTGAGGCATCCGTGTCTTGTGTTTGTTTTTCACTGTTTGGTTTTAATTACGAAATACATATACTAAATAATATATATTATTCTAAGTAATCTCTAACAGTGTTAACTCGAAAGGTAATCAACCATTTTATTTGTCGTTATATGTATAAAAACAAAACATGTTTTTTAATACTTTATCACATATGTATCTTTTGTTTTAATGTCAAACACTTTTTAACTAATTCCATGCGAGTAATATGCCATCCATCATCCAATCAAAACAGACAAATTAATGTGCATAATTTGATGTTTTTTTTAAACTAAAAAGCTTTATCTGAAAAAGGGCCCTGCGGCATTGTCCCCAAAATGTAGCATTTCCTCGCTGGATAGTTAAACTATACAATACAATACACTTTATTGCACAACAAACAAAAACATTACAGAGCAACAGTACAATAAAAATAACACAGGTAAAAACAGGCGGTCTTCTCGCTGATAAGCGATCTCTTCCAGACAACTTTAGTAGGAAAAAGGTGTCAAATTAAAATGTTTTTCACAGCAGGTGCAGTAGAATTCACGCGAGCAATAACCAGAAAACTATGTTAACTGTATATGTTTTTTTTAAATATGATATTGCCTAACATTTCCCAGTATATTCTATAAAATATTCCTTAAATATTCCGTATTCGTGAAACATAAACTCGGTCCCATCACATGCACGACCAATAAATATCACGTTTCGCAAAAATCAAGGTGAATTTCGCGTCCCAGTGTTCTCAGGAATAGTTCACCCAGGATAATTCATGCCATAGTAGATTTACTTGAAAAAAAAATTAGATTGCAGTTAAACTTTATGATAATATAGTTACTTATATCGTAAGATAAACCAACACAGAAAGTTTTTTAAACCACTCGTCATACACTTATAGCTACAGATATAACGTGGCAGTAACATCTGTATATTCTCTCAAAAGTATACTGAAAAAGTACAGGCTGGCCTCTAGTTCTTTTGTTTATTATTTTATTTTTCTTTTCCTTTCTATTGCGGCCGCACTCAATCAATTGATGACGATTAATTCGTTCCTTAAAAACGATTTTTCATAGAAAAAGTTTAAAGAAGGAACGAGTTTAGTGTCTAAAGTATCTCTGAGTATGGCGTATGGCGGGTAGAGTCATCGAGAGCTTTATTAATATTTTAGTATGTGTATTTTTATTTTTTGTCGTACTATAATCGAAAAGGCATCTCGGCCAACCATAATTATCTCTGCCTTACATGCTTTGTAGATGAAGAAAACGAGTAGTTTAAGAGAATAAAACCACCGGTTTAAACTTCTATATTTAATTTTCTAACATTACAAGCCACAAGGTACAAGTAATAATCTACTTATTACGTTGACTATGTTGATAGTCGCCACGTTTACAGAAATACTTTCTACCATTTTCCCACAATATCTGACCCGTATTTACCCGATATTACCAACGCATGTGCCGGTAGCAGAACAAAGCAATATAGCCCTTACGACATCTACCATCCATTAGCTGCGCAAATAATGAAGCCCTTACCGGCCCAATGAAAGCATTGCGGGGCTAATGGTTCGGCAGCAATCGCCAGGACCGAGGCTAATAGAGTTACCAATTTGGTAAAATATCTGGTGAAAATGTATTGGTGCTCTTTTGAGAACATTCTGTATAGTCGATGTATAAATCATGCTGTATGGTGTCACATTTTTTTTGATTAGGCCTCCAGGGTGTTTCTCTTTAAATTTTACATTAACATTCAAAAGTATCATCCTTAGAAAAAAACTTAACGTAAGAGCTTTTAATGATAGATTAGAAATAAGATATATTTTTCTAATGATGAGGTTTTCTTTAAGTAATACAGAGGAGAACTAAACACTGTACAAAACCTTAAAAACAAATTTACGTGATAAAATTTAAAAAAAAAAATTACATTTTAATTTATCATTATATATAAAGTTCAAAATACATAATGGGTCATAATACATAATGGTTATAATATATAATGGATTTATTTCTGAAACTGTAAACTTTTCAGGATTGTTATAAAACAAACCTAACCTAACCTAATGAGTTCTATACGATAGGCTTTTAAAAAATCCTGAAATATCTACGGATTCAGAAATAAAACCGTTATGTATTATGACCATTCTGTATTATTAACTTTATATATTAAGATACGTACCCAATTTGAAATACCCATTATTATTCTACAAGGGAGAAAAACAGAAGATTTATTTTTTCCACACAGCTGAAGTTTATTCACGAGGATACATTTGTGTTTATTTTCGTAAAGAGGCTTCTAAGGGCCTCGATGCAGTCGTGCATTAAGAAACCCTGGAAAGCTGACCAGAATATTATATCGGATCGGCCACTTTGTACCGAAAAGAATTTAAATTATTTCCGTATTTACTTAATTCGAAAAATAATGTAAAACTATGTATAATCTCCTTAATCTTTATCTTATCTTAACTCAAATGATGTCAACACGATTAAAGAAATATTTTAAAAATCGGACAAATCGGTGTTCCAATTATTAACCAGGGATTTAAAGTTGCCTCGTCAGAGCGTACAAACATTCTCTATTATGTAACTTAAATTAAATATTGTCGTTCGCTCGATTGATCGTTCGACAAGAAGACGCTTTCAAGTGGAACAAAACTTGGAAATTGAAACTTTTGCCTGCTGTTGCCTCATTCAAACCAAAATATATTTTTGTAATATCACGTTGAACTGAAGTAATACTTCCCTCTTCATAACTCTCTAAGATACACCTTCACTATATTAAATTACATTGTATTTGTTCCGTAACTTTCCTGTGAAGAATATTACAAAGCAGTCTCCCAACAGAAGCATCATATTTCTCGAATGAATTATTATGTATGCATTGGTATGTGTTGAACCATGTTTCTTTGTCCACCTGTATAATAAATAAGTATACTTGCTTTACGAATTTAAAACAGGGTGATTCTGGATTGAGGTATGTCCAAAAAACCGTTTTAGGCCTTATTTTAACCTCAATCACCAAATCTAATAATGTAGATGTTATTATCTAAATATTTTAAAGGTATTAAACAAAGGCTTTCTATTTTTCACATACCAACTTTTCAGACCAAGGGATGTAGACTAGATGCATTTAACGTAAACTATTTGCGCACGACGCGAAGGTCTGTCGTTTACGTCATTTTTTTGATTAACTATAGCGTTCCCCGAATGCATTTTTTCCATGGCTACAGAGGACTACATTCGTATTTTACAAAAAAAAAACAGACGCATTCAGAACCTTCTCGTTTTTTGAAGTCGCTTAAAAACCGCTTCCCCTACAAGTAAATATATCCTATCCTATCCTAAATTATGATCATAGTACTTTATCCAATAACCCGGAATTCTACACTTTGACTAATTAAAACATGGTGTCCCAATAATGCTTATCTACAGAATGTTACATCGCAACAAAATGTATCACCCTTATCATCAACAACCTTTCCCTTTCGAGCAAAAGTCAGCAAAACCCCAGGCAATGGTTAATAAATAAAAATGAATGCCCACATTCCCAGCTCTTATAAGTATTGATTGCCCACGTAGGTGTTTAACGCGCGCGCTCGCCGTTAGTTTTTATGAGGGCAGACGTGATTGGGAACGCTGAGATCCGTTAGATATGTTATCTTAAAGTTTCAGTTAAGGACTAGTCGTTACGCTTGTGTAAAAGTAGACAGGTTTACATTAACGTACCGTCAACTAATTTGAATTGTAGGCCACTCAACTATGTGAAAGTGACGTAATGATTTGAACCGTAAAAGAACTATTTTTATTACTAATAGTTAGAAACACTAGAAATGAGGATCTGCCGAGTCCTACCAAAATTTAGGGGCCCTACCCTCTTTGGGGGGGTATGAGCCGGGGGAAGGTTTACTAGGGCAGTTAAGTGTCATTTTCTATGTTTTTTTTTGCGTTGAATGGAGTGAGACAATTATTTTGATACTTATAGGATCAATATTTTGCGAGATATAAAGGGTTTTTGTTCGAAAAAAAGTAGGATTTAATCAGCAAAAATATGTTGATAGTTTAATAAAATTTACATCCTGTACCTAGTGTAAATTTATTCCAATTGTTTTTGCTGATCAATTCTTACAATATTTTGCGTGAAATATTGTCTTCTTCTACTAAAATTTCCCTCCTACCCATACCCAATAGGACCCCTAAGGGCTGGTAGGACTCGGCAGATCCTCAATTCTAGTGCCAAGATATAATTATAAACAGAGTTTCATTGATGTACATAATTTGCCGCCATGTCTTACTTAACCTGTATTAGAAAGGGCAAAGGCCCCTTACCAAGAAATCTCCTATAGAAAGAGCGTTTTTCAATCGTGTGTTTAATTTAATGGTACCCTATCCTCTGCTATTAAAAAAAAACACGCATAAGACATCTTACATTGTTTTTATTTTATTTCTAAAAGTCTACCAATTTTTGTTATTGTTACGTAACCTATATTGCCTTGCTTGCTGTGTTTGCATTCCCATAGGACTAGTCTTTTGATTTCTGTTTCCTTAGTGTTGCCAACCTTAACAGGGTGTAATTTTTATGGTCGTTCGAGATAATCTCGAACAAATGATTTAATTATGATCCTTGATGTTTTTCAGTTTATGTTATTTTGTTTTAAGTGTGTCACTTTCCGTCTCTTCACCAAGCGGTTCCAACGGAAGACCAGTGCCTGGCTTTACGGCTAGCGAATGCTGAGTTGGGAGGCTGGGGGGCTGAGTCTTATTTTTTGTATCTATGTATGTATCTATATATGTTGTATGTATGTATGTTATTTTGTATTGTTGCGAATAAGTGTCTCTTTATCTTATCTTTATCTTTATCGTATCTTCTGGTCTCATATTCAAAACGTAAAACCTTCTCCCATGATGGCCATTAGCACTGTGCAACATCTTTGGTATAAACATTGGCAACGCGAGGAGGAGGAAGGGTTAAGATCAATACAGATTAGGTATCTTTATGAAGTTATGAGAGCATAATATTTGCATGACAATCTCAATTGACCATTTTTAGCGCTTCACCCTAAGGCTATGGTTGAAAATCCTTTTAGAAAATCCTGTTGTGCCGCTTTTTATTAAAAAAGCTTTTAACTGAAACAAAGGTAAAAACATAGAAACGAGGGTTTTTGTTTTGTAAAAAATCATTTACTGGATGTTTGATTTTTTGTGCTGTTTCCTTTGCACATGACAAATACATGTGATAAAAAAGGGGGAAACAAACCTTACAACTTTTACTGTCAAATTTTATTATTTAAAAATAGAAATGTAAAAAAGGGCAGGTAATTTCCTGCTTCATATACTCATACTCAGAGTCATACTCATATATTTATTGCATTACACACAGATACTGAGAGACAATTTAAAAAACCATAGAGATAGAGGTGAGTGTATTTTAATACCTCTAATTCCTAGCTCTAAAACATCTTAAATACGGGATCTCCGTTTTTTTCTTAATCTGGAATTCTTGTAGGTAGATCAAGTGAAAAAGGTTATAGTCTAACATACTCCGTCAGTGTATGTACTAACTTATCCTTTACGAAGAAGAAGCAAATAACAAAACGATCTACCCGACGCGCAAGTTATTTAGCATTACCGAAGATAAGAACTCAATTAGGGAAAAAAATGATTACTTTTGAAGGTGCACAACTTTATAATAATTACCGTCTGCTATAAAACGTGTAAAAAAAAAAAAAAAAGATAAAAGATATTTATTCAGTAAGTAGGCCGCACGGGCACTTTTACACGTCATGAATCCACCAGCGCTTCCCAAGAGGAGACCACTGCCGAGAAGAAACGCCGCAAGAAACTCAGCAGTCAGTCATTTTTTAAACATGTTACAATGGTAGTACTTAATCTAGCATTATATAAAGCAATAAATATTCAATTAAATATAATATCAAATAGCAAATAGCATGCGTAGTTCAGCAGGAAAACATGTCAAAAATATTACGAGAGAGACAAGGGGGGGGGGGGGAAGAGAGGAGAGGAAAAAAAAAACACAGGACAACCAAATAAAAGTTTGATATGCTTTCCCACATCAACGGTGTCCCCTAGACAAACAACTTTGCAATTTTACAAATTATGAATGACTAAGTTTCGGGTTTAGGCCAAGCATTTTTATCTGTTAGATAGTCCTCGACCCTATAGTACGCTTTAGATATTAACGACTTTTTTAAGTAATTTTTAAGTGCTGGAAAGGGTAATGTTAAAGCTTCGTCAGGTAATTTGTTATAGAAATGAATGCATTGACCAACAAATGATTTATATACTTTACGGACGCGGAATTTTCGGATAGCAATTTTATTTTTATTTCTTGTATTTAGATTATGTACATCGGAATTTTTGGTGAAAGAATTTAAATTTTTAATAACATAAATAATATTCTCATAAATAAATTGAGACGCTACAGTTAAGATGTGAATTTCTTTAAAAAGTTCTCTTAAGGAGTCACGGGAATTTAAGTTATAAATAGAACGAATAGCCCTTTTTTGTAAGACAAATATACTTTGTATTTCAGCTGCCTTACCCCAAACCAGAATACCGTACGACATCACACTATGGAAATAACTATAATAAACTATGCGAGCTGTCTCAACATTAGTTAGTTGTCTAATTTTCCTAACCGCGTAAGCTGCCGAACTTAGTTTACCTGCCAGTACCGCTATATGGGGACTCCATTGCAAATTTTTATCTATGGTTATGCCTAGAAAAACTGCCTTATCTACCATTTGCAGACACTCGTCATTTAGAAAAATACTAGAATCTACCGGTTTAACATTAGGCAAAGCGAACCTAACACATTTAGTTTTTTTAGCATTTAGTAGTAAATTGTTACTAGTAAACCAATTAAGTACTTTAACTAGTGTGGCGTTTATCCTACTGTAGTCAATGGACTTTCTATCTACTTTGAAAATTAATGAAGTATCATCATGTAAGTTCACTTAATGCATTTAAAACAAAATTATCACAGCATATTTATAATACTTAGCTAATAGTAATAACACAACTACCTACCTACAACATAAATTCATTAAGTGAACAAAAATAAAATAACTGGAACGAACGTTTAAGTTTATATACTTACAATAATGTGTTCTCATGTAAGCGACTTATGTCTTTTTTGAGAATAAATATCTTTAAACCTTAAACCTTATGTACCTTTTTATTACGAGTTAAGTGGACTTATATTCTTTTTCACTAGGTCTCTAAAATTTTTGTTCGCTCATAATAATGTCTTTGTTTACATAGTCATTTGAGCGTCACAATTTTTATATCACTAGAACCACAGTTACCGTAGCTCTTTGGATGTATTTATATATTTATGATTTATTGGAGATCCAACAGCTTACAAAACAAGATAGAAATTAAATTACGTAACAAAAAGCCAATTAAAGGTTCTCACTGATAGACACAAAGTATAAACATAGCAGAAATAACAGCCAACGCAGGCACATACGCCGCGCTACACCAAGAGAACAAGAGAACAACCTAATGTATACGCAAGAATAAAAAACGGTATACAACAAAAAGTTAATCATAAACAAACACTTATAGCCTAAGTAAAGAAGTTTTGACTGAGTAACCGCCTAAGCGTAGATGTAGGTGTGTTAAATACATCTAAATCAATGTCCCTAGCACAATTGTTGAGGATTTTACCTGCTCGCAACAAGAAGGAGTTCCGCCGATAGTTAGTAGTCACAAAGGGAATTTGAATTGGTTGGTTAAAACGCAGTGGGGCCGCTGGCACCCGGAAGCTGACTTTCCACAAGAACTTGATCATATTTCCTTGAGACTGTTAAATAACGATTAGAAATTAAATCCTCAAGAGTTTTATTTTTCAAACGGTGGACTTATTTCCTTTTTTGCATGTTTTTGGTTAAAGATTCCAAATCCTACGATCTTTATCGATTATTAATTAAATACTTAAAACTTATAATTTCTAAATGCTGGTTAAAAAATAAACAGCAATTATTTGAATTTGACGCTGCAATCAAGGTGCGAGCAAACTATCTCACGTTCCTCGCGCGGAAGTGAATAAAGCCATCCTTTTTCACTCTTGTGTGGGCGTGGCATAATGTGGCCTTTAAATATTTTCTCCTGCAAGAGTTTCCGCTTTAACAAGCGTGTCACGTTGAGTATCTTAAGGAAGCTCTATGTTCCTTAAGAGACTAATAAAGATGTAGACGTTTATTACCCTTATGTGTATTTTCCTCACACTTCGAGTCAACATTATAAAGACTGAAAATGTTTATCCATATTTTTTGCCCGTGTGGTTGCCAGGTTAGAATAGTGCCACTCCATATCTTCCCGTGAATGTCGTAAGAAAGGCCTGTAGTACTGTTAGGCGATGGGCTTGCAACTTGTTACTAATACGCTGGTAAACATCTTAGAACCCCCGCAGTCACCATGTAATAATAGGTTTTTCTCAAACATGCTCGGAAATAACGGATTTCCGATTGAAACACAAGGACGGAAAGTGCCTCATTTTACACCTAGGAGTAAAAAAACTATATGAAAACACTTTCCGTCCATGTCCATATTTTTCTTAAAAATGCTGTCAATTGCATACAAAATCAAAAGGACCAAGATAAAAATTCCAAACACCCAAGGTAACTGCTCGCTTTTTTAGCACATTGCGTGTGTTTATTTTTGAACTTGCATTCCAATGTCTATGGTTAGTGTTTAAAAACAATTGACAGTCGGTAACATTCGTTCATTCTGCATTATGTGAAACCAAATGTGAAACTATTGTTGTGCGAAATATTTACTAGAAAAAATGAGCTCAAGCGATGAAAGCGACGAAATAGGTACCATACCGCCTATATTAAAACCTGAACTGGCTCCTGGAAAAACTATAAAGTTTTTATTTACAAATTGCCCAAACATGACCAACATAACTTTTAATGTGAATTAAATTAAATTAATTGCTTTTTAAAAATGTATTTGTGTTATTTCCTCACGTGTTTGAGAAAAGCATTATGTATGCCGCGGCGGAAAC
Source organism: Acleris laterana (assembly GCA_963966035.1). Taxonomy (NCBI): domain Eukaryota; kingdom Metazoa; phylum Arthropoda; class Insecta; order Lepidoptera; family Tortricidae; genus Acleris; species Acleris laterana. The sequence continues at coordinate 874,906 of OZ014443.1, forward strand.
GAGGATTTCCTGACTCGTATTTTAGCAGGCCTCACTATTGCTCGGCCAGCTAACCACCTCGTCAGGAAAACCCTTACTTTCCGCGCCTAGGCAACAATGTACTATTTCTAACTTTAGTGCATTCATTACCCGGTGCTCTTACGAAGGAAAAACATCGTGAGGAAATCTGCACATTAGAAGAGCTGAATGTGTAAGAGGGCAATTGCACAAAGGATCCTAAAGGGTCCAAGTGTATCCGAAAGGGCTCATCTGTAAGATAAGATAAGACCCGTACAGGAAAGGGGAGTGATTGTATGTAAGTCTGTGTATATATATATGTTTGACGCCTTAATAAGGTTTAAATGATATGGAAATTATAACCCAATTTCTTTGATGTCTGGAACATAAAATAACAACGTGAGAAAAACTGTCGAAAATTTTGACTCCTCACTATCAAAGACCAATAGACAAATACCTCTTCTTTACGGGCTTAGAACAATTATAATTCGAGCATCACATCATAAACTTTAATCGTAGAGTCCCTAAAGCTTTAGTTACTAAGCCCTATTACAAAAAGTTTGGTATTTAATTACATATCAAATTCCCCAATACCGTCCGAATACTTCGAACCGGATTGTAACTAGTGATGGTCGATTTCTGAAACATTGCACAACTTTCCTTAACTGCGAAAATTGCAGCTGCTGAAAGTTACATAATTAGATGGAAATTATTCTAACACTTTAAATTAAATTTCGTTTAAATTTCATGAAAAGTTGGGTAACATGTCGAAACTATAGTAATTTTCAGAAATAAAACGATTTCACTTTGGTAATTTTCAGTATATTGCTTGAAATTCTAGGTGAAAGTTTCACTTTTGAAACTTATAGAATATTGCAGAAATTTAAATGAAAGTTTCACTTTTAAAACTTACAAGCTGCCCATCACTAACTGTTACCCGAGAACCATAAACAACATTACAGCTTTTAGTCTAGTAATTGGATTGAAATAATTGAATTGAACTTTAGCATTAATGAAACTTCTCACAACATAGTTAACTCAGTCGTAAACAATATACAAAGTGTTCCGGGGAATTAGAGATGATTATAATTGGTCAGGAATTGAGTTGCAAAAATGTTTTGTTCCAATTAGGTTAATGCGCGGCGTTTTGTTCCTTCACTATTACCAGAGTAATTTATTAGCTTTTATCTACTTTGTAATGATGAGTCAAGTGCTTAGAAATGACCATATTATATAAGCAGATACTCGTAAGTGACAACATTTATAGGTTTCGTTGTATAATGCATTTCGAAGATAAGTTTTAAGTGGGGACTTGTAAACGGTACTTAAATTATTATGTAATAAAATTCTTACTTAGCTATTAGAAATGAATTTTAATAATTATAGATTTTGCATGCCATTTTCTGATGAACGTAAATGTAAATTACCTTTTACACCACAAGACATGTCATGTACTCGTAATAGTCAGATAAAAATAATTCTTCTGATAAGTATTGTATCTTCCACGAATAAATTAATAAATATTGGGGTATTTAAGTCTTACTTATTATAAATCGAAAGATCGATCGAGATTGATTTCCTGCCTAGTGACTACTCGTGATCACAAAAAAAAACATAGTGAAGTTATTCTTAAAGAAATTATTTTAAAGGAAACATCTGCGAATCGTGGTCTGCGAAACAAAAATCGGCGAAATGAAGCTCGGGAAATTAATACGACACCATGTAATAGTTGATTAAAAAATCCTCCCTTGTCCTTTTTGTTCTACATTATAATGTAGTAAGTGTGAAATGAACAACACGTTATGACTTTATAACGTCAACAACATTACGATATAAGCGCAAGACGGGCTAAAATAAAGTAAAAAAAGGCCCAGACGTCAAAATGTCATAGCTTAAATTAAAAAGGTGACTGGAAGCGGTAACCGCTCGTAAAAGTGAAATTGGCGTTAATTTCGGTGAAATTAGACCGGTTTTATTGCCAAAATAAAATGTCGGCAGGTACAAAACGGTCGCGTTTATGGCCAGTGCAGCGTAGACAAAGACGGGAAGATGTTTTAGTGGGGGACGTAGACACTTGTACTTTTAGAAAATAGTAATAAAGTTTAGTGTAACAATCGTGCGAATCTTGAATTATTAAGTGGAATTTTTTAATGCGATTAATTTAAGCTGTGAGTTGTGAATTTGTAATCAAATCAGTACCAGAATATAAAGTTATTGAATACGTATTCTTTAAACATTGAACATGATCGTTTTATAAGAATCGCTAAGTCAACCGAGATGAAATATTAAAATGTCGATTTATCTCTTCTGACTCAAAGCGTTGAAATTCAATAACAAAACATAAGCCCGATTTAACAGATACTACTGGTACCATTTTTTACAAAAGCTTATCAGCCGTTAAGCTTTTAACTCGTGAAAAATAGTGAAAACTTTAAAGCTTTGCTCGGCTATAAACATAAACCGTAAGCTCTTAAATTTATTTGTTTGTTTGTTTCAACTTGAATCTAGATAGGGACATAAATAAAAATAAACTGGCGGCAATCGTCATTAAGAAACGTTTCTTTGAAGTGTTTGGAAGAAAGTGGATCGGGAAGAGGAATCCAATGAGTTTTTATCAATAAATCCATTTAACGTAGAGGACGCAGATCCCACTTACTGTTAAGTGGCCGGTGCGCTCGTTTGCCTTCTCCTACTATAAAATAAATAAATAATTAACAATGGGAAATCATAACGATATTTTGGAGTGTGATGGTATGTTTTAACATTTCCGTTTTTTAAATAAAACACTGGGTGAAGAGGCGTCGAACTGAACTTAACTATTTACATCGTCGGTTAATAAATATATTTTAAGTACATTGGAGTGAGGTTATCGAATGTAATGTGTAATGTCATGTTTCTTAGTGATGTAGTTTGTCATTTTATGTTTATATATTGTAAATTATGTTATTTTCTTTGTTTTCTGTCTTTCTTTTTCTGTGCACCACTTTTGTTAGTTTCTGTACGATTATATTTTGGTGGACTGGTAGAGAATTCCAGTAGGCATTAAGTTCGCCATTTGTACTTTTTTTTGCAATACAGGTTAAATTAATTATAATAAATAAATAATAAACCTAAATACAAAATTTTAATTTTGTAAAATAATTCCAATCACTAAAGAATATTGCAATACACATTCGAATACATAATACATTAAAATGGCCTGTGTATTCATTTGCTTTCTCCAGCGCATTAAAATAAAACATTTGAATACACTAAAGGTAGAGCGTTAGTTTAAACCGTCGCGGTTTTTACTTAATTTTACATTTATTAATATTCAAGAAATAAAAAGATATGCGCCGTTCCTAGCACAGCATTTAAAGACGAATCTTAATTTAATAAAGATTTTAAAAGCGTTTTATTATAAGAGTGAACCTTTTGCTGTTATAAATAAGCTGTACTAAAAGGTTAATAAGGTGGTTTGTAGCGTTTTTTTTAATTATACAGGCGTTTTATTGCCGCCGGCAGTGTAATTAAAAAAGGACTAGTTTAACTAGTCAGTTTTGCTTACACATTTTGTTTGTTTCCTTTTTAATTTAAAATAAGAGCGAACAAAGTAATATAAAAAAGAAAGACGTAATACAATATCATTATGTTAAAACGCCTGTAAGGATAATATTATTCTCAAATGACATGTAATAAATGGAAAAATTTGTAAGGACGTTAGAATATTAACCAATCTTGTAAACAGTTTGACGAATAAAAATATTTTTTTTGTACATTTTTGGCTATAAATCAAAAAGTACATCACAGAAAATTAAAAAAATATAGCTTCGAAACGTGCAGATTAAGCCCTTTCATATGACACCCCACCCCAATTGCTATGGCCTTATGACCAATAAGGACAAGCCATATGTCCCCGAATAGCAAATTCTAAGTTGTAAAATTATTACTATGGCAGGTGGTTCGAAATCTTTGTATGGAAAAAGTTATCACCATGCAAAGACAGCGGTTTTTCAAAGCAATTATGCTAAAGTCGTCTATGTAGGCGTCTCGATGTTCCAGATTTTGTAATATTTCACACAGTGATTTAAGATTTCCCGCCATACAAAAACTAGTGGAATATGAAAAAACCTTTAAAATGGCATATGGCTTGTCATTATTGGTTTTTAGGCCAGTCTCCATACAAAAAACTGCCCATCATCCTTTCAAGTTGATAGTATTTGTAGTTGCTGAGAAAATCTTTTGTGACATACAGACAGACAGACAACGCAGTCTCCCCTAAAAAGAGCAATATAATCACGACAATACATTTTGAAGTTAACATTATAACAACATGTAGCAGACATGTTTGTCGATTGTTACATTGTCAGTTGACGAGAACGAGATTAAACTTCATAGTAATAAAGTTCGTGTATTCACTATTGTGTAAAGTAATGAGGTCCCGTTTGCGTTATATGGCGGGATTGAAGCGTGTGAGCTGTCCTTTATGACGCGCAAACGAATATTCCATTGAATGTGGACCTTTGTAGTTGGAATATTTTCGACACATTTACTTTGTAGGGTTACGTAGTCAACGAATCTCAGTTCTAAAATGCTGTAATTTAGTACACCGTAAAATGTTCCTACTTTACTCCCCCATAGGTAACTATGCTCCATAGTGACGCAATTTCGTTTGTTACCATCTTACCATATAAGTCAAGGTTGATGACAAATTTGCTTAAAAGAATCGATGTATACATCCAGCTACGAAGTAAATGGAAGCAATAGAATGATTTACAATACAGATTACCTCAATATAACCATGGAGCATAATTACCCAGGGGGGAGCAAAGTAGGCAAATTTTACTGTAGTTATATAGTGTACTAGCGACCCGCCCTCGCTTCGCTTCAGTTTATGAGCCTTTCTCGATAAATAGGCTATCTAACACTGAAATATTTTTTCAAATCAGACTAGTAGTTTCTGAGATTAGCGCGTTCAAGCAAACAAATAAACAAACAAACTCTTCAGGGGTCCTAATATGGCTGCGTTTATTGAGTGACAAAGGCATCCGTCACTTTCTGACACGTAAATAAGTACGAGAGAGACGGATGCTTTATCCACATTTGACACGCGATATAGACGCAGCCATACTAGGTCCACTGCTTTATAATAATTAGTATAGATTATATTAATCGCGCCAACAAAGTTATAAATTAAAATGTGGGAAAAATCGGGTAACTTCAACTTTATCCGGAGATGTTTTCGTTTCATTCTTCTATTTTATGATGTCATTAGGTAGTTTGAAAAAAATGAGGGGGCATGTAAAGGACATCTTTCGAATTAAGCTTTAAATTCTTTATTTTTAAGGTTCAAGTTCCAGTGAGACGCATAACCAGCGTCAATTTGTCTGAAAGTTATTTGCGCTCGTAACTTGATGCAGTTTATTTGCCTGTGAGTATTAAAAAACACACGGGGACAATCTCAGACCAACTGACCTAGTCTCCAACTATGCTCTAGGCTTAAACTGTGGGTACTAGAGACATTGATAGAAATACTTAAGTACATAGAAAATAATTTGTCAAATATATAAAAAACACCCAAGGATTAGAAACAAAATATTTGCCCATACCTGGAATCGAACCCGGGACCGCTAGCTTGGTAGGCCAGATGTCGTCAACATAGGTACAGTCACGAGATTTAATTTGATACCCACCTTAGGTCCAAAGTCAATCTGACATTCTACAACAATAAGGTTGAGTTTCCTAAAAGTTCCAAATGACTTGACATCTCTAATGACATTGACGACTTCAAGCATACTTTTCTTGAAATGGGTCCCAAATTAATGCTCGTGACCGTATCACATTTTCATGTTTTTCAGGGTTATGTCCGCAAATGGCGCCAACGGTTTCGTACGAAACCATAGAAAAATATAATATTGTCCTAATAGCAGTAAATCTGTAATTTTTCTTTTTATAGCAGGTAATTTTTAAAATTATCAATAGTTATTAAAAAATCTCAGACCAAATTCATTAGATAGGTACCGTAAAACGGGGCGAGTAGGGATAAAGGGGTGAGTAGGGACACAAACTAAAATAAATCATAACTTGTTACTATTAAGAACAATTATTAAATGGACAACATTTCATCTATTGGAAATAATTTCCATCTTAAAATTAGTAGCATAATATGCTTAATTTTAGGTAGTCTCTACTCAACCCTTAATCCCTTTTCAACCCGTTTTAGGGTATGTCAAATGTAAGATGTAAGACGAGTCTTTGGCAAATACTGCCAAGTAAATATCAGCTGTGTAGCTGTTTGTAGCTCTTTGACTTGCATCTCCGTCCTTTACTGACGACCACATATATTTATCCTATTTAAGCAAGACATGCAAAGCAGAAATTACCAGGTTTACATACAGTGACGGCCACATAATTAGGAACGCTTGCGTTTTTTCCACCGCCAAATAAATAATGCTCGACCATTTTCATTACTAGTTTTTCGTATATTTACTATATGTCATTAACTAATATAAAGAGGAATCAAGTATAGAGAGCTGATGCGTCCGTATAATATTTTGCTTTGTTTGTGTATACTGTATTGTACAAACACCAAAAAAATTTTACATAATAGGGATGTACAAAGGCGAACTTATCCATTTAAGCGATATCTTATAATAAACTTTACCTGGGTTCATTTGTTAACGAAAATGTATCCGTTGTATCCGTTTTTTTTCCGTGGGCCCGCGGAAGACCAGCGTCGCACTTCCGCTGGGTCGTGCGACATAATAGCTGAGTGGATGCCATTTTCGCAGCACTAATTTTTTTTTTTTACCCACTGTAATAACTTTTTACAATTAAGCGAAATAAATGTTTTTCTATTCTATTCTAGACAAAATCCACAAAAAAAAATCAGTTAATAAATAAAGCATTAACATTAAAATAAGCATTCATAAAAATATGCGGCTTTATGCAGGTCCATCTATCTCAGGACCAGAGGAGAGTCCCATCTATCACAAAGCACTTTAAGGATACTGATGGCGCTGGCACGCCAGCGTCTTAATAATGACATACATACATACATACATAAACTCACGCCTTTATTCCCAGAGTGGGGTAGGCAGAGCTACAGAATTACCAACAACTCAAACTTGTTGATAATAATTATAATTCTGTAACCACATTTCGCACACTTAGGCTAAGATGTTTAACAGTGTATTAGTGACAGGTTGCAAGCCCATCGCCTAACAGTACTATACGCCTTTATTCCCTTAACCGTCTCTTATGACATCCACGGGAATATATGGAGTGGCACTATTCTAACCCGGCAACCACACGGGCTAATAATGAAGCACTACTTATCCTGGTTACGAGTATGACTGCAAAGCCATGGGTTTGCGCCTCAGCGATCATACCAGGCACTATATCCAGCTCCATCAACATCCTAAAAGTGTTACTGTATTGGACTTGTAGTTCGTGAAGCGGACCCTGCACGTGTAAAACAACTGCGGCAATATGCTTTAAAATGCATCACATGTATTTGCTTACCAGAAGAGCATGCAAACCTGCTGGCCAGCATAACTATTGCATCAAATAACCAGCGATTCAAAATTCAAAATATTTATTCAGTAAAGTGGCCACATGAGGGCTCTTCTACACGTCGGTAATATGGAGTGAATCTACTAGCGCTTCGGACAAGACCATTATTGCGGAGAAGAAGCACCGCAAGGAACTCTAGCAGAAGGTAATTTTTTAAAGTTACATTACAAAGTAATACATCATTTTTTTTAACTAACACAAATAAAATCATTTCAAATGTACAAGCTCAAAATTCTATTAAAAATAGTAACTAGGAGAACAACCTGACGAGGAACGATAATTGAATTATGCGTGAAAGACAGGACCCGTTCACGAGTATGACGCGCTCAACCATGTGTTTGGGAAGGTGGCGACCCGATCAACGACGCCGCCGTAAGCAATGCGGACATTGTCTTTAAATTATTCAGTTATCTAATATCCCGAATATTAAAATTGCCCAACTCAGCGCAGAGGTATTATGTGGCCACCGTTGTAGCAAAAAGCGTCATTTTCCTACTAGTTAGTTTATGACACGTCATAATTCTCTACGCTGCCCGTTTTCCATTCAGAAGCATTTGGATTCTGAATTATTCGTGTCGGGTAAATTACTAGCATTAAGCTTAATTTATGGACCTAAAGCTCCAGCGTTTGAATTGCGTTGAGCAGTTACAGTTGAAAGATGCTAGTTGAGGATTATACAGCGTGTATATTACATTTGGATTGTCCTTTATTAAATACAACAGGGTCCCGAGTGGTTGCCTTGTTAGAATAGTGGCACTCCATGTCTTTGCGTGGAAGTCGTAAGAGGCGACTAAGTTAAGGCTTGTAGTACTGTTGGGCGATGGGCTTGCAACCTGTCACTAACACGCTTGTAAACATCTAAGCCTAATTGTGCAAAATGGTTATGGTTACTGAATTATCAACAGGTTTTTAGAGTTGTAGGTAAGTCTGTGTAGATCTGCCTACTCCACTTTGGGATTACAAGCGTGAAGGTATGTATGTATGTTTTATATAACTATTACCCATTTTCCAACCAACCTGTCACTAATACGCTTTTTGTGCATAATGTGGGTACTGAATTATCGATGTGGGTACTGAGATACCTATACAAATCGAAAGTGAGTGGACGGATCGGAAGGGGCCGCCCTAGGCGTACTTTTTCGAGTCAAATCGGAGAAATACTGGAAAAGGGCCGAATCTTAAGTACCCGAAACCGACGTGCGTGCACGACTCGATGTATGAATGTGGAAGAAGCGAAAGGAATTTGTCAAGATCGTAGCAAGTGGAAAGAAGTGGTCTCTGCCTACCCCTCTGGGAAACAGGCGTGATTTAATGTATGTATGTAGGTATGTATGAATTATCAACAAGTTTTTAAAGTTTAACTTCATTCTGTAGCTCTGCCGACCACTATGGAATAACAGGCGTGTAGGTACGTTATGTATGTAAATACAACCGGGTTTCACCGACTAGCGTAAACTGGTATTTACCAGTTATGAAATCCGGCGTACGCCTGTAGCACATTGATGCGAAAGCGAAACGGCAGCGGACCAAAAGCGAAACACTGCATTGCGAAAAAGTTCAATTTAGTCGTCAATGTAGTTGTGAAGATTCATGGGGAGTGCCTATGTCCACGAGTATAATTAGGCTTATACCTTCGATCTTATCGACATTAGCCAAGCTGCCAAATTGAAAATGCACGCGTTAAAAAGTGTTTTGTTCGCTCTGACCGCAACGCGACCGCGTTTTTGACAGAATCACTCGCCAGCAATAAGATAATTAGTGTAAAATAAAAAGCAATGGTTGTTTGTTGTGTTCATAATTACTGTTTATTATTTTATAATGAGATAAATGAGAAAGAACTCAAAGAGATACTTAGTCTCAAACTTTGTAGACATGCCATAAGTTTTAATAAAAGTTCGTTGCTCGAAATGATTCATTTTCATTTTTATTGCACTTTAGCAAAGTTTTTTTTTCTTAATTCAAGTTCATTTATTTGCAAGTACATACGCCGATCTTATAAATATACATATCAGTAGCAGTAGGTACATGGATATGTTCTGCCACAATTTGGCATGCAAAAGTCTTAATCTACATTAAAAATAAATGCTACTATTACTTAATCATATTATTATAATTTTCAAAATATTAATTTGATATAAACAGTTACACAACATTAAGACAAATGTGGCATAAACCACGCAAAGTTTTCGGTACAGCTGGATCGCCGAATATATCATAAATAGGTATTAAACCATTTATGTAAGTAATTCAAGCTAAATTCAGGGATAGAAGGAATATTAGTGCCTACCGCGCCAATGTAAGTTTTTCAATTATAATAAAAGCAAATACTTAATTGGGTGTCCTGCTGTTTGACCAAAAGTCATTTGACAAAATGACACTTGACAAACAACGTTTTACAAAAAAATGTTTCGTCACTTGATCATTTTACTAATAGTCATTTTACAAATGATTTACTTTTCCAAATGATCAACAGTTAAATTTACATTTTATAAATGATTAATTGATAAACTGAACATTAAACAACTGAGTTATCAGACAAAACTACTATTGGTCTAAAAACGTTTGGTACAATGTATTATTTGACAAGTGTTTTGTTTATTAATAAATCTAATAATATATATTGTATGGGTCAAATTAATACACATTATTTGGAAAATAATTATTTATTTAGGTATATATTAATACACTAGTGTATTTAGGACTACATGGAAATCCATGGAAGAGGCATATGTTCAGCATTGGACGAGTATATGCTGAGAAGAAGAAAAAGAAGTGTATTTATAATTTTAAATGTCCAGAAATCGATTTTAATAATTTTGCTTCGGAATAATTGTCTTTTAACATCAATATTCTATCAATCCGTTCATCCTTGGAGACGTATTTCTTTTTCTTTTTTTCTGGAGGGGCACCTGTAATTTTTTGTTCGATTGCACTCTCGTTGCTTATAGTTTCTTTAATTAGTTCTTTAATTAAAAAATACAGCCCCGGATGATGTTTGTCAATAATTTGATTAATTTTATGATGCCACGCTTCAGCAGAGTTCGAAGTTCTTGGTATTTTCATGCTATTCATTTCATTACAACTCCAAAATCCTGGACTATATTTGGCTGGTGCATTACCAGACCCACTCACATAGTTTTCTTTAAACCAATACGCAATTTTTTTGCTATCTTCGTCAGTCAGAGATTGTACATGCTTTTCAAAATATAGCGGAATGTCTGTCTCCTTTAGATAGCTAAGCGCCAGTAGACATTTGATGTCCTTGTTGAAATGTCCATCTTGTGCATACTTTTTTGCGAAGCCACTACTCTGGACTTTCCTGAAAGGAAAATAATATAAGTATTAGTTGATATCTAGTCATAATCATCATTCATAATTAGTTTTATCTTGCCTGTAATTTGTTTTAACTATCCAAAAATGCACAAAGACGAATCAGGGCAGAACCGATAAGGATAGGTTAGGTTAGAAGGCCAAGGCGGGAGCAAAGCTCCCGCCTTGGCCTTCGAGGTTGTTTTTTTTTCTGCCCAGAAATAGGGAAACTAATGTTGAATAACCAAACCACATTACATAACCAAATATGGGTCCTTTAGTTGATATATATAATTACAACTAGACAAACCATGGAAAATACTTAGGTATACTATGCATCACGTAAAAAGGCGGCTGTATACTTACTATCATAAAAAAGGCATTTAGACTAATCATGGAAAAAACATAGGTCGTCGGTTAGGTTAGGTTTGTATTATAAGCACCAAAAACGCATCATTTCTTGCCTTTCATCTTATCTTGTAACATACCTGTATATAATCTGCCCCAAATGAAAGTTGCAACCATGCAGAATTATTTCTTCAAAATTTGACCGCAAACTTGAGATGGCGGCTTTTTCAAAATCTAAGATGCATACTTTTGGCTTGATGACAATATTATTTTCTGCCCCATATTCCATTAGCATTTCAAACATCATGTCATATGTTCTTTTATCTTTGTGAGAACAAAGACAAAATACTAGTGGAAATGTTTTATTGTCGTCTGAAAATATATTTCCGTGAATTGTATATAACTGGGTAAAAATACTGGGCACAACTTTGAAAGTGCCATCCAGAATCCAATAGTCTGATCTACTTAGAATGGTTACGTGATTCAATGTTGACATCATTATTATTCTCTTGTTATCAAATTTACGATCTTTTATAACGAAATTTTGACCTTTGATTTGTGTTATTGATTCATCAATATTAAATTCTAAATCAGTCGGCTCTTTCAATATTCCATGCAGTTTGCGTTTTGCACGATACATGCACTGTTTTAAAGCAGACGTGGATGGTAAGGATTCTGTAATTTCAGAATCAGTTTCGCTTTTATTGTCGTTCAAAATTTTACAAAATTTAGTACTTTTAGTGACATCATCTTTCAATTTATTGCGAAAATCTGCAACTTTTTTACGCAACGGATCTGGTTCGTGACTATGATCTTGAGGCAATTTTAATAAAATATGTTCTTCCTTCTCATTTAAAGTAGTTTTCAACATCACTTTGCACTGATATATTTGATCATTTTTCATTTCACACGCCCAATAATAAGTACTTCCCATTGTTGATACTTTGTTATACGTATAACCGTCCAAGTAAAGTTTAATTCAATTTCTGGTAGATTTAAAGACTTGGCACACAACCTCATCACTCATTTTGCAATAAAATTAACTAACAACTGCGTATAACACTTCGCCGTGTAACATAAATTGATACACAATAATACATTTACCCTCAAATGTCAGTGCAACAAATTCATTCTCACGGCGATAAGAGGGTAGCGGAATAAATTACCCAACAAACATGAAATCAAATCTTTTTATGAAATAACATTTTGCTAAATGACATTTGGACAAATGCTTAATTTGCGAAACATATTATTTGGTGAAATGGAAAAAGGTCAATTGACATTTTATTATTTAACACATTTACCATGTGTAGTGTTTGCTGATTGATCAATTGCTAAGTGAGTTTTTGTAAGATGATACTTTTGTCAAATGTCTCGTTTGCCAAATGATCATTTGGTGAAACGTTGTTTGTCAAATGAACATTTGTCAATAATTTTTTGGTCAAACATCAGTGAACCACTTAATTGACATAAAAAAATGGATTTTTGTACAGATTTCTCAAAACCTTATTCAGAGATAACCAACAGAACGTAAAATCGTGAACGTGTCACGTAGCAAAGTACAAGTAAAGTTGCAGAATATTATGTTATGAGAGCAATGAGAATATTTAATTCAAAAAATATAAATATTCTCTGAATAATAATGAACTTATAATTATTATACTTTTTATTAAACGCGTTGTCATTTTTAGGGTTCCGTAGTCAAACTAGGAACCCAAGTTTCGCCATGTCCGTCCGTCCGTCCGTCCGTCCGTCCGTCCGTCCCCAGTCTAGCTCAGAGACTCATAGTACTAGAAAGCTGTAATTTGGCATGAATGTACATATTAGTCACGCCAACAAAGTGGTAAAATAAAATTTTGAAAAATATTTTTTTTTAATGCACCTCCCCTACACGTAACGTGGGGATGTCTTTTTTTTCTTGCCTACCCCATAGTGTGGGGTGTCGTTGGATAGGTCTTTCAAAAATATTGCGGGTTTATAAAAAAACAATTTTTCGATTAAGGGATCCGTTTATGAAATATTAAGCTTTAAAGCGCTATTTTTTGTTAGAGTCAAGTGTCCCCCCCCCCCCTACAGCCAAAACTACAAGTACTAAAAATCTGAAAAAAATCTTCAACGAAAGCGCATATAACGAATTTTAAAGGAAAACTATCACGGCTACGTAGACATGATTAGTTCCTGAGATACAGGCGATTAACGGGTTTATACCTACTAAAAATCATCTAAGACAGCCCCAAATAACTTTAAATAGAAAATTGTTTCATACATGTTGATTTTTGAGATAGTTTTTTGTGTTTGTCGTTACGGCTTCGGAACCCTACACTGAGCATGGTCCGACATGCTCTTGCCCGGTTTTTAGTTTTACCTTTAACCATAATTTTGTCTCAAATAATATTGCCATTACTTCCGCAATCTCGTTTCTTCAATAACATAAACTGTTATTGTGTTCTTTACGAGAAACGTTTTAAACTTGATTTTTCATCATAACTATTTTGAAAGATACTACCTTATAAAAAGTAACTCTTGGATATCTGCGAGATTGCGCTCATTATCGCTGTACGATATTCGCTCTAATGACGCTTGAGAAAAAAATACAACTTTATAGCTTCAATTTTGCAACACTAGAAATGAATGTAGAATTTCCTGACTTTAGCAGTAACACAATATTTAACGATTTGTTTTAAACGTTATTGCTACAAAAAGTAACAATGGCGGACTTAATGAGTTAACCACTAGTTAGACCAACAATAATTAAGGATGTCGCTCCAAACAAAGCTTTGATTGATACTTCAACATAATTTTTAACCATTATTTAAACTTAGGTATAATTGTAAATGTAGTTGAAATGCGCTCTTTGCGTAGTATGTGTAGTGTAAAACTGATTGATAGAGTAAGGAAGGAAAAAGTCAGAGAGAAATGTGGAATAAAAGAAGATGTAGTGACTAAGATTGAAAAGGGCATGCTTTGATGGTTCGGTCATTCAGAAAGGATGGGTGAAAGAAGATTGATGAAAGAGATATACACATCGAAAGTGAGTGGACGGGTCGGTAGGGGCTGCCCTAGGCGTACGTTTTCGAGTCAAATCGGAGAAATACTGGAAAAGGGCCGCATCTTAAGTACCCGAAACCGACGTACGTGCATGACTCGATATATGAATGTGGAAGAAGCGAAAGAAATTTGTCAAGATCGTAGCAAGTGGAAAGAAGTGGTCTCTGCCTACCCCTCTGGGAAACAGGCGTGATTTAATGTATTTATGTCTGTAGGTATAATTACTTATTTACTACATCACTCTTGATGCACAGAGTTAATTAGTAATACCCACAATTTCATCGAATTTCAATTCATCGTTTGTATCGTTTAATCGAATTTAATTTCATCGAACGCTTTTTTTGCTGTTTTTAGGATATCTTAAACATAAAATAAGTACGTAAGTTATGTTAAATATGTAAGACTTGTGACTTCAAAAATCTGCGTAATTATTCATTCGTCAAAAGGTGTTCCGGTAAATTAAAAGGTCATCATCATCATCATCATCATCATCATCATCGGCCTATATCTGTCCACTGCTGGACATAGGCCTCCCGTAATGTGCGCCATTTTACCTGTTCTTGGCTTGTTGCATCCAACATCCGCCAGCAGCGTTTCGCAAATCATCTCCATCTTACCGGAGGGCGTCCTACACCAATAAATTATAGGTACTTGGCTATAAATAACACTGATGAATTTCGTTCAATATTACATTATAATGTAGAAAAACAAAAACAGAACGTTCCCTGCTCAATTTCCGTAAAAGGCGCCTTAAGAAATTAGTCATACCTAACTTTCCTTGCAGATTATCTCGATTCTATTAACCGTCCGCCCACCGGGAATGAGAGAGATAAAAAGGTGAACCACGACAAGTCTTGTCAGATTTTATCCATTTCCGCATGTTTTTGTCATACCACATTTTTTTCAGCAATCATCATAGAGATTTTAATTAGGAAGTCCCATTCAAGTGCAGTTTGAGATAAAATCATTTTCTTGGAAACTTTGTCGTCGCTAGGGATTAAAATGGAAAGGGTCGTTTTGTTCTAACTGAACATTTTAGTTTCATAAAAGTCTTACTTTGAGAACAGTTGGAACTCCTAAGAGGGTTATAAAAGAGCTCTATAAGGAATAGTTTTACTGTAAGGAGATACTGACATAATTTGTTTGTTGGAAAATAAAATAGCCTTTGTTCATTTCGTTTCTCAGTTTCCTTGGACATTTAGTTTGTACAACTTTTATTTTGCGTGCAGCTCTAAATTATTTTTGTATTCTTTACATTGAATTTGATGGATAAATTGATATATTATAAATATATCACAGTGTTTGGAACAGGACCCATGTCCACAGGGTCCTATGTCTTGACATAGATCTGTAATCAGGGTACCTTTTTGTATTTTTTCTGACTATCATTTAACTTTATTATTTATAGGGTAGGTATTTTTTTCACATCCGATATTATCAAAATTTTGGTTCCTGCATTGTTCCAATATTATTTAAAACTTAATGATAAATAATATTATATTTTAAAATTTACTTAAAACTACTAAATTTAGATGAGTCAAAATCTTTACAAACGTTTTCGAGAAAGGTATTACAAACAAACAAACATGTAAATATCTGTCGTAATAACGTTGATTACCTATTGTTTTTCTATTATCTTCCAGTAACCACGAACAAGTTTAAACTTAAGTAACTACAGTCAAGAATGCTAGTTAAACTGTTCGAGATTTTAAACTTGGATTTGTTAACTTTTTGTTCCCGACCGCGTCTTGAAGCTAAATAGTTTAACTTGAGAGCTTTCTGTGCAACTTTGATCGCATTCCAATAATCTAGCGTCGGTACGTTAAAGGAAGTGGGGTTTACAATCATTGACGATCTGTTAGTGTCGCTGAAGAAACTCAATTTTAAGAGTTTTACGATTTAGTACCAAATTATAAAATATTAAACAGTTATAAGAACAATTTGGCCAGCCGTATTAAAAAACGTAATGTAAATTTAAAATCCAAAACGTGGAATGAAGGGCATTGGGTAATAATTTTGTTTGAAGAATGTTGTCGTTTTTGTTTTCAGCCACCACGGATGATTTTAACACAGTTTTTTAGAGGACCTCGAAATCAACTTAGATATATACCTAATAATTTATGTCGTTTAATAATATCGGAGCCGAGATATTTAAGATTTCAGTGTTCAGTTTGTGGTACTAAAAGTACGCCTAGGTAAGAATATTGAATATCTCGGTTCCGATGCACTTAAGATATTACATAGCAAAACCTGTTTATTTTGAATTATTATATCATATTTTACCACTTTTACTAACGGCCGCTCATCTTGAAAATGTATGACTTTTACCAAATGACAACACTTTTACCCAAACCATTTTCAAATTCAAAAGGTGAATTAAATTCAAATTTAAAAGGAAAGTAATACCTATTAATTTTGTTCTTCGGTGAGCTAGGTATTTGCAGCGGTGTTATAAAATGATGTTTTAGGTATCTAGGTTTCAATTTTGTTGGTGCCACACCCAATTTGCCCATGTTCCTTTTCAGGTCAAAAGGTGAAGTAAATTTCAAATTCAAAAGCCAAAGTATATTTCAAATTTTAAGTTGCGTCTTTAAACAGGTAACGCACTTAAGATAAGGGACTATCGTGTCGTCACCATTGTCATCAAGTAGTAAAAGTGAAGTAGACGTTAAATAATGTATGAAAACGTAAGTTTATTTTGGAGTTTGCTATGGATGGGATCAGAACATTTCGCGTAGTGCCGTAAACCTAAAATGACGCAAATGTTACAAATTATAAGACTGAAAAATTATTTCCAATAGACGTAACGTATATAGTCCATTTAATACTTGTTCTTATTTATAACAAGTTATGACTTATTTTTGGTTGTGTCCCTACTCACCCCGATTTACGGTAATGACGATTCGCAAACGTGACGGATGATAAATATGTGTGTGCTGAAGTTACTCACTTTACTTATTTATTAATATTAGCAAAATAATAACAAAAAAACTTAAATAAAGCCAAATTGCATGTAGTTGTAACGCATCTGTATAAACCGCTTGTCATGTAATATTTAAAATTTGTCGTAAATTCCATATTAGGTCTGTACACAAATGCAAAGAATAAATGAATGAATGAATGAATGTATACATTGCATATTATGTCAAAGGTAAAAGAAATTACATTGGAATCGTCAGCAATATACATAAATCCTACCTACTCCCTCCTCCTCTCTTACTTAAGTTTTTGACTTAAACTATCTTTGTCAAGCCACTCTCGCTCACGATATACATGTGGCAGGTTATTTAAGTGCTTGTGGCAGGTTATTCAAGGGCTGTATTAGCGATACGCATCGGTGACTCGCTAAGGGTCCGCCGTGACGCGGAAGTTTTGGTGGGCGTTAAAGCGAAGTTCTTTCATTTTGGTGGACTTTTGCGCAGAGACTTTATTATGGCACGAAATAAGGTTGTATCTTGTTCTCTGATTAGGTATATACTTACGTATGTATGTATGAACACTTTATTGTTCATAAAAAACTAAATCAAAACGATGAAGGTTATAAAAAATTATTTACAATGATGAACTTTAGGAAAGTAAAAGGTTCTTCATTGAGTAGGCAAGTAAACATCTTAGCCTACAGGTGCAAAACGTTGATACTGAATTATCAACAAGTTTTTGTAGTTGTAGGTAATTCTGTAGTTCTGCTTACCCCACTCTGGGATTACAGGCGTGAATGTATGTATGTATGAAAAATAGAAGGTTTACATAAATAATTGTATACTTACAACCTTTTTTAGTAGGATCCCAGTTAAGCTTAGAAGCAAGATTAGAGACAGTTTAGTTATTTCTGCAAGTTTTACTGCTTGTCTAACTCAAGCAAAATCACAAAATATACTAGAACAAAAGCTTGTAAAACCGATGTCGTAAATAAGCGAGCGAGTCCGATAACAATATACGTTTCTGATGCCCTTTCAGAGGTAAAAGAGAGAGAGGACTAATGCATTCCTAATATACATCCTCAATCAATCCCTTGTGGTACCGTCAGCAACAAAATACAGGATACAGTTGAGAATTTAAATTAGGAAATATTTCCAAATGAAGTTCTACGATGAATGTTATTATACAATAGAATACAAGATAAAACACTTTATTAAACCCCATATTATAGGTAATTAAAAAAAAATTACATATTGAGTCAACAGGCGATCTTTTTGCTAAATAACGATTATAGTTATTATAGAGAAATAAATAATTATATACGTACCTACCCAAAACACTCAAAAAAACTTGCCCTCATATTTATTTATTTAAATAGTTTATTGAACGAAATTTAAATAGTGTACAAAAGCCGAACTTAATACTACAAGCATTTCTCTACCAGTCAACCTTAAAGTGAAACCTAAAAGTAGGTAGGTGCAATAAAATGACAATCCTTTCCCTTTATCTTATTTGGAAAAAAATGGGAACTATTATTTGATTTTATTATACTTCAACATAGTATAAATAAACGTACATAAGGTCGCCGTCAATAGAACTTGTGAACGGTGTAAACAAATTAGTACTGTTTGACACATCGCACACCTAGATAAAGAGTAACACAACACGAAATAATACAAAATCGAGTTATTGTGATAATTTGAATCAGCGTCAAAAACTACGTTTACTCCAAACACACCCGTGAACAAACCTGATAAATAAATACAAATTTGAGTTGATAAAAATATTAAACAATTATTAAAACACGAATACTAATATAACTAGGAAAAAGCAAATGTACAAGGTGGTACATATACTTAACGGGTAGCAATTTTGAGCAAATAAATATCTTGGTATAATAATATTCAACCGCTTTTAAGAATATTTTAAATCGGTCAAATAGAAATTGAATAAAACGTTTTTTGCTGTTCCTGAAAAAAGAGGTATTTTGAGTTGTGTTACTCTTTATCTAGGTGTGCGACATAACCTCAAATATTCACCATGCGTGTTTTTATTACATATACATACATAAACTCACGCCTTTATTCCCAGAGTGGGGTAGGCAGAGCTACAGAATTTCCAACAACTATAAAAACTTTTTGATAATTCTGTAACCACATTTTGCACACTTAGGCGAAGATGTTTACCAGTGTGTTTTAATTAAAAATAATGTATAACGAATAGTTAAGTCATCTTAAACTTAAGAGACCTCCCTTGATCTTTAAAAGTAACGTGATTATCGAGTAATCATGTTGAATTGGTGCGCTTGGTTTTGTTTACATCTTTTGCAAGTTCTATTGACGGCGAGTTTCAATATTTATTAATTAAATATAATTATACACATAATTCAACTATATATACAAATATCACCCCTACCGGTAATTGAAACCGGCACTGCTAGCTTCTAGGCCACATCGAATCATACCAATACTAAGCTAACCGCTTCTTCAAATGTAGCATAATTATAGTGTACCTATCTAACTCATTGAGATGTTTATCTCAAGACACGTCACATGGGTTTTCGTTGTCATTTACTTTGACGTATCTTAAGACAGACATCCCATTAAAAGTTCCAGCAAATGACTCAATATCTGCTTGGAATTCAAGACGATTCTAACGAGCCCTAACACGACCCCATCCCCATCATCAGACCAGCTCGATAATGCCATAATATTATTGTATTGTCATCGAAGTTACACGTACCAAATTTTAACTCAATCGGTCCTCGGGAAGTGGTTCAAGTCTTCCTTGCAAGGCTACACGAACATACATACTTACATTACAATAAATACATACATTAAATTACGCCTGTTTCCGTGAGGGGTGACAGATCTGTTTCGCTTCTTCCACATTCATACATCGAGTCATGCATGCACGTCAGTTGCAACATATTTACATATGTACATAGCGAGTTAATAAAAAGCTAGTAAAAAATACGACCAAATGGAGACCGTCTTTTTTGAAGTCGCAAAAACCTGAACAGATTGTATACGGCGTAAAATCAACATTTAATTTTAATTTTAATATAACTACACTTGGTTTGTATGTACACCATACCAAGACTCGCTAATGCGTTGAAGTGGAGCACTTCCTCGGGTTTTCCTTGTTTGTAATAACACACTGATAATCGCATCACTGCGTCTCTTTCTCGCGGCGGATTTATCTGGGGACTCGATTTCGCTTTGATTGCCTCAGAGATTACTTAGTGCAGATAACTACTTAATTGTTTTTTTACGGGAAATAAAAATAACCATGAAATAGTTTCAGCTTTTAAGAAGAAAAAAAGGGAAGAGTGTTTAGGACTAGCGGTCGCCTGCGTCTTCGTTCGCGTTTTTAATCGCTATACATATTCCCTAGAGCACTATACATACAATCATCCGGATTAAAATAAACTTTATATCCTTTCCCAGATTTTAATGTCCATTCCAATAAAATTTATACATTTAGTTTCAAATTCACCATTTTCCATCAGATGGCTAGGAAAAGGCAGCACTCAGGCTACCTGACGGTAAGTTAAGTCGTATCTGACACCCATATACATTTGAAACCTCAAGACTGCAATCTCAAAACTCAATCCTAACACTTCAAATGCAATGCCAACCCTGAAATGAGATGCATTGTCTCTATGCTAGTAATTTCACTGGTTGTCTTATCCCTACAACGGAACACAGCAATGCGAACACTACTGCTTGGCAGTGGGACCCTGTACAAGGTCCTAACTACCACTTAATATTCATTCAAACCCAATATTACCGAATAAATAACCATGAACTATGAACTATGGTCAGAACGTTACCAGATAGTCTTATTTTTTCGAACTGGAGCTCTTTTTTGAAACTTTTTTTGAAACTTAACCATCTTGACCCTTTAATTAATGACCATTTTAACACTGATCAGCATTACAGCACCTATCAAACCCTCCATCAACCTGTGACAAGTCTATCCAACGACAATTCACCTGAGTGACGTAAAATCGAGTTTTCTCCTCACGAATGCGTGGAACCATCTTGGAACTAACGCCACGTTTTGCCCATTTCGGGAAAGTGGTTTCTATTATACATTGTGCCTCCTACTTCCGCTTTCAGAAGGGAGTGAATGAAAGGGTGTGATGAATAGTTGCAACGGTGGAAATGAAAGGGGAGATAGATTATTTCGCCTTTTTGTAGTTTTTATCTGTCAAGAGGCATTGTAGATTTGTAAGTGGTAGAGGGTATTGTACTTTGAGATCATTTGAGATTTAGGTTGGTACACTAGCGAGCAAATAAAACGGGTCATTTATCAATTTAATTCCAGTACAGTTTGACTTTGTTATTTTTTGCCTTTGGCTATCGGAATGTGTTAATCTATGAGTCATAGTTGAAGGCTAAATGGGAGAACATTTAAAAAAACTTATAGAACTTGCCTTTTTTTCACAAATAAGGTAAACGAGCAAATAGGCCAAATAGCAAATAGTGGGATCTGAGATCTATAAACATTTAATTTTGCATTCTCAAGACTACAATCTTAAGACTGCAATCCTAAGACTGCACATGCGTAGCCAACCCTGAGTATACTAAGGTGCATCTCTACACCAGAAAATAATAATGCAAGAACTAATGCTTGACTTAAGAATGACATTGTGGTAGTACCCACTACTCTACGGGCTCTCCCCCACCGCAGGTCGTTTGCGAAGCCGCAAAAGCTTCCTGCGATCCACGCAGCCTACCGACGAAAACCCTACTGACGTGAGGTGCAGGCTTTGGGCAAGCGAGTATCCACATTCACTGTACCCCCCCAACGAAAATCTGCCTCCAGGCCATAAGGAACCTTGGCCCACCTGGAGAAGTCTAAATAGGCTGAGGACCCAGGTTGGCCGAAGCAAAGATAACCTGTGTCGGTGGGGGTACTCAAGTAGCGCAGACGCTAGCTGTGAATGCGGAGAACCCCCTGCAAACCATGTTACACCTCACTAACTGTCCCGCGTGCCCGATCATCTGCTCGCGTGAGAACTTACTTGCCAGTAACCAGAGGGCTACCACGGTAGCCGCTTTCTGGGCAAGTAAGATTTAGCCCGAGCTCTTGCCGACACGAAAGAAGAAGAAGAAGAAGTAAGGTCTTCCAGGCTGACTCTGCGCAAGGTCCTAATACAACCACCACTAAATACCACAATAATACTTAGTGATGCATAGCATAGACAAATAAACACTTTCGCACAACGAAATTTAGTTAGTGCTGTTGTGTTATAATAGTTATTACAACACACTTAACACCTCCTAACAACCCTATAATGGTCGTTATGAAACTTAAATGGCTTGTTAAAATAATTATCAAGGACCGCACTAAGTACCGTTTAAGGTGAAGATAAAGCTGAGCATTATACTTGGGTCATTATTACATAACTAATACTCGTAATGACCCAAGTATAAAAAAAAACATTGAAATCGGAGAAAACATTCTAGAGAATCAACACAAAATACTTAAGACATTATAAAGAGGTCAATCAAAGTTATTTTCCTTTACAAATTAAATTGAATACAAGCTGCATTTTAGGCCATATTCATTAATTTATTACACAAGCATTTCTTTCAGTTAAACTTTAGGTGCAACAGAAATCAAAAAGTGAGTGCATAGGTGAAAATTATGTATACTGTATTTGATTTATACCTCTTTTGATTTATTTATTTATTTTATTTTATTTATTTATTTCCCACACTTACAACTATTTTTACAGGGTTTAGGTACCCTAAGACTAGTACTGTAACTACTTTTTGGTACAGAATCAACTAATCTCTATCCTTAAACCTATAACATAATATAAACAATGCATCCTTTGTGAATACATTCAGAGAACATGAAAATAAATCAATGTTTTCCGCAATTTGGTTGAATTTCAATATTTTTTGATATTTCTTTTTGGAACCAATATTTAGTCCCTCTAATTATTCTATTCAATCAATAAAAATATTTAAGTATAATCAATCATCAATGTGTAATCTAAGACACTGCCAGACATACTTAAAGATGACTTCGTAAAAATCACCACGTCGATCGGTTCAACGCTACGCATTGTTAAGTTTTATCGCTTATGTCCACTCCATTCATTTCGAATCGATAGAAAATAGAAACATTGTCAGCGTTAGCACCTTGACTAGGCTATCTCCCCCTTAACGAACGTTACAGGCGTATCCACGCACTCCGAATAGATAAGACGCCCTAATGGAGCAAAGTTCTTTTAGCAGTTTAAACGCGCGTAATCATGGAATTTAGCACCAATATTATAAATGCAAAGTTATATAGCCTGGAATTTTATAAAGTGCTGAAAGTTTTGGTGCAGGAACTTTCAGGCCTATAAAAAGGGAGGGATGACTTGAGGAATGTGAGGATGTATATCCAACCATAGTAACATAATTCATTTTCATCAATACTTCCATTACTTTATGTATATGTCGGGTCGGGAAGCCGAACAGGCGCGTCTGGAGTTTGATCCGACATCTTGAAACCGCGTAAGGCACTAGTGAGCGTGCTCGTGCAGGTATTATTAAAATAAAAGTCGTAGAATGTAATGTGATCACTGTACTATTTGATTTAATTTACAAACACTAAAAATACACACGGATTACAATAATAAATCTGGATTAAGAGCCAATGGGTTTGCAAGCAGCCATTACAGGCGGGTAGCTGTCAACGAATGTCGTCCCGCCCGCCATGACACTTACAACTCCATTCGGGGTTACCCACTCTTAAAATAATTAGACCTGATGTCAACATCATCACATATACCCGAATAATTTAAAAATAACGATCAAAATAAAGCGCGCGCCGTTATATAAATATATTATACATTTTAATTAAAAAAAAACTCTTTATTTAGCGTACCGTTTGTCTGTCACACTCGGAGCTGGCTGAAAATCAGCACTGCAGGGTGTCTAACACCTCAGCATTATGCTGAGCCAGTGTCCGATTCACTGCCGCGAAGACACTCACTACTTGTTTATTGCTGTTTTCTGTTTATACTTTATTCTGTGTGTCTTGTGTGTGTAGTGAATAAATGTATTTTTATTTTTTATTTCTTTTTATACTAAGATATAGGTAATATAATAAATGCGAAAATGACTCTTTTTGTTTTGATTTTACATCTAAACCGCTAAACCGATTTTAATGTTTTTTTTGTGTAAAGCTAGCTGATAGATATTACGAAATATTAAATTGATGACAGTTTCTAGGGCAATAGCAATAAATCACAAATTTAAAAAACTTTCATGACTATGTTTTAGGTCTCATACACACTTAATACGTATTGAAAGGTTTTTCAAATGACGGATGTCGTAAATGTTTACTACCTAAATTGATTGCTTTCATTTGATTGCTAGGCTTTGTGGAAAGCTTTTTAGATTGCCTGAAGCTCCAATTTTATTGGAATTAAAAATAATCTGGAGTTTCAAGAAACTTAATTGGAAATGAAACTGCGCGAACGTAAGGGAAGTTAGATCGTTATAATGAAATAACAAGACCACATTTTTAATAAAAATCAATCTTGGATGCTGTGGCGAAATTTTTTTCTACACTGAGTCACAATTAATTTGCCTAATAAATTCTTCTTCTTTTGTTCTTTTTCTTAGTGTGTCGACCGCATGTCATTATTTGATCTGTGGGGTTACTATGACGTATCTATGCAATTCATTTTACGCTGATAGAAAAGGACAGAGTTATGTAGCTACTATAGCTCCGTCTTTTACGCTCACCGTAAAATGAACTGCATAGCCATGTCATAATAAGCCCCCTGACCAATATTCTGCCAAGCAAACGGCATTCCTAGTGGGATCATATAGGTCTTGCGGCGTGCAGGTATCGGGGTACGAGGAGCAGTGCAGGAGAAACGTCTTCTTTTGTTGCCTCTTCATTTACTAAAGGTTAACAGGTTAACGCCGTAATAATAAAATGGGTGGAATGACGCTCAAGTATTGTGCTTAAAATTGGAGATTTAATTAAATTTTAAATTTCTAGATGTCTGCTGCCGTTTTAAATCATGTCCAGAAAACAATGTTAAATTTGAAGCTATTATCTGAAAGAAATAATTTACGTTCTAATTTTGAAACCGTTGTTCGTCTGTTTGTTATTGACGGTTTGTTTTGCATCGTTATAGTTTTTATGAGCAGCTATATTTAAGTAGAAGTCAATTATCACTTTTTATTTGCAAAAGATTCGATTTTTCCAAATATAAAGTGATAATTGACTTCTACTTAAATATAGCTGCTCATAAAAACTATAACGATGCAAAACAAACCGTCAATAACAAACAGACGAACAACGGTTTCAAAATTAGAACGTAAATTATTTCTTTCAGATAATAGCTTCAAATTTAACATTGTTTTCTGGACATGATTTAAAACGGCAGCAGACATCTAGAAATTTAAAATTTAATTAAATCTCCAATTTTAAGCACAATACTTGAGCGTCATTCCACCCATTTTATTATTACGGCGTTAGAATTTGAACATCAAAGAACAAAAAAACAAGAGTCGCTACTGAATACTATTTAACTTGAAAATACGATGGGGCGTTTCCATAGTAAACTTATTATTATAAAATAACGGATGAAGTAATACAGTGTGTTACCAGCACCCGGGCTTTTTTTAAAGTAGGTTAAAATAACGTATATCTGTAACGTAACTATGACATTAATTTAATTAATAAACACTTTTTCAGGCTTTGTTAACTTTCTAACAAAATTTTAATTGCCAGCAATGTAAAGCACAGCAAATTGACAAGTGCAAATGACAGTCGACGGATACTTTGATTATTTATGATTTGCCCCCGTACCACGACATGCCTTGTACCAAGCAACAGCGATACTGATAACGATGAACACGCAGCACATGCATTACATTAAAAATGGACAGTATCTAAGAAAAATAATTGTGAAGTTATTTTAATTATTTCTTAATTGATAATACTTGCAAACAATTGCTAAAGCAGCATATTATCGGCAGTTTTAATAAATGCCCGCATGCCGGTAACACACTGTATACGTGTTGTGTAACAATTGATAGGTAATAAGATCGTAATAATCAATAGTCAAATTTATGTCATGTCGAGTAGAAACTAATAGTACATTGTGTATTAAGGGTGGTAAAGAAAGAATTACAAACGAGAGTCTGTTAGAAGCCCGAAGCCGAAGGCTGAGGGCTTTAATAACTCGAGCTTTGTATTTCCTTTACCACCCGTGTAACATACAATGTTTTTCATCACAATTGCGAGGAAATGAAATAAAATCAGACAAAAGATCATATTTTTAACTTATTAGCGGCAGACTACATCATTGTCTGTGACCTACCACAGATAATGTCAAACGTGTTCGGAGTCCGATTCTAGTGACATATGAGATCAATAGTTTATTATGCGAGATTGTTAGGAAATAGTATTCAACTGACATTTCATCTCGAATGAAACCTCATATCGAATGGCACAAGAATTGGGGTCCTGACGTATTGTGATAGTTTGAGTCCACGTATAATATTTAAAAAAAAAACTATTACGCACTTTAGTTACGTAATGGTAAAAAAAGGCCCGCGGGTATTATTTTGGATTTACGGTCGATTTTTTTAGCATGTTAGGACACTATTTACGAGCAAGTGTGATGAAAATAAGTTTGTCACTAGAATCGGACTCCGAACCCGTTTGACATTATCTGTGGTAAGTCACAGACAATGATGTAGTCTGCCGAGACATATCTTATAATCTGTGGTCTGCCGCTAATAAGTTAAAAATATGATCTTTTGTCTGATTTTATTTCATTTCCTCGCAATTGTGATGAAAAACATTGTATGTTACACGGGTGGTAAAATAAATACAAACCTCGAATCATTAAAGCCCTCAGCCTTCGGCTTCGGGCTTCTAACAGACTCTCGTTTGTAATTCTTTCTTTACCACCCTTAAGACACAATGTACTATATCGTTTTCCTCGTGTTATTTGATTTCGCTTACATATCCATAGCTTCTGAACTTTGCAAGATATCGAAATTCGGCATGCATGAATTGGTCCCTGAGATTTTCATTTTCATTTAAATCAGTTAAACAGTTTTGGAGCCTATTCGAGACAAACTTTCGAGACTGACCAAAATTCTATAAACGGTAATTTCTAAGGTATTATTAGTTTTGTAGCTTACATATATTATTTTACTTTATACATCCCTACATGCTTACATACTTGCACACACACACACACACACAAACACACACACAGAACAGGCAGTTTTTAAAATGTTTCATATACAGGGCGTCCCAAACTTATGGGACATGAAGGGGAACTACCTTAAATATCGTAGATAGTGAATTTTGCTCAAAGAAGACTTTATGTTATTTTTAAAAGTTAGTAATTCTGCATTCATAGATTTTCTAAAAATTAGTTGCTTCGTCTGGAAATCGAACCCACTTAAATGTCAAAAAAAACACCCTACTTTTATGATGCCAATCGAAAGAATAGCTAAAAATAATATCTCTGCTTAAGTAACATAGTATTTTAAAAGAAAGGAACCACATATTATTAACATTTTTTTTAATGCATTCAAACAAACTGTTCCATTTTCAAATTTAACAAAAAACATTATTTTTGTTTTAAATTTGCCTTCTGTCTAGCTTACAGAGGACGTATTGAAATACTAAGTTTTATTATTTTATCTACACGTGCACTTATAATAAGGAAAACTATGCTAGTATTTTATGAAGTGGATACTTATTTACGAATAATCAATGCTATCTTTGGAATGATAATATCGCTACTTTTCGAACGTCGTTGTCGGCAATAAATAACTTTCTTGAAATTTGACTCAATCAATTTACGTTGTTCCTTTCTTTTAAAGTACTATGTTACTTAAGCAGAGTTATTATTTATTAGCTATTCTTATGATTGGCATCATGAAAGTAGGGTGATTTTTTTTGACATTTAACTCGGTTCGATTCCCAGACGAAGCAAGTAATTTTTAGAAAATCTATGAATGCAGAATTACTAACTTTTAAAAATAACATAAAGTCTTCTTTGAGCAAAATTCACTATCTACGATATTTAAGGTACTTCCCCTTCATGTCCCATGTTTGGGACGCCCTGTATATCCAATAAACTTTTTCATTTTTATTTTCACTTTCATTGTAAATAGCAGTTTTTACTGAAAGTTTGGCATTTATTTTGAAATCACAGACATACACTTCAATAAAACTACAGTGTAGATGGATAACCTTTGAATTTTGTGTTTGTTTTATCCGTCCGTCATTTTGACGGCGTGTTAAGGACACGCGCGTTGAAAGCGTCAAAGCGAATATTTTGGCAGCGGCATATCTATCCGTGATTCATGAATCATAGCGAAATGTTGCGAAAAATACGTCTCCATTTATAAATTTTACAGCATTTTGAACTCAATGACCTAGTGATGACTTACGTTGGTTCATCGGGCAGTCGCCTAGGAAGGAAGATGTTTTTTTTTTGTTTCTGTGGAAACTGAATGGATATTTAATGAACCGACGGTGTTTTTGATCTAGTTGGTACTAGTCACCGGCTAGCGGCTAGCTTCTAGCTAGCGGTGCCAGGTTCAATTCCCGATATTTTTGCAAATATTTTTGACACAAGCGCGAAAAGGGTTTGGGTAAAAGTGTTGTCATTTGTAAAAGTCATACATTTTCAAGGTGAGCGGCCATTAGTAAAAGTGGTGAATTATGATAGAATAATTTGAAATAAATATGATTTATTATATAATGTAATACTCTTTAGTGCATCGGAGCCGAGATATTTAATATTCTTACCTAGGCGTACTTTTAGTACCAAAAACTGAACACTTAATGTTTAAATATCTCGGCTCCGATATTATTCAACACCATCATTTATACATCTGTGCCTCCTGTGACAAGTGATACAACTCGAAAAACACGATTTTTCAGGAGAGCGAAAACAAGTTTAAAAAAAATACTGCTTCTAAACGAATAGATTTTTTTGAAAATTGCTACCGATTTTTATAACGTATAATATCACTTTATTAACTGGTTTGACAAAAATAATGATACTAGTTATAGATTTTGAGATATTCAAAGAAACGTCCATAATGTATCATTTTACATTTCAGATTGATTTATTTAACCCGTGTAAGATGATACAACTCGAATTGTATTATTTAACACAAAAAAGTGTAATCAAGGAGCTCTGGTGATGACTGATACAACTTTTTTTTGAAACCTTCATTTTTCTCTTATTTCTTGAGTTAGAGGCCTTACCTGTTTACACAAGTTGTAGGGAATTGAATTAGTAATATTTCTTAAAACAAACGGACAAAATATAAGGATTTTTAGTGAGTTGCATCATTTATCACAAAATAAAAGCGTAATTTAAACCGTCACTAATGTTACATATAGAGTTATTCTTGGGTCTGATTACGAATAAACTTGTGTCAAATAATACAAGTAAGTAATTTATTAAAACAAATAATAGCAATCATGATATCTTTGTACTAAACATGATGACATTAAATCACTGGGTAAACAAATTAACTTACACTCTTTAATTTTAAAGCAACATTACGATGTTGCAACCATACAGTAGGTAAATTAAACTGTGCATATTGTCATTCAAAACAAAAACTATATCGACACCTACACAACAAATCAAATAATAATTCTCAATAATCACCTACAAAACATGAAAATAATGATAACTAAACCTCAGCTAGTAAGAAATAAAGTAATTTAAATTAAGCTCGCCGTCAGTCGAAGTAGGAAGTACGAGTAGGTAGTTAAGTGACATAGCGCATGGTCCACCTGAATTACATACTGAATTTGATACAATAATTTAAGTCACCACAGAACAGTAGCATTTACTAACCTGTCACTTCACAAAATAAAACACGTTGGTTGGTAAATACCTGTTTCTCTCCAACGACAGATTTTTACCGTGTTTATCTTGTCATAATATTTTACACAAATAACTAGCAAGCGACACACAATCATGTAGATCATAATATATCGCAACCGTAAAAGGATATTAACATTTATTAAATTACCTACAATAGAAATCATACTTACGTGTCGGTTCATGGCAACACAGCGAGCGTGCGGTCCCACCCTCGATGACGTAGAGACACTATGGCCATTAGTTATGTAGAAAGACACCAGACTATTTTTTTCGGAAAATGAGTTAGCTATGCCATCGTAAACTAGATTGTTTAACCTACGTTATGTTGAAAGGGACTTATTTAACCACGCCAATTCATTGAATTATACCATTATGTATAAAACCGCCAATAACGATATGTGGGTTCTATAATGTCGAAAGCCGCCAATGTACTTGATTTAGTCTATTTTGTCCGTTAAAAGATGATGTTTTTTATCTGCAAAACACAGCCAATCTTCTATTAGTCGATTAGTCGGAATACAAACAAATGTACTTATCAAGTGAGCACATTCATGTAAGTAAACTACTTACAACTGAAATAAACCGAGCATGAGAACAGGCCGTGTGATTCGAAGGTGACCAGAGCGGTGGAGACTCATCAAATTTATACTTATGAGCGCCAGATGAGTTCACCGTCAAAATGAGAATATGCTAAATAAAAGTCATAAATCAGTAACAAGCAAACATTTATTAAGTAAATCCTCCCCTTACCCTCTTTACAGATTGCCAAGTTGGCATTAAAATTATCTTAGAAGTAGTTACTTAAGAGCGAGGCTTTCTCGGTTGCTTTGGTACCGTTATAAAGTTATTAAAGAAAAGGTTAGAATTTACCGGCTTTAGAAGTAAGAGTTGGAGTGTGTTGGTCGAAATGAAACACGGAGCTTCACCCGGAGAACATCACCCGCAGGATCCCGTATGGGCAGAGGTCAGACACAGCTTGGCTACAGGTCAAACAGCGCCCGCCGTTACCATTGAATTGTAGCAGAATCTGACTTGTGGATCTACCCGATGTACACGCGGTTGGACTTCCGTTTTCTCCCTCAATAGTGATAGTTTTGTTTAAATCGTCGGACATCAGCACACCCGTGTAGTTGCGGGGCCGCCGTAAAAGAGTGAAGCGACGTTGAAGTATTATAATAAATTAAGGGATTTTCATCGGTGAATAACTGAAATTAAAACAAATGCTTTGAGAAACATTGTCAACAAAACAATGTCACCGCTTCCAACTAGATACGAATAAATAAGTTTAGAAACCTCACCTGAGTAGTGGATGGACAAAACGTGGACAGACACAGTAGGGATTCTCCTTAGTTAGGACATCATTTGAAGTTAAATTAAACAATCTGGGCCGAACGCTGAAAGTAATTGAACAGATTTATTAGAATGTCACCACATTAGGCAAATAAAAGACACCTTTTCGACTCAAAACTCACCCCGAAGCGAGAAATTGATCCAGCGACTTAAAATTGTGTGTGTTCACATGGTCGAGAAAAATCTGAATGCAGAGGTCAAAAAAGGTCGATAGAAAGATCGAGAACCAATAGTCATGTGTTCCGTTTCGTCGTTGAAGCTAGAGATTTATTTGGACGAAACCGACCGAAATCAAAGACATAATTTATTGAAAAACGAACACACATAAAGAATGGGGAATAGAAGGGAAACTTCAGACTTCATCCTATTTTTACCGAAAAGCATTACTAAAATAAAAAGCCAAAATGGGTGACGTTTATCCATACACTCGAACACAACTTGCCTGAAACGAAACCAAAAATTACCGGGTTGCCAACTTACGGCTGCGTTTTGTTCGACACGGAAGACTAATAATGACCAGCCAAATTGTAAGTAAATGAATTATATATTTTAGTAATTAGTGAAGATCTATGATTAAATGTCCTACATGATGCTCAGGATTAGAATATATTCATGTGGAAGCTGAAACAAGTTCAATTGTAAGAAAAATATATGGACGACTGTCAAATGTGACAGCCGCGGATGAAATCCAGAAATGTAAACAAAGAAGTATCGAAACGTTACGTTTGACAGTTAATGGCTAAACAAGAAAAATTATATCTGTTTGTTGATGTTCTATTTGTGCAAATATCAGCGTGATTAAGTGCTAAAAAGTTGGGAAAGTGAAGAGAAAAGATAGTATCGAAGTGACGGAATGCATTTCTTCCATAACCGCTGGCCTTATGGACCAAAAGAAGGTAATAAATTGACTTTGAAAGTTACATTCTCGTCCAAACTTCATGTAGATTGTTTTAGTAGACAAAGTTAGCTAAATCTATAAAATCCAGACTAGAAAGTGTTACAGTACCGTTTTAGTTGGGTAAAATAATTTTATTTCAGAATTAACTAAATTCTGAAATAAAATTATTATAAGCCTCCTCGCTATGAGTAAAAATAAAAGGGGAGTAGTAGAGATAAATTATGTTATTTTTTTTTTTAGTATTTAAGACATGGTTTAACTGAACAGAAGAAAGAATATCAGAAACCTAAGTATGAGAAGCATGAAGCTAGAGGTAGCTAGTGAGCTTTGAGGTGAAATAAGCAAGACACATTCTGACAACGTAGGGCAGAATGGCTTATCACCAAATAAGAAGAGCAAAGTAAGAAATATTTTCAGACCGTTTACACCCATGGTGTAAGCGACGGAATCTAGACTACTTAGTGGTCCTATAAGCTTTACTAAATTAAACTATAAGAGGAGCATACTATACAGATACGTCTTGCACAACTGTAGAAAAGTAGAAAATGGTTTGTCTGTGCCAAGTGTGGGCAGACAAATGAAATCATGTGTCGTGGAGTAGGCTTCCTAACGTTCCACGGATAACCTAAACCTCTTCACACTACTACTTAACTAATTTAACAAATATGCCTATGTCTATGTTCTGGACAGCAAAGAAAAGTCCAAACCAAAAAAAAAAAAAAAATGTCTGTGCCAAGGGTGGGCAGACATGTGAAATCATGTGTCGGAGAGTAGGTATCCTAACGTTCCACGGATAACCTAAACCCCTTCACACTACAACTTAACTAATATGTGAGACCTAATGCTTACAACTAAGTTTTTGGACAATACGAAGAAAATCCAAAGAAAATTGGTTTATCTGTGCCAATTTTGGGCAGACAAATGAAATCATGTGTCGGAGAGTAGGTATCCTAACGTTCCACGGATAACCTAAACCCCTTCACACTACGACTTAACTAATATGTGCGCGCACTAACC
Organism: Acleris laterana; assembly: GCA_963966035.1. Taxonomy (NCBI): domain Eukaryota; kingdom Metazoa; phylum Arthropoda; class Insecta; order Lepidoptera; family Tortricidae; genus Acleris; species Acleris laterana. Next base: position 908,256 of record OZ014443.1, read on the forward strand.
TAATAAAATTACACGGTACTTGCTAACTTACAATTTACTAGTAATGAATGAGTGAGTCGACTCAAATTCTCCTATTTCAAAATTATTAACTATGGCACTAGATGTTTACTTTATTAACAATGCACTTTGGAATAGGATCGGAAAGGCAGACTATGCTGACCATTTCTCAAATACCTAGAATCCAACAAAAAAATGAGGCTGGAAAACAGTTTTGCAAATATTTACTTTTTTCAGCATTTTATATATAATTAACTTCGAAAAGTATCATCTTCTGTAAGATTACAATATTTATAAGAGTGAGTAAAGGAGGCGAGACGCTTAGATGAGCGACACCAATGTTAAGTTAGTTTAGAGCCTTTAGCTTAGGCTACATACCTCAGGCGTGACACACGACCAATGAGCTATACACGAGAAAGTAGTCCCGTGGAATATGAAAGAATTTTATTAGATGAGGACGAGACACTCAGTCCTAACAAGCTATCCGTTGACAAAGCAGATACGATGTCTGCAGTAGAGACGTTGAAACAAAGAATCTGAGCAAAGACCGGTGATGTTAATTACAAACACTAAGCTTTACTCCAGAAAACGTCAATAATGAAATATGAATATAGTAACTCATAATAAATACCACCTTTATTCTTAGAGTAGGAAAGGTAGAGTTACACAATTAGGCTTAGATGTTTACCAGCGTAGGGGTGATGGTTGTAAGCCCATCGCCCAACGGTATTGGAAGCCTTCATCTCCTTTGTCGGCTCTTACGACATCCACGGAAGAAATGGAGTGGCACGATTCGGACCCGGATACCACACAGGGAAATATCTAACATTAAGAAGTGGGCGCAGCTTCGCCAGGACGGACTAGATCTTTAATGTGAAAATTTCCTAGATTTTTACCAGATAGGGATTTCAAAGTATGTAGGACTGATACTTCCATCGACACGTCTGAACTTCCAGAAAGATTAAAATTTACACCACCTTTATTAGCTAGTTCGGCTGTCTGTGCAAGCACCTGTTGTAAACTATGACGACGAGATACTGGATTTACCTTACAACCTCTAATAACTAGTTCATGACTGATTTCGTCTTTTTTCAGATGTGCAATACTGCAACCGGCTAATAAAAAGTCCATCTTGTTTTGTACTAAAATTATGGAAATAAATAGTAGACCATTAAGAATAAAGCCGAAGTCCAACACAATAAAAAAAACAACTCTTATTTCGCTGGTATAAGAGAATTAAGGTTAAATTAATAGCAACCCAAAGCGTCCGAAAAAAAAATTACAAGTCTAATAATATTAAAATATTACAAGTTAGTTCTAACTGTTCATAGTATAAAATTACAGTAAATTTGAACAACAGACAGTCTCAATAAAAACAGCTTAAAACACTGATACTAAACCAGAAAAAAGAATAATTTGTAAATAAGTTGTATCACAGTAAACTAGTTAAATCAAACCACGAAGTTAAGGATTACCAGCAAATTCGAGTTTAAAAACAAGTTTAACTTCAAGTTTCAATGCAAATTTTTAATAAAGTTAGGATGAGAAAATTTCATTTAAAACTTCAAGTAAGGTTTTAAATTTCTAAGTTCAAACCTTTAAAGATTCAGATTTATAGTTTAAATCCCGATAACAATAAACATTTTCCCTTATTGGGTTATGTTTCTTAATAATAAAACACCAAAGAAATATCTTATACACTACTCAGTTATAATAAAAATACTTATTCCAAAGCAACCTGTTAAATTTACTTAGCAAATTCTCAAACTGGCCCCACGTTGGGCGCCACTGAAATAAACCGAGCATGAGAACAGGCCGTGTGATTCGAAGGTGACCAGAGCGGTGGAGACTCATCAAATTTATACTTATGAGCGCCAGATGAGTTCACCGTCAAAATGAGAATATGCTAAATAAAAGTCATAAATCAGTAACAAGCAAACATTTATTAAGTAAATCCTCCCCTTACCCTCTTTACAGATTGCCAAGTTGGCATTAAAATTATCTTAGAAGTAGTTACTTAAGAGCGAGGCTTTCTCGGTTGCTTTGGTACCGTTATAAAGTTATTAAAGAAAAGGTTAGAATTTACCGGCTTTAGAAGTAAGAGTTGGAGTGTGTTGGTCGAAATGAAACACGGAGCTTCACCCGGAGAACATCACCCGCAGGATCCCGTATGGGCAGAGGTCAGACACAGCTTGGCTACAGGTCAAACAGCGCCCGCCGTTACCATTGAATTGTAGCAGAATCTGACTTGTGGATCTACCCGATGTACACGCGGTTGGACTTCCGTTTTCTCCCTCAATAGTGATAGTTTTGTTTAAATCGTCGGACATCAGCACACCCGTGTAGTTGCGGGGCCGCCGTAAAAGAGTGAAGCGACGTTGAAGTATTATAATAAATTAAGGGATTTTCATCGGTGAATAACTGAAATTAAAACAAATGCTTTGAGAAACATTGTCAACAAAACAATGTCACCGCTTCCAACTAGATACGAATAAATAAGTTTAGAAACCTCACCTGAGTAGTGGATGGACAAAACGTGGACAGACACAGTAGTGATTCTCCTTAGTTAGGACATCATTTGAAGTTAAATTAAACAATCTGGGCCGAACGCTGAAAGTAATTGAACAGATTTATTAGAATGTCACCACATTAGGCAAATAAAAGACACCTTTTCGACTCAAAACTCACCCCGAAGCGAGAAATTGATCCAGCGACTTAAAATTGTGTGTGTTCACATGGTCGAGAAAAATCTGAATGCAGAGGTCAAAAAAGGTCGATAGAAAGATCGAGAACCAATAGTCATGTGTTCCGTTTCGTCGTTGAAGCTAGAGATTTATTTGGACGAAACCGACCGAAATCAAAGACATAATTTATTGAAAAACGAACACACATAAAGAATGGGGAATAGAAGGGAAACTTCAGACTTCATCCTATTTTTACCGAAAAGCATTACTAAAATAAAAAGCCAAAATGGGTGACGTTTATCCATACACTCGAACACAACTTGCCTGAAACGAAACCAAAAATTACCGGGTTGCCAACTTACGGCTGCGTTTTGTTCGACACGGAAGACTAATAATGACCAGCCAAATTGTAAGTAAATGAATTATATATTTTAGTAATTAGTGAAGATCTATGATTAAATGTCCTACATGATGCTCAGGATTAGAATATATTCATGTGGAAGCTGAAACAAGTTCAATTGTAAGAAAAATATATGGACGACTGTCAAATGTGACAGCCGCGGATGAAATCCAGAAATGTAAACAAAGAAGTATCGAAACGTTACGTTTGACAGTTAATGGCTAAACAAGAAAAATTATATCTGTTTGTTGATGTTCTATTTGTGCAAATATCAGCGTGATTAAGTGCTAAAAAGTTGGGAAAGTGAAGAGAAAAGATAGTATCGAAGTGACGGAATGCATTTCTTCCATAACCGCTGGCCTTACGGACCAAAAGAAGGTAATAAATTGACTTTGAAAGTTACATTCTCGTCCAAACTTCATGTAGATTGTTTTAGTAGACAAAGTTAGCTAAATCTATAAAATCCAGACTAGAAAGTGTTACACAACGACTAGGCAGATAGTCGCTTTGAGCAATTTTTGTTTTTCGTTCTACCTCATGTTTGGTAGTTTTCGCAGTGATGTTTTTATAACCTTTGATAAAATAAAAATAATTTAAATGAGTGTTTTACTTATTACAATCAGCATTTAGCTCTTTCTATATAAATACATCTTGTATTTATAATGAGCATTAGACAACTAGAGTAATATAGCATATAGCTCTCTTTATAAAAATACAAGAATGCAATATTGTAATCAGTTAAGTCGGTTAAAGAAATGGTCGCTTTTATTAAAATTACGATCGGAAGCAGGATAGCAAATATTAGTTCTATATAAAACGTCCAACTGCATTGTTTTTTTTAAAAACCTATGAATACTCCAAAAAACAAGAATGCGATTTTGTAATCAGCATAAGTCAGCTAAAAAAATGGTCGCATTCATTGAATTACGATCGAAAGCAGGATATCAAATATTAGTTCTATAGCCTACGAATAGGTACTCCAAAAACTAAAAGAATGCAATATTGTAATCAGCATAAATCAGCATAAAAATGGTCGCTTTCATTGATTTACGATCGACAGCAATATAGCAAATATTAGTTGCATAGAAAACGTCCTACTACATTGTTTTTTTAAAAAACCTACGAATACTCCAGTTAATTTGTATAACATGTGCTTAATAAAGTACATCATACTATGTTCTATCAATTTGGGTTATTTATGTTTAAGAAAACATACTAGAAAGTAATAAATTATTATTTTTACCTAACAACGGCTATATCTCGAAACCGGATATTTATTATTGGTCTTTTTTTGCATAACTATTAAAGATAAACTATTTTATTCTTAACCTTTACAACACTCTGTCACAACAAAGTAGTATTAGTAGACCTTACGATTTACATATTACACTTTTGTATGACACGGTTCTATGGTAAGTATCAATAAATTTGTTTAGATATATATTTAAGATATAATTCTCTATTTAAGTATTTAATTTATCGTTGTCTAGTACCCAAAGTATAAGCCTAGAGCTTAGTTTGGGACTAGCTCAGTTGGTGTGAGATTGTCCCCGTATGCTTATTTTATTATTTGATAGTAATTGTATCACTGTGCACCAAACTTTATAGGTTCTAAATGGTCGTAATATTCTCACATTTTTGATACAACTGACTTGTACATTTGCAAAGATTAGGAAATATTTGAAGACATTTGATATAACTCGAGTTGTATCAATTAACACATACCAATTGAAGCAAATATAGGGTTAATTTTTGATCTAACTCAAGTTGTATCTTTCAAAATACGCAAAACTCTGGTGATAAATGATATAACTCGAGTTATATCAAAAGACACAGACATTTTTAAAGGCATAAAAACCGTGATTAATAATACGTTTTTAGATATATCATGAGGCACGAAAAAAATATATAGTTATGGTTTTTTGAAGTGTTTTAACTAGAGAAATATCATTAAACACGGAAAATGGGAAAAAAAAGGGTCAATTGTATCATTTTACACGAAAGTATCTTGGAAACTATAAGGCCTAGGAACACGGGAGTTGGAGCAAACGATGCGTTATTTTTTTTTAAGTTGTTTCATGAAAGAACACGTTAACTGCTACAACTCAAGTTGTATCACTTGTCACAGGAGGCACAGAATATTTTTGCAAATATTTTTGACACAAGCGCGAAAAGGGTTTGGGTAAAAGTGTTGTCATTTGTAAAAGTCATACATTTTCAAGGTGAGCGGCCATTAGTAAAAGTGGTAAATTATGATAGAATAATTTGAAATAAATATGATTTATTATATAATGTAATACTCTTTAGTGCATCGGAGCCGAGATATTTAATATTCTTACCTAGGCGTACTTTTAGTACCAAAAACTGAACACTTAATGTTTAAATATCTCGGCTCCGATATTATTCAACACCATCATTTATACATATCTATGTGTATTTCAAGGTCCTCTAAATAACTATGTAAAAATCATCCGCGGCCGCTGAAAAAAAAATGACAATATTCTTCAAACAAATTTACCCAATGCCCTTTGTTTCTGTATCTTGGATGTTTTCTATAAATTTCTCTATATAGGTAAGTATGTTTATCGTTTTCTAGGTACCCATAGAACAAGCCTAGTGCTTAGTTACTACGTCAATTTGTGTGAAATTGTCCCCTGAAAACAATAATCGAAACCGTAGGTAATATCTTTGTGCATTGTCTGTCAGTCACTCACGAAAATGTGTTATGTGTATTTGTAGGAAAGGATAGGATATCCAAACGATAGAGTATACTGATATATTGCAGTATACTCTAATGAACTACAAAGCAACAGTTGCCAAATGATACATTATTTACAACCCTTGTCAAGTTGCCAACTTAGAGAGCAAAGCCCTGATAATTTTAACTCACTTTACCCCTGCAAGGTTATTGTACCTGACTTGCAAAAGGTCAATGTCACTGTGATAATATTTAAGAGTTATGTCCTGCAACTGACAGTTTAAGTGAAAGAGCCGTTATTCAAACACTAACCGAATTTCGAACTTCATCGATAAAGCGGTAGATTTTAAAAATGGAATACAAATACAACATCATAATAGTTCCTAAGCAGAAACGCAGTTACTAAGATAAACCTCATGTAGTCATATCAACCTTATTATTGACGACATAGAATTGAATCTGATTTGGCGATTGAATTCAAGATGCTGCTTATTGGCTTAGGAGTGCAGAGTTAAAATAATGCACAAACTAAACCGCTTAACAAAGGGAATTCAAATTTGGAAGGAATATTCCTTACCCTTTATAAGAAAAAAAAGAAAAAATAGGCGAAAATTAATTATAGGCGTCTGAATTTGCGGGCATCTTTTAGTAATATTAGTTTGTATTTTTAAATCATAATCAAAACACGATTTTTAATAATTTCAAATTTAAAATGGGATTCTAAATTCAGTTCAATTTTTTAAACACAAAGACAGACTGTTCTTAAATCAAACCTTAATCAACACAAAGCTCATCTAATTCCAGTTCGATGCTTTTTTCGACAGGAAGAAATAGACGAGGTAAAAATAAATTTGAACTTTGAATTTCGACGGCCACAATCACAACACGAGGTTGTTTTTCTTTTGTTTGCTCCCGAAAATACAGCGTGTTTTTTCGGTGGCAAAATGTCGCGAGCATTTTTTGTAGGTGTCATAATTGAGAGTCGAATAATGTTGACGGAATAGTTTTTAAAACGTGTTTTTTTTTAAATGTTATTTCCACACATACAATATTATTTTCTCGATTGGGATATAGAAGTTTTATGTTATTGCAGATAAAGCCATTAAGTAGTTATATCATTATCATCCTATAATTTTATTTCATGAACCAATTTTCAACTTTTAACATAACTGCCCAAAAAAAATGTATAATGTTTTTTCAATGCAGTCAGGTTTTTAAAGATTGCTTTTCATTAAGTTATTAATATATAGCATCTGAATGAAAACATGGGCCACAATTCTGCCCTCCTAACAAAAAAAGGCGAATTTCTCAAAGAACCGCGTATGTATTAGTGCCCTTATTTCTTAAGACGAAGAGTTTACTTTGACTATCAAATTCCTCATGCGTCCTTTTTATTAAGGAGGGCAGAATTGTAATCTCAAGACTGTCAAAGCGAGATAATGACCGCAAACGCGCAACGATTTGATTCAATCTTCTTTGGTTGTCGCCAAACTTACTTAGAAAAACTATCAGTACCCTTACCATGAGTTACAATTAACGTACTCGCTAGCGGGTGAAAGGTCTGTACATCGCAAACCTCGCAGTATTCTTGTAGAGTACGAGGGTAAAGCATTCGACTCGCTAGCGAGTACAGAAATTGTGACTCATGGTAAGGGTTTAGAGAGATAAAAGCCCCCGATACAATGGTGAGTTTCTCTCAGAGCTCATATCTCTTAAACGATAATCGAATGTATACGCGGACGAAGCCGCGGGCAGAAGCTAGTAAGTAAATCAAAATTGTCAATAAAAATAAGTCACTTGTGTATTGTATACCTGATTATAAAATGCCCGTTTTGAATTATAAATATTAATAATTTAGGCTTTAATTAGTAGCAATTTAAATATGTCAAAGTAAAATTAGTTTCCATGAGTCGTACTTGTTTCAAAACATTTTGTACAAAACAACAAACTTATGAACATTTTCCAGCGTTCCTGAAATAACTTAGTTGGTTTCAGTTATAAAATTATTAATTAGAGTCTGTAACATAGTATAATTAGAGAAATATGTTATCTCCGGCTCTTTGGAATTTTCTGTTAAAGTAAAACACCATCGATATGGCTTACCGATGTACCTGCGCAGATAACCGGCGTACCTGTAAATGTTTTGGAAGCGTAGCGTGGTCGTATTCTGTGCTATAATTGGTTATTGTACGCCATTTTGTCGCGCGCCCGCGTGTCATTCAGTCAGCCGTCAAACGTGCGTGAGTGAGATGGAAAAAATAGATGTAATTAAATTTGCTCCTTATAACTATAACGTACAAGTCTGATCGTAGGTTTTAATCGTCGGAAATCATCAAAATCGTTGTTCGTGTCTGCGCGAACGAAGATTCAAGACACGCCATATCGTTTGTGTTCTACTGTACTATTGCCGCTCGGGCACTCAGGGTTTTCTAAACTTGTTCTTCAATTTTAGCCACCGACGTGCCATACTTTGATCGATGTATACAGGGTGACACCTAAGACGTAATACAACATTTTATTTTCTAGATCTACTCATCAGTACGATCAACTTTTACTATGGGACTAATATCGAAATTGGTAGAATTTTTTTTAATCTCCCATACTAAAAGCAATCAGCTGGTTTCACAATTTGTATGGAGACGTCGATTTTGTGTTTACGTTTTCGAAGTTGGTCCCATATTAACAGTTGATTGTAATCATGAGTAGATTCGGGAAATGACATTTTGTATTACGTCTTAAGTGTCACCTAGTCCATATACATAGATTACATCACGCCTGTTTCCCAGAGGGGTAGGCAGAGACCACATTGCACTTGCTACGATCCTGACAAATCTCTGTCGCTTTTTCCACATTCATGCATCGAGTGTGTATGATTTTATTATCATTGTAATGTTAGTATAAATTTAAATTATAATCTATAACTATTATTTGTCGCCACTTAATATTTTTATTTTGATCGACCCTAACATACATATTTTATACATTGCAAGTTAAATAAAAGCTAGTAAAATAAAGTAAGTGAAAGACGAAACATTGAATTATCGAAAAAATCGGACAATGTCAAAAAGACTGTTGATCAATGCCACACCACCTCAAAACCCCAGTTGATAAAATAAATAATAAGCTGGAATAGATCCTTAAGATTAAAATAGAAGTTAATAACATTAAGTACGTAATTAAGTATTTAGGTTGTATATAACGAGGTCAAAGTTAAGTATTTAGGGCATATTTTACGATCCATTAAGTAAAGAATGGGTCCGTTTATTATAAAGGGCAATAAAATTGCTACGAAGTAACAAACTGGAGTAAAAGTTGTTTTTATAAAAAAATAGCCTATATCTGTGTATGACACATTGATACCTTAAAGATGACGAAGGTAAATGAGGGCAGATGGAGTCAAATAACGCTCTACTGGAGAGAAAATTAAATAGAGGAACACCACCAGTCAAATCTGTTTGCAAAATGTGGAACGAACATTGCATTTCACCCAAATGTGCATTTATTGTGTCGAGAATAACCGCAACCGTAAAACTACACAACTATGGTCCTTACCTGCAACAGTTATAGTCCAGTATTCCTCATTACATTATTCTAAATTAATATACCTTGCTATTATTGCTGGGTATTATGTACTATTTGGCCTAAAACCGTTCTCGCTAAACTCTAGCTATAGCTAAATCTATCATATTTTTAAAATAATGTGATAAGAAAAATTGGATTTTTGTTGTTTGCCAGGACCATAGTTGTGTCGTCTTACGGAACTCTAAAAAGTTGTTAATTAATTGGTTGGCGTTTTAGAAATTAAATAAAACAATATAATGTTAACTTAGTGTCATATCCCAAAAAACACGAGGTTGCCGTATAAACCATTAAAAACCTACTTTAAAAAATAAAGATTCTAACATGGAACAGCCTTGTATTTGCAGTAAGTAACAGATAATAATCTCACAGTAAAAAGTAATCATTTAGAGGCAAGCTACCTACGAGTAAGTACTCAGGGTTGGCAACGCCTTTCTGCCCTCTTAAAGCAATAAGCAGTATCTTAAATTCAATCACCAAAGCAGATTCAATTGTATGTCGTTATTAATAAAGTTGATATTACTACAGGAGGTTTATCGTAGTTACTGCGTTTTTTCTTAGGACGGCAGATTTGCAATGTTAGGCTTGCAATCATGTGATTGTATTCTTGAGAATGCAAATGAACCGGTCTCTGGGCTTTAGAGTCATAAATAGTAGATTGTACAACAAGGGCATAAAACAAACCATTTTTTCCGAGACTTACGGTATCCAACCGAGCCGGCAGGCGAGGTTGGATAATTAAGTCGAGGATAAAATGGGTTTTAAGACCGAGTTATACACTCTGCTTTTCACTTCGATTACGAGGAAATAAAACAGTGATAATGTAAAAAAACTTTAATAAGTTCTTTTGCATTTTTTTCCATGTGATAATGTAAAAAAACTTTAATAAGTTCTTTTGCATTTTTTTCCATGAGTGTGTTAGGTGTGAGCATTATTTTCCTCTTCACAAGACGACATTTTAATTAAATTCCATAACACAACAAGTTTTGCAAAGAAAATAACTAATTAATAGTCCAAAACCTCTTTCCCGCCACTGTATTTCTGTCAAATTTTTTTTTTTTCTGTTTGCGATTTTTGACTTTGGTCGAACGCAATACTGCCAAGTTTATACCTACGTTGATTTTTTAATGTTCTTGTTAATAATGCTTGTTTTTAATAGTTTTAAATTTCTTCTTTGTTAGATGCAACTACGATGCAAATATAAATAAAATTAACGTAAATTTATTCAAATAACAAGTTTATTTAATGTAGTCACCTCGTCTGTCTGGCTGTAGGGCTTAATTGTCTTAGTCTAGATGACGACAACTATTTATGCACTAGTGCATAAAATGCGATTTTATGCAGCCTATACCCAGCATAAAGAAGGACTTTACGAGCATGAGAAGTGAAAAAATACATAAAAAACTGTATATATTTTAAGTTAAGATTCAAATAGTATTATTTCAGACTATGTACACTCTTAAATCATTTCGAGTTTCTAAAGGGCGGACGTTAAAAAAACCTCTAACCTTTTAAAGACGGAATCGTGAATTCTTTTTAAGACTTCTTCGTTAATTCCATCTAGACTCGTAAAGGCTAACAAATGCTTTGGGCCCTTAAAACCTTAACAACACTTGCTGAGATTTACGCGGCCAACACGACTTAACGGCTATTCTTAAGAGTCGTTAAATAGACGCCATTTTGAAGCCAGTAGCGATACAAATTGTCAAACATGCTGGTGGTAGGACCTTGTGCAGGGTCCGTCCGGATCGCTACCACCATCTTATCCATTAACCTACCGCCAAACAGCAGTGTCCGCATTGTTGTGTTCCGGTTTGGAGATAAGACAGCCGGTGAAATGACTAGCATAGAGGCATTCCATCTTAGTCCTCAGGGTTGGCAACGCATTTGTAGTCTTAGGATTGCATTGCAGTCTTGTGAATGTGAATGTCTATGGGTCACAGTTTCCATTTACCATCAGATGGCCTGTGTGCTCGTTTGTCTTCTACATGCCATAAAAAAAAAACATATCGCTGCTTAAATACAAAAGTGCCATAAAACAAAAACAGATAAAATTCGATTTAAAATTTTAAACTAGGGTAGAAGTACAGGTTTTGACCATCTTTACACCGTTTTTGGCCACCCTAACTATAACTAATATCTAAAGCATTATAAGTTACAAATATATTTTCATAGTTTATCTTTAAATTGATCTTCAGTCTTAACTATTTATGAATATTATTTCTAATTTTACAGTATTTTTGATGCTCATTTTAACCTTAAATGGCCAAAAAGGGTACAGTGGCCACTTACGATACTTCTACCCTATATAGCATTCAGAATTTAAATGCAACACAAACAGATTTGTGGCCCTTTTGTAGTTAACGATATTTAGTTATTGGGTAAAAAGCTAAAATTCGTATCTATTGAAGAATTTCTGTCCCGAGGGGTTATTACGACATATCCTTGCAGTTCAATTTATAATATTTCATCCTTCGCACGCGTTAATATTCTTGGCAAGGAGCTCCGCCACACCGGGCGTTTGAGAACAGTTCCCCGTCGCATGGCACTTGCGGGTAAGAACCCACGTGTCATCGGTCCCACGTACTATGAGCGTCTACCCGCTAAACTTAAAAATGTACAATCTGATGAAGCATTTAAACATTATCTGAGAAACCTTTCATTGGATAATCCATTATTATACCCCGTGGATGAATATATGGAACTGGAAATGTATATTTATTTATTTATTTATTATATTGACATCGGACGAAAGACCATTTATTAGATGTGTAATTGTTGTTGTTATAATTATTATTTAGTATTGTATTCTTTGATTATTAGTATTTGGGTCATACACAATCACAAAAACAAAAGTTGTCTCTCCTGTGGGCAATAGTTAAGGGCTTGTGTGCATATAAGTTATGTTTTTATTTGATAGGACTAAAGTAGACCTGACGCCGTTCATGCGGATGTGGGTTCAGCCAGAAAATTAGGCCTTAAACACGTTAACTTTGGGTATGTCCACAGGAAAGACGCGAACCTAAATCTGTGTATGACCCATTTATGTTTGACGATCTCAATGTGATTTCGTATTTTTTGACATGCAATGCAATTAATATTGTAATATTCCATTGTTGAATAAATAAACTAAACTAAACTAAACAGCGAGCGTAAAGGACAAAGCTATTGCAGCTTTATAGCTCTGTCCCTTTCACTCAGCGTAAACTGAACTGCATACAGGTTCAATTATTTGTGAGCAAAGTACGACTCTACACAAAAAAAATAATTTACAAATTGGTTGACGGCAAATACTAATATTATGTACATTTAATATAAATTTCTGTGGAACGCCGAATCCGAAAATCCGAAAATCCGAGTCTTTAACAGCACTAAGCACGGTAATGTGCAGATGAAATATTTAAGATAAATCCGTCGAATGGCCCCTTAAATTAAGAGCCCTTTTACTTATTAAATTATAATTTTATTGCTACGCTTAAACTGAGTTTTTGGATGGAAATTTTAGTGGGCAATTTTTTTTATCGTTTCATTAACTTCTTTTACAGCTTTTAATGTGGAACAAGATTTGTGGTTATTTTTAAAGATTATTAAACTTTTTTATCTATAAGTTTTTTTACTCTTATATAAATATAATTAAATACGTTATTATGTACAAAACAAAATCAATCATCCAGTATTGGGAAAGCTTAAAAACAACAACTATAATTTAGTAATTCAATCATCTCTTTCACTTCACTTTTACTTTCGAGTTGAGTCTCCTTGAAGGAATCCAGTTCATCAAGCTGTTCTAATTTGACCATCATCCAGATGAGGAGGTTTAGAAAGTCATCCTATTACCAGGAGTTCAGAACCTGTAAGGGTCTGCTCCGAACTGGGCTGGCCTTACGGTCAAACAGAAGTTGATTGGAAATGAAATGAAATAATTCGTAACCTCTTCTCTGATTACTGTTCAAAGCTATCTCTTTCCCTGTTTTGCTCGGTTTTTTAACACTTTATCAATTTAAAATGTTTTCATTTTATTTAATGAGTAATTAAAACACACACAAATGACAATATCAAATTCACTAGTTAGTTTTCCAAACTACTTTTTAGTTAGTTAACTCTGTAACAGTAACACAATAATTACATTAACACTTTCGGCCCTCGGGGCTAGTACTCATTTTAACAACCAACTACACTAACACGCAAAAGTTAAAATTAGTTTCATTGTTACATTAAACACGATTTTTTACCCGTGACCCTGTATACCAATGGGACCAATCTGTACTTTTAGGATTGAAAAATAGTTAATCTTCCTGTAGGTTTAACATCCAGTAAGTAAGTAAAATTATCCGGAATTATTAGTCGATCAATTATCATGTTGTCGTCACACACCACACGACAGTAAAATTTGTTTCGTTAATTTGATTTTTTGTAAAAAAAGAAACAGCTATGTACTTGATTTAAATATAATTGGATATTTCATAGTGGACAAATGAAACAGTTTACTTTTACGTTAAATCCATTAACGTTTTTAAATGTTTTAAGAGGAGAGAGATGGGAGGGGAGAAATGTTTGAACTACTTACAAAACCTGTAGGTTAGGTTAGGTTATAACAATCCAGAATAGTAAAACGGTTTAAAAAAAACATCAAAAAAATAATATCTTTTAACTCAAATTCGACCTTTTAAACCATTAAAAACACAATTTAAATGTATTAATACGCTTATAAAATTAAACAAATAAGCATTCTGCACCCCACCTAACGTTACTTCACCTAGTATTTTAGGACACGCTGTGTACACACTCGTACTACAACCGCGCTCCGTGTCGGTTTGAGCAAACACCCACCGTGCGCTCGCGCCATTGATATTTGCTTTTCTCCAGGCAACCGTGTATTCTACCGTTATTACACGGTGTAATTGGGATTGACCAAAAAAAATAACTCACGGTTTTTACTTTCTCATTCGAAAGAATAGGAAATTTTAAGACACTAATTTCATTAATTTTGTATTTGACCCAATAGTTTTGTTTTAATATCTTTATTAATTTAGCAGACATTTTATAGATGACATGATTATTTTAAACTTGGGATGGCATTTTTTAATAAATTACAACAATTAAATGATATCCAACGAAAAAAGTGATTGTAATAGTGTATTAAAACATACTATTTCAAGCTGTATTCGCCTAACCCGTAAGATATACCTAGGAGGGCTTCAAGCCGAAAACGAAAGTCAAACAAAGGTTAAATATAGGTACTTTTGTTGAAATATCCAAAATAGATAAATATTTTAAAAACTTAATAATGCAGAACGGCTTTAAAACCCGATTCCTCGAAATGGTTTTCGGATTGGAGTAATTGTAAAAATATGAACAATCCCAATTATGGTCGCCTCTATAGTGGTAGATAAACGTGGATAAAGTATCTGTCAGTTTCGCACCCACATGTTGGTCAGAAAGTGATAGATATTTATCCACTTCGATAAACACGACCATCAATAAAAATGCAATGTTAATACATTGTTATGTCTATGTTAGTAGGAACTGTTTTTAGTAAATTTTGCAATTATTTATCAATAATGGACGTAGTTATGCAAACAGGAACCAACCCACAAAGATTTGACAGTAAAATGTCAACTGTAACGCTCAATACTGTGGGTTGGTTCCAGTTTTCAAAATCTTTGTGGGTTGGTTCCCGTTTGCATAACTACGTCCAATTGGTCGTAATATTTCGTTATTCGAGCTTATTGAAAATAGATGTTTGTCAAAATATACTTAAGTTCACTTTTTTTTTTGTCGTCATACGTTCGCGTTCAGCTACGAATAGGGTATATACCAGGGTTCTAAGGAGGGCGGTACTTTACACTACACCTCGTTTTTATGTATTAACAGCGAAATTATATACTAACACTATTTTTTTTGTTGGTACTATGTATGTAATGTATGCATGTAAACTTTTTATTGCATATAAACAATTACAAAACTTTTTTGCATAAATATAGATAAATATATATGACATTATGCACATTTGTTTGTCACTTAAGGTCAACAAAGAATAAAATATTATAGTTTCACAAATGGAACGAAAGCACCGAAAGAGTGAAAATGTAGCTTCATAGCGTGTAAAATTTTATCAGTAAAATACAGGCTGTTCACAATTCAAGCCCAGAAATAAAACACATGTGACATTAGTTAAAACTATTTATGTCACATTTTATTAACCCACGTCCTTTAAAGTTGGTAAATCAAGTGTAAACAGGAAGTCATATAGCGCATCCCCCCGGAACCCTTAGTTTTAGTGTCTGGTAATAGCTAAAGTTTTTAGTGCCGAGCTATTCGGGGTTAGTGTCGTCGGCAATTTGTAACTGTTCAGTTTATTCTTGTCGAGGCATTGTATGGAAAGGGTTTAACTGGAATTTTTGGTGACCAGGAGAAGTAGAGTATGAAGTTTGGTATTTTTTTCTAGTCTGGTTTGTATCACATATTTATTTGAATTTGCTGAAAACTGAGCCTAAAACGCATGGAATGTAATCATAACTTTATTTCAGAAGCGTAATAAAACATTACAAGTTTCAGTCATAAAAAGTGAAAGGCCCTCATAATCCATAGAAAAATACATAACCACTTTACTTTACCTTTAAAACAGTAATTGTTAATTAAACACAAAAAGCACACAAAAAATTTACTAGTAACACAAGAAAATATTATTGTAACATCTGAAAACGAAACTCTCCGTAGGTTTAAAGTGCTCTGTAACTTCATTTTACAACCCATAGTGTTCGCACGTTTTTAAAACGTCCCTTACATTTTACGGTCTTACATAAAAACAAACAATTAATTTAAAACAAACTGTCACCGTGTAAACCCGTTTACGCAAACCCCACGATTCGCCACTAGTTTAACGTTCTTACGTTTTACGGTCAAACTTTACAACAGACAGTAAGAGTAACTCCAATAAGAATATAACCTCAAAACGTTTGACACGTAATTTTACCTCTCCAGTTAAACGAGTACGTTTTTATACGTTATTTAAACCAACCTTTGTAGTTTATGTACAAAGTAAGGATAGTATAAACGTTGTGTAGGTATGGAAGGTAAAAGAGAATCTTTTGGCTGCTTGATAGTAATTGTATTTTTTTATTGATCTATAAAAAATGGGTCCCTATTGACCATGCCATGTATATGGGTGCGTATCTACTCACATAACTTTTTAAGTCCTATTATCGGTAGTCCGAAAATGATTCTTATACCAATTTACATCATAATGATCACTCTTCATACTCTTCATAATTGTTTGTAAGACTAAAGATCAGAACTCATAATAATCTGAATTCATAACGCCAATATTCATGGAACAGTACACTTTTCAAAATTTCTTAATTATCTTACGTGTAGAAAAGGTTAGGTTAGGTTAGGTTAGATTTATAAAAATCCTTAAAAAGTAACAGTTTCTTAAAAACATGCATTATGAGTTGCGATAATTATGACTTAAAAAGTATGAACAAAAAAGTATGAGGAAAAAAAATATGAAGAGTGATTATTATGAATACAAATCGGTAGTAAAACAAAAAATAGGAATAAGAATTTTATGTGAGCCAATATGGACCCCATGTATATGCCATAATTATTTTTAGGCATACTGTGTTTTAAGTCATAATTTTCGCATGTCATAATGCATTTTTCTCAGAACACGGTGATTCTTTCAGGATTTTTATAAAACTTGCCTAACCTTACCTAACTAATCTACACGATTAACGTTTATTAAAAACTATAACTTCAGCCTGAAAGAAGTTATGACAAAAAAGTATGACTAACAATACATTATAACCAACGAAATGTATGGCAGGCAAAGGGATCCGATAAGAAATATTTGACGTTAACCTTAAAAACTTTGAAAAACAAATATATTCCAGTCAATTGTCGAAGCAAAACCGATTCTCAGTGGTTAGCATTTATGTGGATTGAATGTTACACCTTGCGCCAAGCGTTTTTTATACGAACTATTTCGAGTCTTTTTTCGCCATCCTGTGTCTCAGTAAGTATCATTGTATAAGCATACTAGTAAAAAAAACAAAAAAAAAATTATGTTTTCATAAAGTAAACGGCATGTCTTATTCCGTGTGCCAGCATGATAAGAGCTAGCGACATCTGGTGATAAAAACATTGAGTCGACATCACTTCATCAGATACTTTTCTAATTTTCTCTCGCTCTTTCCCATTTTTTGCAGATTTAAGATAATACATAGTGCGATTCAATTCGAAATTGAAGTTCTCTTGAATGCAGCCGTCCTGGTCTATCCAACTTACGACTTTTCGGAACCAGTGGCGTCGGTGGAATTCTTCGTAGCCCAGTAACCCGCAAAGCGCCACTGTAAGTAAATTAATTAAAATCAAATTTAAAAAATGAATGAATGAAAGAATGTATGACTGAATGAATGAATAAATGAATGAATGAATGAATGAATGAATGAATGAATGAATGAATGAATGAACGAATAAATGAATGAATGAATGAATGAATGATATTTATTTTACAAAATAAGTCACAGTATACATTGCATGTTATGTCAACAGTGTACAAGAAACTACATTCTGATTCTGATTTTTTAAGTTCTTTAGTAATGGAATTCTACATTACTGTGACGTGTGGGAGACATCCGCGCTGTGTTGTGTGCCGCACCGCCTGCGATCAAAGTTGCGCTACGCACCTCTTAATTACCGCTGCCCTCCTGGTACTTTATTTCAACATGCAATTACTTTTCTTCCCTAGGGCGGACATGTATCACTTTCAACCCGCTTCTAAGATAAACAATGGCCTACTTTCAAAGTATGAGGCATGAAAAATAATTTTCATCACATTTGCTCGTAAATAGTGTCCTAACATGCTAGAAAAATCGACCGTAAATCCAAAATTATACCCGCGGGCCTTTTTTTTACCATTACGTTACTTAAGTGCGTAATAGCTTTTTTTTTAAATGTTATACGTGGACTCAAACTATCACAATACGTCAGGACCCCAATTCTTGTGCCATTCGATATGAAGTTTCATTCGAGATGAAATGTCAGTTGAATACTATTTCCTAACAATCTCGCATAATAAACTATTGATCTCATATGTCACTAGAATCGGACTCCGAACACGTTTGACATTATCTGTGGTAAGTCACAGACAATGATGTAGTCTGCCGCTAATAAGTTAAAAATATGATCTTTTGTCTGATTTTATTTCATTTCCTCGCAATTGTGATGAAAAACATTGTATATTACACGGGTGGTAAAGGAAATACAAAGCTCGAGTCATTAAAGCCCTCAGCCTACGGCTTCGGGCTTCTAACAGACTCTCGTTTGTAATTCTTTCTTTACCACCCTTAATACACAATATACTATACCGTGTTCCATAAACATATCTCTGTTGAAGTACCCCCGTCGAGCCAGGTACACAGTTTCCCGGTACATGAATGTACACAGAGTATCCATTAGTATGTCATCTCTTTGCTCCGAGTGCATGTAACAGCGACGGAGATGGCGTGGCATCATTACATTTAGAAATCTGAGAACATTCATATAATTACTCAAAGGGACTTAATCTTATCTTATCTTACAGATGGGCTATTTTGGATAAACTTCAACCATTTCGATTTTTTTACTCAGCGGCCAGAATGTCCAGGTTTCCTCTCGATGTGTTTCCTTTACCGTAAGAACTATAAAAAAAATGGAATTTATAAACTTCCTGCTAAAAGTTTCCTATTGTGCTTCAATATGAGGCTTTTTAAAAAGCGTGTCATTAAATTTATTTGACACCATCAACGCATTGTCGTTGCAAATGTCTATAGGCGGCGGTGACCACTTCCCAAAACGTGGGCCATCTGCATGTTTATCCGTCGATGGTATAAAATAAATCTCGTAATCCAATAGTTCTAGTTCCCAAATCCTAAAAAATGTCGGTGGCCGTCTGGTCGCATAACAACTATTGTCATAATTTCGATTGTCATAACACATTACGCTTAAAGTTCATGCTCATATATATTTTTGGCATAAATTGTACTATGGCATAATTTGTTCCGTGTCAGAATTATACAGAGTCATAATTGGTTTAACCATAATGTAGAATGTCATACATTTATTTAGTCATAATACTGATCATTATAATTATTTTTAGCAATAATTGTAAATATGTATCATACATGTATCGAGCTATAATATTAGATCGCGGATAGGTTAGGGTTCTTTTTTTTTATAAAAGAGCGGAAAAGCTTTTTAATGCGTTTTGCAGTTTATGAGTTTAAACAGTATAGTTAAATTATTTTATGAGCAACCACTTTATGACCATTATAAAGTACCTATGGGAAAATAATTTTATGCGCATCAAATGTATGCCCAGCAAATTTATGCATAGTGATAATTATGAGAAAACTACGTATGCTTATTAAAAATATGACTTCAAACTTTATGCAACCCGATATGGACCCCAAAAATATTGATGAAAAGTGCACTTAGTGGATAAAAAATGGATACATGTAGAGCTGAAGGACATGCAGGAGTGTCAGGTATCCGAGGACGATGTCAAGGAGAGCGAAGTGGAGAAGGATCTGGAAAGCTGACCCTATTACCATGTGTGATTTAAAAGGCTCCCTCAGAATCCCTAACAACGTTTGTCCTAACACATCATTTGTCCGAATTTTCATTTGTCCCAAACTGGTTTTCAGATGAATCAGGCAACTTTTTAAGTTTTCCATTTATATGTATATCTGCAGTTCGGTTAGGTTAGGGTTGTTGTATTATAACAATTTTCGGATAAACGAAAATTCGAACAAACGATGCATTAGGACGGGTCCATATTGGCTCATATAAAATTATTGGTTTTTCGAATTTTTATACAAATAACGATTTCTGACTATACTCATCATTACTCCGAAAAATGTTGCTCATACTTATTTGTTCATACTTTTTTAAGTCATAATTATCGCAACTCATAATGCATTTTTTCAAAAAACTGATCCTTTTTTTAGATGTTTATAAATCTAACCTAACCTAACCTAATTTTATCTACACGTAAGATATTTCATAAATTCTAAAAAGTGTACGGTTCCATGAATATTGGCGTTATAAGTTCAGATGATTATAAGTTCCAATCATTAGTATTAAAAATATATATTATGAAGAGTATGAAGAGTGATCATTAGGTTGTAAAATTATATGAGATACATTTTCGGAGTTCCAATAATCTAATTTGCAATTTTATATGAACTTTGGCGCACCCTTTAGGACAAATGACGATTAGGGATTCCGTAGGGGAACTGCGATTAATAATGGCTATGAAGAGAGAGAGTGGACGAAGAATCTCGTGATGCTTACCTGTGACTAAGGCTATACGCGACTGAAGGTGAGCTGTACAAAATCTCTGAACAGTAGTCATGGGCCACGCATTTCACGTACTCCATATCCTGAGGTATCGGGTTGTAAATTATATGAGTAACGCATTTATCTGTGTAAGGAAACAAGTACTTTATTCAAAGAATTGCAATAACTTCTCAAGGCTAAAGATGTAGGTTGAGCATAAAAAGTGACTAAATATGTTCACGTCACAACCTAGTCGCTAAATAAAGAGGAAGGCGTAGTCCCGTTTCACCGCCTGGCATCACTATCGGGTACCGTAAAACGGGGTGAGTATGGGATTAAGGGGTGAGTAGGAACATAACCTAAAACAAATCATAACTTTTTACAAATAATAACAAGTATTAAATGGACAATCACGTTACATCTATTGGAAATAATTTCAGTCCCTATTCACCCCTTAATTCCTATTCACCCCGTTTTACGATACTTATTTAATCGAAACACCATTGATTCAACGACCGTATCATTTCGCCGAATTTTCATTCATTTCATCGAATGGAATTTCTCGCCGCACGTGTTCGTGTTTTTTTAAACACAAAGTCTAACCTAATCTAGCCTTTGTAATCAATGTTTAAGATATCCTGAAAATATAATGGTTTCAGCAGAAAATAGTGTTCGATGAAATAATACAATCAATTGAGTGAAATTCGATAAAATGATGGGTTACCAAACACCAAAATGATCACTCAGATCAACGACGTGCTGATCAAAAACGCCACAGCGCATAATATATACGAATAACAGTAAGCAAATAGCCATACATGTTAAGCTGGAGATGAAATTAATCTTTGTTAAGAAGAAATTAATGTCCTACTGTTCGCCATAATAACTAAGTTGGCACACTTTGAAGCCCTCGCTGTCACTTTCTTAATATTATGAACCTAAGGACAATGTAAAGAAGATTAACGAAAGATATACAGATCGAAAGTGAGTGGACGGGTTGGAAGGAGCCGCCCTAGGCGTAATTTTTTGAGTCAAATCGGAGAAATACTGGAAAAGGGCCGTATCTTAAGTACCCGAAACCGACGTGCGTGCATGACTCGATGTATGAATGTGGAAGAAGTGAAAGAAATTTGTCAAGATCGTCGCAAGTGGAAAGAAATGGTCTCTGCCTACCCATCTGGGAAACAGGCGTGATTTAATGTATGTACGTATGGTAGTACTTATAATGTATCTTACAAAAACTTTTATCCTAAAATATAAAAACCTTATACTGATCGGTTCCGTAAAATGTTCCTACTTTGCTCCCCCACGGGTAAAGGGTGGATCAAATAGTACCCGTGTTTGATGTCAGGTGGCGTTACTTAGGAAAGTTGGCATTACCGTCGTGTAGTATTGACCTTATTAAATAAAATAAAAAAAAACTGACAATTGTCTATGGCTCAGTTTTTTTCTGGCGGCAAAATTTGTAAGACTTGTTTTGTTTTTCGTACAAAATGGAAAAAGAGCAATATCGTTCCGTAATTCGCTTCTTATTTTTGGATGGAAAAACAAGCGAACAAATAAAAGTTAAGTTAGATGCTGTCTACGGAGGTGTTTCGCCGTCTATGACTACCGTGAGATATTGGTTTAATGAATTCAAACGAGGTCGTACATCTGTTTTCGACGAGGACCGCCCAGGATGCCCGGCAGACGTGGTTACCGAAGAAGTCGTGCAAAAGGTAAAAAAAATATTGGTTACCGATCGACGTACCAAAGTGCGGGAATTAGCAGAGGCTGTAGGGGTGTCGTACGGAACAGCAATTAATATAATACACGATAAATTAAATATGAAAAAAGTGTCCGCCCGATGGGTGCCGCGATTACTCACGGATGAAAATAAGCAGTTACGGCTGTCAATGTCAAAGGAGTGTTTGGGCTTGTTTGAGCGAAATCCGCAGGAGTTTTTCCGTCGTGTCGTTACTGTTGATGAAACCTGGATTCATTATTATACACCTGAGAACAAGCGGCAGTCTAAGCAATGGATTTTTTCTAATGAATCTGCCCCAAAGAAGGCAAAAACAGTCCCATCAGCCGGAAAAGTCATGGCCACGATTTTTTGGGATAGTAAGGGAATAATCCTAATAGATTTCTTAAAAAAAGGGAAAACTATCACAGGGCTGTACTATAGTGAGTTATTGGACCGTTTCGATGAAAAAATAAAGGAGACACGGCCCCATTTGGCAAAGAAGAAATTGTTGTTCCATCATGACAACGCACCAGCACATTCATCCAAAATTGTCACTGCCAAACTAACCCAACTACGTTACGAATTGCTGCCACACCCGCCTTACTCGCCGGATCTGGCTCCCTGTGACTTTTTTCTTTTCCCCAATATGAAAACATGGCTCGGGGGAAAGAAATTCAGGTCAAACGAAGAGGTTATAGCGGAAACAGAAGCGTATTTTGAAGAGTTTGACAAATCCTACTTTTTGGAGGGGTTAAAGAAGTGGCCGAAACGCTGGGAAAAGTGTAAGGATCTAGAAGGAGATTATGTTGAAAAATAAAATAAAACTATAAAAAAATATACGCGTCTTCATTTCTAACACGGGTACTTTTTGATCCACCCTCGTATTATCCTCCATGGTTATATTGAGGTAACCTGTGTTGTAAATTATTCTATTGCTTTCATTTACTTTGTGGCTGGATGTATACATGGAATCTGTTTAGCAAATTTTTCAGGGACCTTGATTTATAAGTAACAACTAAAATCACTATGGAGCATAGTTATCTATGGAGGAGCAAATTAGTAACATTTTACGGTTCACGAATGTTTGACCAAATCATCCTTTAGCAGACTATACCATTTTACAAATTTTAATGTCGCAAACAGATACTTCCTTCCTTATTTTACAATTTTATATGGTCACAAGCACGTTTTTGCGAAATGAAAATTTGTGAAATGATACGTTTGACTAACGTAATTTCGGTCAAATGTACCCCGATCTCTTTTTCAAGAAAATGACAAAATTGTTATACAGTGGCGGCGATCTTATCACTAACTAGCGAATTCTTCCAAACCTTTTGAACAAGACAATGAATAAACATTAGCGAAAGAAGTACCTGAATCGGAAATGGATAATTTGTAATGCTTGTACTGCTTTCCATCAATAAATTCCAAATACTTTTCTTTTGGCAGCGTTATTTCATCCATTGCCTGAGCAAAGTCATTTATTCTTAGGTCATACATCAGCCATTTTTTTAATCGATATCTATTAAAATCAGCTATTGCATGAACTTGCAACGAGTCATGTCGAATCAATTCTGCAACTTTAAAATGTATAATAAATCATTTGTGATTGTACAACCACCTTTTAAGTTACATACTTTCGACAAGAAAATTACCTCCCAGCAGGATTTGAATAAAATAATTACTCAATAGATAAGCACCCCCTATAATGATGGCCGTAGCCTAGGAGGGATCACCAGGGTTCCAAACCCACCCTCCGAATTTATTCGGTTTTTGATAATGCAAATTAAAAACATCATTCCGAATTTAGACGATTAAATTTACGTTTGTAATAAATAAACAATAAATATCTTTTAACCCAAAATATTTTTCTGGTTACAATTTTGCAAAGCATCACTAAACTAGCTTTAAAAAAAAGTGTCAAAGTTTGTCCGTCCGTTTGAGAGCTACAATGCCACAGATACACAGATTTTAATTATTACACCCCTTTATTCCCTCGGGGGTTAACAAGCAGGTTGATACCCTGTACTAGGTATTTTAAATAATTTACAATACTATAGTATCACTTACACCTAAAAAGTAAATTCGACCATCCAAGTCCCCTAACGCTGTAAAAAAAGTGTGACAAGGTGTAATCGATTCCCTTTAGTATATCAAATATATCTTTTTGATGGTTTTCTCGTATTTTCTTCTTATTTTCTAGTAAAGTTCTCCTGAGAATTGCTGAAACACATTCTGTAGTTAAGTATATAAATTTTTCAATATTTTTTAAAGGTGTAAATAATTGGTGCGCAAATGGGTACCTAAGGGACTTGATGCTAAAGGTATGAGGCTCTGAAGCTCATGAAAAATTACAATTTCAGGTTTGAAAATGCGTACCCAACGCCATACTATATTCTCCAAAGTAGAATAAAACGAATTAAATTATGTTATAACTGTGACCGCGTTTAAAACATTGAAAACCTGCCAAGTTCCACTCAAAGAAAGGCATAGAGCTATAGGAGTCGTTATACTTTACGTTTTTTAGTTAAGACTTGTACAATCAACTTGTATTCCAACCCCAATAATGGTGCTTACAATCATGGAAATAAGCTTCTGTCAAAAAAAAACATTTTTGGGTCAAAATTTTGTTGCCAACTGTACTTTTTTTGCACAATCGTAATCTACTCGTCAAGACAATTCTAACAACCCCTTATGACGGGTTTATCATATGTAATTTAGGAGTTCCTATGGCCACCCTAAGTCTCCATCATCAGACAAGCTTGATGGTATATTATTGTATTGTCATCAGAACTAAAGGCCTATGCAAGTTTTCAGCTTTACCGGAAACCGAAAACTGGGTCAATTTTACTTGCAAGATTTGACCATTGCATGTACAATAGCGAACCGGAATTGTTGAGCCACTTACCCATGTTTATAATTTGGCCGTATAATGCAAATGGAATAGCTGTCAGACAGACGGCGACATCGGTTATTGAATACACGGCTAAATTACGAACAATGGCAAGTGGCTCAACAATCCCGGTTCGTGACGGTGCATACATAAAGTACATTGCAAGTTAAATAAAAGCTTGTAAAAAAGAAAACGTACCTTGGGAATAAAACAGTCCTATAGCCCGATTATGACATGTCATATTCGGCTCCCGTATCATAGCACCGAGTATTTTACTTACGCCTGTCAAGTAATGGCCCAGATCCGACTCCGTTGGTACGATATCTTCAGGCTCTAAGTATTTTTTTGGAAAACTTGTCCCTTTGTACATTGAAACACTTGAAATTGAAATACAAAATACAGTAAAATAAACCGTACAGAAAAGCATTTTAGTTATGGCAACATGAGTCGGTAATTGCCGATAATTTTCACGACATTGTGGGAGAAAATCAATTATAAACTTCACATGTTCCAATTAGGAACGTGTGATTAATGGATTAATTCTCTGTAATCTTTAAGTTTTATTACCTATCAGTTTTTTAACTTATGTGCGTAACCTCGCTTCAATGGTAAAGCGCGGGAACTGAACACATAGAATTTCGTACATTGACCCCTCATTACTTGGGCCCCGCTTTAAAAATCAAAGTTCGAACGTTATCTCCATCCCTTTCTCTCAACTTAGTCACGCATGAGGAATGAAAGGGACGGGGAAATTTTGATATCAGCACTTCGTAGTATCCATGTCTCTGTCACTCGCATGGTAATGCTGTGACGCTCGCGTAAGTGATTGGAGTAATAATCCAAGACCATGTGGTTGATATTTGTTAGGTACTACTACAGTCAGGGGCATTTTTATTGTAAGTAAGCAACCCGCCCTCGCTTCGAGCGAGTTACAAATCGCACGTATAGTCTGGCAAAAGAGTCTTGAAATTAAAAAGTGGCAACACTGTAAGTGTCGTCTTTTTTTCTTAGATTGATTTGAAAGGGATGGCTCGGATAAGTGTGTGTTCACCCTATATAAGCACCAGCCCTCTTCAGAGATGTGATTCTCTCAAAAACGCGGTCGGACGAACGAATGAGTGAATGTCGCAGCGGCGAGTTTAAGTAGTCCCGTCAAGGAGAATTGGTCGATGAGATCGAACGTATAAGGCAGCTTGATTGAGAAAACACGCGCTAAAATATGTTTTGTTCGCTCTGACGGAACTACTTAAACTCGTAAAACGGGCTAAGTAGGGGTTAAGGGGTGAGTAGGGACACAACCTAAAATGAAGCATAATGTTACTAATTATGAGACTGAAATTACTTCCAATAGACGTAATGTTATTGTCCATTTAATAATTGTTCTTATTTGTAACAAGTTATGACTTATATTAGGTTGTGTTCCTACTCACCCCTTAATCCCTACTCACCCCGTTTTACGATAGGTACCTTTATAATAATATTTTAAGCGACTGAGTCCCGTTTGTCAATAATTTGCTGCTTAAATTAAGCAAAAATAAACAACAGTTTATTTTTCAACTCCAACTTTTCTTAAGTAATATCAATTATGTATGCATTTGGTAAAAGAAACTTCGCAACACTGAATAAATGCAAAACTAAGTTGAATCAACTTGTACTTAAGTTCAACGGAGTCTAAGTTAAATAAGTTCTCGACGCGGTTTTGTTAAGTTGAGAAGAGTTAAGTTGGTTTTTTTATCAACTATTAGTTTTGCAGTTTGAAGGAGGTAGTTTATTTCGCAGTTTAATTAATATACGAGGCTTTAAATAAATAAATATAACGGGACAATCTCACACCAATTGACCTAGTCCCAAACTAAGCTCCAGGCTTGTACTATGGGTAGGTACTAGACAACGATATAAATACTTATATAGAGAAATATATACTTAAATACATAGAAAACATCCATGACTCAGGGACAAATATTCGAGATCATCACACAAATATCTGCCCTTACCGGGATTCGAACCCAGGACCACTAGCTTCGTAGGCAGGGTCACTACCCACTAGGCCAGCGCGTCGTCGCTTTGGTGATGGTTTTAATTAAACTGTTTATATAGCTACAAGTTAGACTCGCGTACTGAGGGTTTCATAATGAAAAATGAAGACCTGAATAAATTCAATTAAATGCTTGCAGCACGGTCTAAAAATCGCAGTAGGCACCTATATAATTATGACTAGCGACCCGCACTCGCTTCGCTTCGGTTTATGTGAGTATGATATATAGCCTTCCTCGATAAATGGGCTATCTAACACTAAAAGAATTTTTCAAATCGGACCAGTAGTTCCTGAGATTAGCGCGTTCAAGCAGACAAACCAACTCTTCAGCTTTTTAGTATTAGTTAAGATGTCTGCAGGCGGTTAGGTTCCGATTTCGATTTATTACAATATCTACAAAACATGTATGCCTATATTAATTATTTTTACTAAAATATAAGTGATGATGATGATTTTTCCGACCGTTTTCAGCCATGGCGACCACTTCGATTCCTAGTCGGTCGGGCGCTGGTGCACCTGAAGATGGCTTACGCAGGGACCAACCAGCTATGATACCATTCAAGGGGTTTCAAATGAGTTTTTATAAGGATTTATTTAGAAAAACCGTTTCACTTGAAAGCCGTTCAATTTGCTTTTTAAAGGGCTATTTATAAGTGTTACCCTTACCAAGGGTTTGGACTGGGTATTTCGAAAGGATTAACTATCCAAATCCGTTTCGTATAAGTCATGTTCCATTTTGCTTTTATAGCGATACATTTTGAGTGATACCATTATCCCTTTAACTTGAAAAAAGCCTTTTGATTGGCTTTTTAAGCGCTTCTTATAAGGGTTACCCTTATATTTGGTTATGCAATAAGAAAGGGATATCAATTAACTGCTGACGATCTGAGATTTAGCTCTTTAGGTTTCTTTTATGTGAATGGTTAGTTAAACTAATAACTAATAATAATAATATAAGGGGACAATCTCACACCAATTGACCTAGTCCCAAACTAAGCTCTAGGCTTGTACTATGGGTACTAGACAACGATATAAATACTTATATAGAGAAATATATACTTAAATACATAGAAAACTTCCATGACTCAGGAACAAATATTCGTGCACATCACACAAAACCCAAGACCACTAGCTTCGTAGGCAGGGTCACTACCCACTAGGCCAGCGCGTCGACATAATATATACTAAGTCATATATTTCATCCAAGGGGTTAATTCTTTAAGTGGTTTGTACTTCGAGAGGAGAGTCTTTTAAAAGCTTTTATCGGGGAATGGATGGTCCGTGGGCTTATGTAGCCGATCTTCGCACGAACTCCCATGCACATATACCAGGTATATGCGGGCAAGCAAACTCCTACAACATTAAATTTCAAGTTTATTTATTCGGAGTTGGTAAGCAAAACTTCACTACAGACAGACATCGAAGTTTTAGGTAGGTTACAGGTTATACTTTTTTTTCTTTTTTTTTTACAGTACTTACCTGAAAGGGGTGCGCCAAAGTTCATATAAAATTACAAATTAGAATATTGGAGCTCCGAAAATGTATCTCATATAATTTTACAACGTAATGATCACTCTTCATACTCTTCATAATTTTTTTGAATACTAACGATCGGAACTTATAATCATCTGAACTTATACCGTCAATATTCATGGAACCGTACACTTTTCAGAATTTCTTAAATATTTTACGTGTACGAGTATATAAGATTAGGTTAGGTTAGGTTAGATTAATAAAAATCTAAAAAAAGTACTAAACAGTTTTTTGAAAAAATGTATTATGAGTTGCGATGATTATGACTTAAAAAAGTATGAACAAAAAAGAATGAGCAAAATTTTTCGGAGTAATGATGAGCATAGTCACAAATCGGTATTTGAATAAAATTTCGAAAGACCAATTTTATATGAGCCAATATGGACCCACCTGAAAGACGCTAAATATTGAATACTACCAAACTTACACAATCTTAGATATAATTAACTTGCATGTTAATAACAATGTTGGTAGTACATACATAAGTTATATATGCGATTCTATAGGTATACACTACGTTGTATGTTCTGTGGAAATGAGGTTGAGTTCACCTCGCGTCGCAGTAGAACACAGGTAATTACGTTCGACTGTACATACATGTAATTAGAAATCGAGTATTTTCTGTGAAATTTCCTAATTGAGATTTGCGTGGAATTTAGTCGTGAGATTTGATTGTATGTAGCAGTGTGGTTGTTTTATTAAGGAAGTGACGATTACGAGTACTATGTGAAGGGTAGTTTATTTTTTTAAAGATGTTTTTTGCAAGGTTTCTCCTTTACTGGGCTAAGATTCTGCATGTTAAAAACGTTGACATGTTTCCATATAGTCAATGTTTTGATGGCTCTTAATTACTTGACAGAGTAATGTCGGCATACCACGTCAGTTTTTTTTTAGTTTTACTGTGTTGAATAGACGCCCAGCGTCGCTATTGCCTAACGCACTTGCAATCTCAATTGGCTTCAAAGTGGAACAATTGTTTTCATTTTGTATGCAGACAAGCCTTCGATTTTCAAAATGAAAACAATTGCGATTGCGAGTGCGTTAAGCAATAGCCCCCCTGGTCTAATGGCGTCTATTTACATCAAGATTAATAGTTAATTTAATTGCACCAACTTTATAGACAAACAACCTCATCGAATGTGCAGGGTAGTGATTCTGTAAACAACGCCGGTCGTGCGGACTGTCGAGTGATATTCAAGCGGCGAGATTAAGTAGTCCCGTCAGTGCGAACAAAACACATTGTAGCGTGTGCATTTTCAATTAAGCAGCCTTATACGTTCGACCCATCGTGCTGGTAAATTGAAAATGCACGCGCTACAATGTGTTTTGTTCGCACTGACGGGACTACTTAATCTCGCCGCTTGGATATCACTCGACAGTCCGCACGACCGGCGTTGTTTACAGAATCACTACCCTGCATATAAAGTAGAACGACATGCCACGCCGTGCGTTGAAACACTGCGTCGCTCTATTTTGAAATCACAGTGTAGGGACGACGCAACACACCGGCAATGCTCGTGTTACATCGCTCTAACGAGGAGTGTCGTAACGTGCCCTATATTTTATTTTAAAATACTGTTGATGCCATTTTCAATCAAAATATGTAGACAGGTAATTTGGATTAAATCGCGTTCCGTTACCAGTTAAAGGGCTCTAAGAGAAACAAACCTTTTGTAATGCACAATTGCTATTAACTGTCGGTTTGTTCAGGACATACTAATTCCGTAAATTAGATCCACCTGCCCACTAATGAAGCGTTGTATGAGTGGCTAAATTACGGTAGAGGTTTATGATGTGTCATGTTGCACATTATTTTCATGGGTATTCTTCTTGGGCTTTGGCAAATATTACGATGAATGATGGATATAAAGTAAGTACATACATACATACATACATTAAATCAGAACTCTATAAGAACACTGCGAGGTCTGCGAGGGACAGAGCATTCGATTCGCTAGCGAGTACGGTAATTGTAACTCATGGGTAAGGGTTACCGTTCTTGTCAGAGGTCATTAACTGCGTTAATGCTTCTCACATGCATTCTTGTAATCTATGACGTCGTTTGTGTAGAATCTACTATTTTTCAACATTACCTTTGTCCCTGGGGTAGAACCCGAGTTACCGAGTGAATGCTAGCAAAAATACGCATTTGCGGTTTTACATGCAGTCCTTCGACATCTTCATGACTTAAAAAAAGAGTCACTGAAAACTTTAGCTCTTTAGGTAAATGTTAGCTTTAACTAGAAAATCATGGTATTTACGGTAGTTCGAGCTTTTACAGTAATGGTTTGATCAGAATGACAAAGTTCTACCTGGGGCTTTATTCTACTTGGTCTCTACAAGTATTGTAATTGTATTGTTTTAACCCGTTCTATGCTTTTAGACACGGATCCGTGTTCAGGAAGACTGTGAAGCAACGCGGACGCATAATTCGCGTCATAGCTGTCAATTTATTTTAACACAAATCTAGTTCCAGGCTATTACTTTTCTTATCCCCTAAATCGGAATTTCCACGATTTTTGAATACATTGTAATTTTTTTTGTCACTGCAGGAAAATATCGTGAAAGAAAAAAATTAAAGACTTAGTTTTTATATATTTATACAACATATTCAAAAATCGTCAAATTTTTAGGGGAGAGAAACATTATCGTATTTGTATTGAAATTTTCAGCTCTACAATCCTAATAATATTAATAAATGAATAATGTTTACCAGAAATATGAAGTAGAATAAGGAAATTAAGAAAGCATTCGTTTTTATATTTAAACGTCTTTAATTATTCTTAAGCTAATTTACAAAATAAATATCTTAATTATTCTATTTACATTTTTGGACACAATTAAGTCACTGACCTAAATCGACTTTTTCTATTGACCAACTTGTATCCTTTTATCGATACCGCCGCAGAGTCGATGACGATTAATTCGTTTCTTAATGCCGTTTTTTCAAACACAAGTTTGAAAAAGGAACGTATTAATTTTTCATTTTTTTCCCGAGTAAAACTGCCACGTCACCGTCGCGTGTAAAATACGGTGTGGTTGCGTAAACAAAAGACGCGGTCATAGTAACAACATGGCGCCGATTTCGACGCATCGTTCAGCAGCTGTGCGGTGGCACCTTAAAGTGGTAGCACTTAAAACTAAAATCGTTTGAATTTAGTTCGAACAAGAGTCTTTGGTGTGGTCTATTTGAGAGTCCACGCGTTTGGGATTCTTGCGGCCAGTCCTCGAAATGTTTCGGGTGGCCATCAAAATGTTGGCTTTTGTGCTTTAAACTTGTAATAGTAAGGTATAAAATGTTATTTTCAATATTATTTCAATCATCTGTATATTTTTAAACACAATACTTGTTTTTAAATACAAAAACAGGGGTAGGAAAATCAATACATACCTTGTTGAATTGAAAAAAGATATATGATTGTAATTAGTATTAGTATAATTATTGATATTTGTTAAGTTACTGTCACTTAGGTAAACCTGCCCCTTATTCACCATCTTGACTATGACAGGTGACAGGTGACAATTCGGTATAGGTATATTGCAGAGTTAACAAGTTTTCACATCACTAGGATTTATATAAGCTACTCCATGTACACTGAAATGTTACCTGTCACCTGTCATTGTCAGGGTGGTGAAATAGGGGGCTGACCTCTTAATCTTCATTGTTTTTTCCCATATTGCTATCGCATTTCAAACACTATTATAAATCTTATAAACTTGACTGTAAAGACGGTCAAGTTATAAATCATACGATTGCAATAGGGGTAAAACGACAGTGGAATTAGAGGACGTGATTACGTTTACACATTTTTTAAAGTACAAATGTGTATTGGTCTTCTATTCTGACCCTTTAAAGATGGCACCTAAATACTATCACCACTATCACAGTTCTTGTTTAAATAACTTTTCAATATAGTCTGGTAACAGTGATATTTCATATTTTTAATAAATAATAAATATATTATTTCAATACGTCATTTAAAGTTAATCTATTCTGCTATCTTAGCAAACTCTGACCATTAGTACCTACATGTAAACTGTGCCTATATTCTACTGGGTAAAACCATATTGACTTTGACCTGTTATCGTATTGTCAACGTTACGATAGCCCTTATTTACTTGACAGTATCTGAAGCCCAGTTGAATACAATACGGCAACATATCAAAGGTAATACGGTGTTACTTCATAAAAGCCATGGAAATTCTTTTACTCGGCGCAATGTCCTGCCAAATTAGATCGTGAATGTCAACTCTTAAGTCCACGTTGGACGGATGATGACTCACAAAATGTCGTCCTCCCAATTTGTCGTCACGCTATTGGGTCGTATGTGAAAACCTTGCGCCATGGGCCATGGCATCATGCCAAGCAGTCCATGTATGGATGAACTGACATCCATACGCGGGTTGGTCGACCGCTAAGCGAAAACGGCACCGCTGTCGTGAGCTAACATTTTGACGTCCTTCCATGTTTGACTACTTGCCGTCAAGTGGATTAATGTCCAGCTTGAGAGCTTCGTTCTACTGCTTAAGAGCTGGGTTTATCTACTTTAAAACTTAATATGCCGTTTCAGTAAACTGAAACGTAACAATTACAGTGACACTAAGCTTTTCATTCAATTGAAATGCATTATTTTGTACAATTAAGTAAAAAATTCTGGCTGCCTCTAACGTCCTTTATAAACTTTTTTAGACGCCATCTTATCGTGATTATGCCGCTTCTATTGCTGTTTACAATTTAACTAACTAATAAAAACGTGAAATGCAAAGTTTGATTATTACTAAAAATATTTGCCAACAAAAAATTAAAATATTATTAAATCTCGGAAACAAAATAATAACCGAGCTTCGCCCTTTTTAAAAAAATTTACCAACCCATTAAACCATTTAAAATTTTACTTTTAAAAACTATTACAATATTCTCAATACAACATCGTTTTGTAGATCTCCTGTAGTTCGATCTCGTGTGAAATCTGTCATTTTGTAAAAAACTATTACTTGACTAGTTAAATAAAGTTATTGCACTTTGATCTTAGAACTTCTCTTCTCCGTATTGGTTACTGCTGTTATATTTTTCTTTCTTCTCTTTTTTACTGTCTTTTCCATCTTCTGTAAAAAAATATAGGTACTTAAGAAAAATAAGTTTTAAAAGATCGGATAAAAAACTGCCCTGACTATAAAAAAGACCAGCAAACTAGTTTATTACCAGAATTTGAACAAGCCTACAACAATACTATTCGCTACCACCGTCTTATCCATTAACCTACCGCCAAACAGCAGTGTTCGCATTGTTGTGTTCCGGTTTGGGGATAAGACAGCCGGTGAAATGACTAGCATAGAGGCATTCCATCTTAGTCCTCAGGGTTGGCAACGCATTTGCAGTCTTAGGATTGCTCTGCAGTCTTGTGAATGCGAATGTCTATGGGTCACAGTTTCCGCTTACCATCAGGTGGCCTGTGTGCTCGTTTGCCATCTCTATGCCATAAAAAAAAAAAAAAAAAAAAGATTGTTTGCAACTTGATATTGATGATACAATACGATACTAAGCTAAGATTATTCAAACAGATAAAACGGTCAAGTCAGGGGCGCGGCTGGCCAAGTTTTCGGACCATTCTTTAAGAGATTTATCATAGCCTGGGACAAATAAATAATATGTAATTTTTTTGGACATAGACTGCCAGGTCCCGTCTAGACAAACCATTTTTTTTTAAAGGATATTTTTGTACTTTATTAATATTAACTGAATTTGCTCTGATCCCCTTATAAGTCAAAGAAGGTAACTAGCTGAAAAGTAATACATAGTATAAGCATTATGAATTAAATGGCGTAAGAAATAGGGTATAGAATGCTTTAACAACATTTCGCTTAATCGCCTTGTTTGGTACGAGTATTACAGCAGTCTGAATATGGAATGGATTTTTTACATACTTATGTATAAATCAGATTTTGACCAAGACTTACCTAGTGTTTTGACCATTTCAGGTTCATTCCAGTCCTGCACTTTGCCAGACATGAACAGGACGTAGAACAGGTTGCTCAGGAAGTAGAAGGCGATGGAGATGAAGAACACCTTCCGCCACTCGGAGGCACTTTTCTGAAAGACAAATATTTGTCAGAGCCTGGATTCTGAGTTGGAGCCTGTATTTTACTTGATTTTGATATGTTTTATTTTTTTAAGGCAAGGAGAAGGCAAACGAGCATTTAGGCCACCTCATGATGGGATCTGAGAGTTATAGACTTTTGAATTCTTAAGACTACTACCTCAAGACTTCAATCTTAAGATTTAAAATGCGCTGACAACCCTGAGGACTCAGATGGAATGCTTTTATGCTAGTAATTTTACTGGTTGTCTTATTCCCTTTCCGAAACACAACAATGCTGCTTGGTGGTGGGTTAATGAATAAGATGGTGAAATCGATGTTATCGTATTGTCAATTTGTTGACAGTAATGGCGGTTTAAGCGGCGCTTCTTTTCAGCAGTGGTCTCTTTCTCAGAACTGACAGCTTTTTGACGAGTAAAAGTGCTCGTGCGGCCTACTTACTGAATACTTTATGAACATCATTTATATTTTTTTATGTTTTATCTTTTTGTGTACCATGGTCATCTATACTATATAATATTAATAAGCTGAAGAGTTTGTTTGTTTGTTTGCTTAAACGCGCTAATCTCAGGAACTACAGTCGCTAGTAAGTAATACTCGTAATTTTGTTTTAAGAAAATCCGAGCAGTCAAAGAGCGAGTATTTGGAATTTTGCTAATATTAAACAACAGGAGTTTAAAATAACCAAGCGACTGACAGTTGATTGATTATTTGTTTTTATTGATCGTCTATGAAAAAGGGTCCACGTGGATTGATTGAAATCACCCTAGCTCTATTCTATTATTACTTTTGATATTATCATCGTATAGCGAGCCGCCCTCGCTTCGCTTCGGTTTATGTGAGTATGATATATAGCCAATAGCCTTTGGATAAATGGGCTATCTAACACTGAAAGATTTTTTCAAACTGGACCAGTATTTCCTGAGATTAGCGCGTTCAAGCAAACAAACAAACAAACTCTTCAGCTTAATAATATTAGTATAGATATAGATTGTTATCGACTGAACTACCATTGCTGTAAAGTAAAATTAAATAACAGCAATGACATGTCAAACGTAATATTATGGTTTTACTGAGTACGTCCAATAGAGCCTGACGCCAAGTATAAATAAAAAGCGGCCAAGTTAGAATCGGACTCGCACACGAAGGGTTTCGTAGCAGCAAGTAACATAAAAGGTATATTTGAGTTGATTGAATGAAAGGTAAATTGCGGTTTACGATTAACAACATATAAAAAAAAACTACTTACTATATCTCGTTCAAAGCAATTTTCGGTGGAAGTTTGCAATGTACATACATAATATTTTTTTTAGTAGTATCATTCTCTTATTTTAGAAGTTACAGGGGGGAGGACATACATTTTACCACTGTTGAAGTGTCTCTCGCGCAAACTATTCAGTTTAGAAAAAACGGGGCCCGACATACAGACAGACAACGAATCCAGGGTTCCGTTTTTTGCCATTTGGCTACGGAACCCTAAAAATTACAGCTGCAAAATGCATTTTTAACGGTTTTCCTTTTCGATATGGATATTTTAAACTCGCTTTTATCAATTTATGACATTTTTAATAGTAAATACGACTTACCTCATCTTTAACGACCAATGAGACGCTCAAAGGCGCCATGATGGAGAAGATGTTCCCGCAGCCGTTGGTGATACCCATCAGCGTGCTGGCGAAGTTCGGGGAAATGTCGATATGCGTGATCTGCAAAGAAACAAGGTAAAGGGCACCATTCACAACTATAATTGACTGCCCTCCTTTTAAAAAAGGGCGTATGTCTCATAGAACCGCGTATGTATTAGTGACCTTATTTCTTAAGATAGAGGGTACAATTTACTTCGCGTTCAAATTTCGTATGCGTCCTTATTATTTAGGGGAATTATGGCTAGACATCTATTTTGTATACAAGTTTAAAAGAGCTTAGACCGCGCATAGCAGCTTTAAATTTTGATTGTTTTCTTGAAAATTCGCAAGAAGTTTCGTCTTATATTAAGGATAAAGATAGCTTTATTTAACATAAGTACATTCCTACAAACACATGATGACATGACAATTAAAACCACTTAAACTTGGCTTCTCTAGCCAGGGGGGACGATGCGTATTGTCATTTCCCACCTTTTTTGTTTACGGAGGACTTCTATATAACTTTCTCCACCGAACCGCTTTACCCTACATTATAATACCGTGATTACAGAACAAATTCTCAAACATATTGAAAAAGATACTCACCAAGAACCCTACGTAATGTGCTCCATTAAGACCGACGGTGAACGTCAGAATGACCACGGCCAGGGTCAAGTGGCCAGGAGGCAGGTAGGAGAGGAGGAGTAAGGCCGCAGCTGGACCCCAGAATGCTGGAAACCAGATGATGTTGGTGAAACCCATCTTAATAACTAAACCCATCTAGGTGTTAAGATCCCATCGTAAGAACAAAAACGTCACACTTGTTTGCGGCAGCAAAGCGAGGGTGGGTCGTAAGTACATCTAATTTAACTCAATAATTATAAACATCTCAGTTGACGACGAGTTGGCCTAGTTGGTAGTGACCCTGCCTACGAAGCTAGCGGTCGTCGGTTCAAATCCCGGTAAGGGCAGTTAACTGTTTTTGTGTGTAGAACGCGAATATTTGCTTCTGAGTCATGGACGTTTTCTATGTATTAAAGTATATATCTCTCTATTTAAGTATTTATGTCGTTGTCTAGTACCCATAGTAGAGCTTAGTTTAGGAGTAGGTCAATTGGTGTGACATTGTCCCCTCATAACCTTCTTTTGTCTTCGCACAATCGATTAAACCGAATAGCAATTAGGTACCAGTTAAAAATTGTAAAGACAAACTTACCGATAGTGTTAAAGATCTTGCGGGTCGTAGTAACAGAGAGAATGTTTCTGTTGATGAAAAAGTCTGCAGACCAGCTGAAGATGAAACTGAGGATGTACATCGCTAGGTAAGGAAGGGCTGATAGTAGACCATTCTGTAAAGATACGGGAACTCAGTATACGTAGGCCGAAAATAAATCAATTCATGCCATGTGTAGGTGTCACAAGCAAGAATTTATCTGTTCATCCTTACAGTGTGACTTATTCTATAAGTAACATAATCCCTCTGTAAAGCTACATTATGTTCACTGTTATATTAATAAATAATTTGATTTTATTTTGAGTAATATGCAATGTGGAAGTAAACGTTAATCAACGTTGTAATACATATATACATTAAATTACGCTTGTTTCCCACTTGCTACGATCCTGACAAATCTCTTTCGCAGCTTCCACACTCATACATCGAGTCATGCACGCACGTCGGTTTCGGGTTCATAAGATTCGGCCCTTTTCGAGTATTTCTCCGATTTGATTCGAAAAAGTACGCCTAGGGCGGCCCCTTTCGAC
This sequence comes from Acleris laterana, assembly GCA_963966035.1. Classification (NCBI taxonomy): domain Eukaryota; kingdom Metazoa; phylum Arthropoda; class Insecta; order Lepidoptera; family Tortricidae; genus Acleris; species Acleris laterana. The sequence goes on from OZ014443.1 coordinate 946,610, forward strand.
CCTTCCACTCACTTTCGCTCTGTATATCTCTTTCGTCAATGTTCTTTCATCCATCCTTTCCAAACGTTATAATAAATAAATTAGTTAATTAAGGTGTTTCATCAACAATATTTTTTAATACTCAATTTTATAATATTAATATTATGAGCTGCTCTGTCATGACGTGAGAAAGACTACAATTTGAATGCGCCTTTATTATGTAAATACCAGCAATTAAGCCGTGTTTTGTAAAAATAGTTAAGTCTTTTTACTAATGGCTTCCTTTCACTTAAACAGCATATCCTTAAAACAGCTGACGCAATATTAAATATTATTGAAACCGAATTAAAAGATAAAAATAATGAGGAAGCTTACGTTTTTAATGTCGACGCCAAGGACTTTGTCCATGTAGGAGGGCATTTCCGTGAGAAGGGTCCAGAAGCCGAGACTCTGCCCGCTGTGGGCCAGAAGGATAGCCCAGAAGGGAAGGGAAGTCCAGATGCTCTTCCAGGGGGTCACCATTTTCTGAAATACCATAATTATATATTATACAAGCTCCAGACAACGATCTAAAACAACAGGCGTAGAAAGGTTCTCCACTGCGTCTTAGTTTTCTCTATCGTAGTCAGTTTGTAGAAACCATTATCATGGGCGAGGAATATAAACCATAAATGTTTTTTTGTGAACTAGGTAAATTATTATACTCAGCAGATTATGATTAAGCATCACTTTATCTGTACTTTAGTTTGAACGTTTGTCAGTAATGTCCCCTGAACATTATTTACTTTATAAATAATTATATAATGTAAGTAATGTAAATACACGAACATCTGTTACGAATAGAAAGAGTTCCAGTTTGTAGTTAAAGACTTCTTTAACTATCAATATTCGATTACATTGAAATAAGGAGCAATAATGTTAACATATCTTTGACGTCGACTATACATACAAAATTAAGGGTTCCCCTAAGGAATCCCTAATCGTCATAGGTATTTGTCCTGATGCATCGTTAAACTAACCTAACCGCAGATATAACAAAGTTACCTGACAAATGGCAAACAAACGATGACGATGATGTGTTAGGACAAACGTTGTTAGGGATTCCGAGGTACAGCCAAAATTAAGCTCTTAATAACAAAAACTCCCACCAGAAAAAACAGTAAGGAGGACGTTGAACCTTTGTATATGTGTTTGATTGTTTATTTTTATACGGCAAACGAGTGCACAGGCCATCTGATAATAAGTAGGATTTTAGATCCTTAGACATTTTCCTTCTCAAGACTATAATTCTACCCTGTTACGGAAAAACGGCTCATATTATACTATAGGAATTATATGGTAATTCCAACTTTATTATCAAATCTTGAGAGTATAATATGCTTCTAATCTTGAAAGTATAATATGCTTCTATGAAATAATTGTATTTGTGCCTTTTCTAAGAACGAGAGCAGAATTACAAGACAGCAATCCAGACTGCAAATGTGTGCTCAATTCTGAGGGCTAAGAGGGATATAACACGAGTTGCCTGTGCGTTGCGTCGTCCTGGTTGCTTTGTTCTACATATAAATTAGATCGACATGCCTCACAATGCGTTGAAATCATAGCGTTACGATGACACATCGCATTGTCGACGCTCGTGTGGCATCACTCTGGGGTGGAATGCCTCTCCGGTTATAATTTCACTGATGTTGGTCGTATCTCCACACCGGAACAAAGCACATTGATAAACTATAAATCGTTAGGAGCAGACTCATTATATAGTCACAGTAACAAAACCTTACGGTTTTCTTACCATGACCATACATAAAGTATTTCCAAACCTTTGATTCACTAATATCAGCAGACCCAGCGTTCGTCTCAATGTACTTCCGTTCTTCTTTCGATATCCAGCGGCTGGTGCCAGGAGTAGACGCTCCGAAGATCAACCAGAGGATGCTCCATCCGAGGCAGGTGATACCAGTCACGTAGTAGACGGAAGGCCAGCCAAACCTGCTGGCGGAGAGGACTCCAGCCGTCATCATCTCAATGATGGTACCCAGTTGAGCTCCTGAAAGAAAGATGTTCTCATATCAGGGGGGAATTATGATATATCTTTGCAGTTAATTTTACGGTGAGCGTAAAGGACAGAGCTATAGCAGCTATATAGCTCTTTCCCTTTCTCTCAGCGTTAACTGAACTGCATAGTTATGTCATAACAACCCCCAGGTTTTTTAACGTTGAAGTTATCCAGTTTTGTTTCTTAAATACTTACAACCATTCCAATTAAAATAAAATAAAGTATCTGACGAGCAGTTCAAAACCAATCTATTGTTTTATCTGACAATCAGTTCAAAACCGACCTAATTGAGCACAGCTACAACAAATAAAAAAAGCTGTGAAGGGAACGCGGGAGCAAAATTAGAGTTAATCTTCAATTTTCTGTATTGACATTGATGAATGAGGGTACACTTGCCTCATTTTGAACCACTTTTAACCAGAAATACGAAATAAGAACATTTTTTCTATTCATCTTTCGATTATTCTGATGGAGTTTGCATACCTGCATAGACTATGGTCCCCATCCGACTTCTCTCAGTAACAGGGGCCCACTGACCCAGAAGTCCGTGAAGACTGGGGTAGAGCAGACCTTGGGTCAGACCCATGAGGATTCGGCAGACGCAGACTGCTATCCAGTCTCCCTGAAAAAAAAAGTAAGAAATGCGGTGTAACAATTGCGCTTTTTGGTATTCCGTATTCCTCCTTTAGATGAGGGTGTTTAGTCATCCTATTACCAGGAGTTCAGAACCTGTAAGGGATCTGTTCCGAACAGATATTAATTGAAAATTAAATATGAATAAAAACTGATAGCTAAAAGCCAGCGACTTGTGTCTTTCAAATTCGTTAAATGTGCTTTCATTTAAGATATTCTTCAGAATTTTACTACTAAACTTGTAGTTTTGGCTGGAGAGGCGGGGTTGGGGGAAAGCGTAATACTAGCGAAAATTATACTTTTTAAGTTCAACATTTCCTAATAAATATAAATAACAGTCCGACAAATATAAAAATTGATAAGTAAACAAACATTATGATTTTGGGGAAAAGTGGTTTGGGTAAAAGTGTTATCATTTGTAAAAGTCATACATTTTCGAGGTGAGCAGCCATTAGTAAAAGTGGGAAATTATGATTGAATAATTCAAAATAAACATGTTTTGTTATGTAATGTAATACTCTTAAGCGCATCGGAGCCGAGATATTTAATATTCTTACCTGGCCGTACTTTTAGTAGGTACCAAAAACTGAACATCGGCTGACTGAAGCTCGGCTCCGATATTGTTAAACGCCATAAATTATATATATATCTATGTGTATTCTGAGGTCCTCTAAATAACTATGTAAAAATCATCCGTGGCCGCTGAAAAAAAATATGACAATATTCTTCAAACAAATTTACCCAATGCCCTTTGTAACGAAACGGCGTAGTATAAACGTACAAACGCACAGACAAGCAGCAAGCCGCTTAGCACCTAGTAGCGAAGTAAAACAAACATTCTATAATTTCCACCACCAGCCACACTGCGCTCTTGGCACCTTTGCTAGTTGCTTAGCGTGTATGTGGCCGGTTGTGAAGAGTCTAGAACGTTCGTTTCTCTTCGCTACTCGCCGCTAAGCAGGCCACCTATCTGTGAGTTTGTAACATTACTATTACTACGCCAATTTACAGCTCTGTAGTATCAAGAGTCGTATAGTTAAACCGAAAACAAACGACAGACGAAAAGACAGGCTACAGAACCCTAAATAGCAAACTTGTGTGTTAATTGTTTTTTTGTGTATTGAGATCAATTTATGAACCGATTAAAAATTCTTACATACATACATTAAATCACGCCTGTTTCCCAGAGGGGTAGGCAGAGACTTATTTCCACTTGCTACGATCTTGACAAATTTCTTTCGCTTCTTCCACATTCATACATCGAGTCATGCACGCACGTCGGTTTTGGGTACTAAAAAAATCTTGTACTAACAAAAGTATAATACTTAATTCCTGATTAATGTAATTTAAAATCACAATCTTATCGCAAATAAATCCTTATTTTACCGACAGAACTATCCCGATGTCGGTGCTTATCTTTATCATCACCCGCATGTCGGGGACCTCGAGGGTAAGCTCCACAAAGCCCTAGGCATAGCTTATGAGATAACATTTGATAGTCATAGTCATACTCATATTCATTTATTGCTTTATGTTTTTATTTTTTTATGGCATAGAGAAGACAAACGAGTACACAGGCCACCTGATGGTAAGTGGAAACTGGGACCCATAGACATTCGCATTCACAAGACTGCAATGCAATCCTAAGACTGCAAATGAGTTGCCAACTCTGAGGACTAAGATGGAATGCCTCTATGCTAGTCATTTCACCGGCTGTCTTATCCCCAAACCGGAACACAGCAATGCGAACACTGCTGTTTGGCGGTAGGTTAATGGATAAGAAGGTGGTAGCGATCCGGACGGACCCTGCACAAGGTCCTACCACCCGCAATGTTGTACAATGAGATCTTATAAATACAACATAAACCCCCAGTTTAGTTTATTGCATAGTTTTATTGTTGCTTTAATTATTAACAGTTAATCGATCACGTCAGCTTACCGTTACGGTTCAATATTTGGTTAATACACTATTTGGCAAACTGACAAAACTTTTTCTGAAATTTCATTTTGTATTTTCCATTCTCAGGATTTTTAATATTTAGACGAATTTTATGTAATTAGGGAATATTAAAGCCGGTTTCAGAATGAACAATTTTTCGCAAATTTAAAACGTGTTAAATTAAAATGATGAATTTGCCAAAAGTTATGTTACTCAATGATCCAGATTCTCGGATAATTCTTAGCATTACATGCTTTAGGTTTCAACTCGGGACATTACCTGATTTTATTTATATAAGACTAGTGACACGCTCTCGCTTTGCTTCCGTTTAAGTGAGTTTTCTGTAACATATGTACATTAACTGGAATTCCTCTTGAACTACTCTATATATTGATGAAAACCGCATTCAAATCTGTTGGGTAGTTGGAAAGATCAGGGCGTATATACAGAGGAACAGCGAGCGACTCTGTTTTATACAATGTATTAATAAAAAAATTGACGAAAGAAACTGGAACTTGTTCTGATATTTTTAGGCATTATTTCATGCTCTATGGCAACTGTTCTTACACAAACTTATGCAAATACAAAAACGACAGAGTATTGAAGCAAAACTTTTGGTTAGCAAATAGAAATAATATAATTTCAATGTGGACAAGAAGACTAATTTTCAAGAAATGTCCCCTCCTTATAAACCTTGATAGACCATGCTCAATTCATCTCGCGAATGTTCAACAACACAAACTTAATTTGCATCTCGACAAACCAAATAGAAGTGATAATTGAATGCTATTGCTGCCACGTAAGATTCAAGATCGTGTGGTTTCTGGTCTTCTAGAATTTCGTCAGCTTTCAATTGATGTTGTAGGTACATTTCTTTTGGAGAGGTTTCTTTTAACAAATTGCTCCGATTTGTTTTCACCCGCGAGTTTAGTCAAGATGGATCCTCGTGATTACTCCCTATCCAATGTTTGTTCTCAACAATTAAAAGGACGTACACTTTCTATAATATTCTGCTGTTTAATTACGTATTGAATTCGGGATTTATAAGGATCAAGGCTTTCTTAATTAATTTTCTTTTGCCAAGAGTTTTAAGCTAACTGATTATAGGTGATTTGGTAAGAATTGGGATTTAGATTGAAAATTCGTTTCTAGACTTTTTAGTACGCAATTCTAACTGTTTTGGTGAAATAGAAGAGCGATCTACAATAAAATTAAAGTGAGTTTCTAGTTTTGTTTTTATTATTTTCCGTTGTATGTTCGTGTTATCTTTTTACATTAAGATTTGGTTTGGGTTTTACTTAAGTATCACTACATAGTATAAAACAAAGTCGCTTCCCGCTGTCTGTCCCTATGTATGCTTAGATCTTTAAAACTACGCAACGGATTTTGATGCGGTTTTTTTTAGTAGATAGAGTGATTCAAGAGGAAGGTTTTTATGTATAATAAATTTTATTTTATGTACGTGTGTTATAGAAAACTCAAATAAACCGAAGCGAAGCGAGGGCGGGTCGCTAGTTTCTATTAAAGAACCATAATTTTTGCTTGATAATTTTAATAACTTATACTGTGTGGTGGCTCTTGAAAAATATTTAAGGTTTTTTCAGTTGTTATGTATAAATATAATAAGTTTTGTAATGATCAATTATTCAACTAGCAATTTAGTGACAGTGTTCTGTTGCTATAGCCTAAAACATATTTTGTATCGAGTTGACAGCTGTCAGATCCGGCCTTTTAGAATGGCGCGACTATAATAACAATCAATTTTATTAATTAGCTCTGGTCAGTAAACAGCAGCCAACACAGTTTAACAATTAGCATGACATAGGCGGTCGTGAATAATTTTGTATCAAACACCATTAACCACTACAAACTACAACTACTAAGACTACTACTGTACAAAGGGGAGGGGACGATCCCGAAATTATTCAATTAAAATGAACTCTACCAATTAGTCGTTTTTATTCAGTAAAATTATAAAAAAAATACAATCAACCTTTAACTTAAGACTACCTATAAATTTGGATAAATTTATTATTATGACTCTTACAACTAATGTTCAGTTTTTTTCATTGCATTAGGATAAAGGAGGTAAGTTTAATCTTAATATATTTAAGCACAGTTAACCATACAAACGACGAAGACGAAAAAAGCTCCGTTGTGCGACGAAATGTATCCCTACAAGTATAGCTAATTTTCGTGTCACAACGGAAATATTTCACAGAAAATTTAATTCATTGAATTAGCGTGGACAACTTTTTGGTCATTATACCCATTTACAAAACCATGCAACTTCGGAATTTAGTAAAAATTAAAAAAAAAAATTAAAACTATAATGATAACTGTTTTTGACTTAAGAAACTTTAAAATTAGAGAAAAAAAGTTTGAATATAAACGAGGATAACCATGTATGGATAAGTATTAATGTATAGCCATGGAAAACACGCAAGCCATTATGACGGATTGGTGTCGCAGAAGACAGTGAAGGTGCAGTAAACAGTCAGAAGCCAAAAATATTCCCGCAAATTTATCGAAAAACTTTCACACTTACAATCAGGTAAGAATAATAATCTTCTACTTCTTAAACCTTCTTCTACTTCTTATTTTTAATTTAGAAATAAGATTATGTCAAAAAAATATTTTTTGGGACAAGCTTTTATTGCCGGCTGTACTTTTTTTGCACAACCGTCATGTACTTGTCAATGTAATGTATGAGTTTCTATGGCCACCCTGAGTCTCCATCTTCAGACCAGCTCAATAGTACTATATTATTGTATTGTCATCAGAACTAAAGGCGTATGCAAATTTTCAGCGTCATCGAAAACCGGGAAGTGGGTCAAATTGAACTTGCAAGATTTGACCTTTGCATAATACATTTTGAATTGCAAGTTGAATAAAAATTTTAAAAAATAATACGAGTATTCTTTGAGGTTACTAAGACTTTTTCCAGGAAAGTTTCACAATTCAAGACGTTTTGAGATAAGTATCTAAAAATAAGATACATATCAACTCATTATCGAAATAACTTGATAACGAACACAAAACATAGAATGTCAAAGGTAAATAAATATAGTCGCTCAAAACGACATAAGCCTATTGTCAACATTATTATACCTTATCAGCATTATTTGCCTACAAATAAAAAAGAATAAAAGATCGTGTCTTCATTGAACTATTCTATTAATAGCGTTGTTTTCTACATTTATTGCTTTATATCGACTTTTTTGCTTTAAATCGATTCAAGTCAATCTTACACCATGGCAATTTTTGAAAATCGTAAGGTAAGCGTTACGCATCTTAAAATGTCAACCGGTTCTTCAGAAGCTTGCTTTTTGTCTATCATCTATTTACTGCAACACCCAGCTAATATCCGGATGACGTATACGCTATACGTATAATTCCCGGCTCATCCTTTACGCCATTCGGGACATCAATCTACCCGGTTATTGGATTAAGGCAATGGATATCAGGAATATTGTTTTCGTCAGCTGCTCTCAGTCAAAGCTTTGATTGGTGAAGAAGAAAATTGGGACTGTATTTGACTTTGCCTAAACGATGTCGTGTAAGGTTTATTGCTGCGACTACGACTACGATTAATTAGAGCAGTATAAATATACGTCGGTTACGATGAAGTTTTAGAATTGGTAAAATAGGCAAAGAATTTAAGAATATGAAGAGTAATTTTAATATTGACTACCATAACAAAATAACTTTAGCATTAGTTTAAAATTTTACATGACTATAAGTTAGGCTTTAGAGACAAAAACAAATAATGAAAATACAGCCACGGACTACGCACAGTTTAATTATCCTCCGGATTAGTGCAATTTGAAACGAAAAGTTTATCAAAAAATGCCAAAAAAAAATTCGTCACGTTCAAAATTAATTGAAAACATACCAGGAATAAATTTGGAAATCTACGCAAGAAATTACATTCAATAAAAATATCACGAGAAACTTTCTCAATTGGAGAAGTTTCTTGTCGGTACAATGCTTGTTCAGTTCAAGTCCAGGTTCTAGACTTCTTTGCGTCTATTTGGAATTCAACGTTTTTCCAGGTTTTATAAAAAAGGTCGGAGAGAAAATGTGGACTAAAAGAAAATGTAGTGACTAAGATTGAAAACGGCATGCTTCGGTAGTTTGGTCATTGGGAAAAAATGGATGAAAGAAGATTGACGAAAGAGATATACAAAGCGAAAGTGAATGGAAGGGTCGAACCTATTTTTTTGCGAATCAGAGAAATACTGGAAAAGGGCCGAATCTTAAGTACCCGAAACCGACGTGCGTGCATGACTCGATGTATGAATGTGGAAGAAGCGAAAGAGATTTGTCAGGATCGTAGCAAGTGGAAAGGAGTGGTCTCTGCCTACCTCTCTGGCGTGATTTAATGTATGTATGTATTGTTTACAATAAATAACACGGTTTAAAAACTTGTGAAAATAAATTCCCTTTATTTATAAGTAAGTTAAAAATGATTTTAAGTGATAACTGTTTTTATAGTCTAAGTGAATTTTTCAATACCGAATTTAGAGATAAATGAATGCAAGTATAATTCTTTATAATGTACAAATAATATAATTTAAAAAAAATGGAAAAACATTTATAAAAATAAAAAAAATACATAATTAAAAATAAGTTATGTAAGAATTATTGATACGTGCAATATTCGTAGCTAATATTTTATTCTAATAATTAGGTACTAGTCCTACTGTCCTAAATTGCTACGCCCTTGCAGGGTGTCATATGTACATACCTTTCATGTAATTCCATCTATAATATACCTGTAATGTGACATGCAATTTGAATTTGTTGTAATTAGCTAAAACAATAGTTACCTTTTCAGCAGCAAGTGGCACGAACATGTTGACCACTCCATTGGCCAGCATGGCGATGAGGATCAGTGACTTGCCGCCGATCTTGCCCGCCAGCAGACCAGCTGGTATCTGCAGCACAATGTAGCCCCAGAAGAAGGAGGACAGGATAGTGTCCTGGATGCTCCGGTCCCAGTCGAACACCTGCAGAGAAATTTGTTTTGGAATATTGAAGTATTGCAGCTGAGGGAATATAATCTTAGTAATGAGAGCCAATAGCCAATAGTTTATGCCATGCTTTGTCCTTATCTGTAATTGTGACATTTGCATCTGACAGAAAGTGACAAAGCATGGCATAAACTATTCCAACCTTATTCCATGTTTATAAGTAAGGGGGTTTGAATACAAAACTTGGATGACATTTCTTTTTAACATAGAGTCTTCTCTTGTTTTACAAGATGTTTCTCACACATAGAGAGATGTAGATCGCGACAATACTTATGCCCGGTTCCTATATTCAAGAAACGAATCGTATTCCTTACGTCTCGTTAAAATTTGACATTAGCAACGTACAAAATGTGTCAAATTTTAACGATACGTAAGGAAAACGATTCGTTTCTTGAATATTATAGGAACCGGGCATTAATCTGCCAACAGAACACAGTTACGGTAAGGATGAAAAGAAAAGGTTACTTCAAAAAAGTTCAAGTTAATCTTGAAAGTTGGCGTAGTTAGCAGTGACCCTGCCTACGAAAATAGCGGTCCTGGGTTCAAATCCTGGTATGGGTAGGTATTTGTGTGATGAGCGCGAATAGTTGTTTATGAGTCTATGTATGTTTCTATGTATTTAAGTGGTATCCTGCCTTTTGGCCAAAAATCATTTGGTAAAATGTATTACCTATTTCTCAACCGTTTCATTCGCCAACCCGCTTTTTTTTTGTAATTCTGTTAATTTTTTAGGATTTATCTCAGTACCATCGTGTGGAACCCTACAAGTTAGCTTAGTTTTTATAAAAATCTTGAAATATTTACAGTTACAGAAAAAAACAGGATTGGCAAATATATTGGTTGAGAAACGATACATTTTGCCTAACATGTTTTTGCCAAAAGGTAGAGAAACATTTAAGTATAAATTCGGCGTGACAGTGTCCTCTGATATATTTATATTTGAAGTAGGTAAGTACCATTATTAACTAAAATTTGTAATTACCCTTAAAAATAGCCGTCTTTATCTACTTCACCAAAAATTTACTCCAAAGATCTAAATCCGGAACAAGGCAATTTGCTCATAAATTAAAGGTAATTGGGATTATTAACGTTTATAAAAATCCAGCCCCCGTCACTTTTATCGCTGTAGATAAAGCATCCATCTCTCTCGCACTTACACATTGGTGAGAAAGTGACAGATGTTTTATTCAAGTTTAACCAAATAGTTGACAACCCTAGGCATAATTTAGATGAAACCATCCCCTGATACTATTTATTATATTCACCGGCTCGTCAGCGCCATAATCAGTCATGAGTCACACCAGCCTATGCATTATGCGGAGTTAAGTCTAAACCTCGGTACAAGTACGTTAAAACTCGACCAAAGTTGAAGACACGTAGCAGCATAATAGATTTTACGTACTGACAGGTCAAGTTAAGCTCACCGGTGGCTTGTTTTGCTGCCGCCGATTTATCTAGAAATATCACCCCTACTCGTTTGTATGGCGATCACGTCGTAGGAGGCAATGCAGTGTCGTGTCACGGTAGGGATTAGGTGGCGATAGATGAGACAGGTCACGTTTAGCATTCTGTTCCCAAAAGGTGTCAACGGGACCTATTTCCAAGTCTCCGCTGTCCGTCTATCCATCCGTCTGTCCATCGGTACGGTTCGGAACCATTCTTTTACGGACGCCCCTTTTTTGTAAAAGTGACACTTAACACATACATACATGCCTCTAATCCATAGGGGTAGGCAGAGACCACTTCCTTCCACTTGGTATAATCCTTGGTACATACAAGAATCCTCTCGCTTCCTCCACATAAGTCTCTAAGAGTACTCCTAACCTGGCTCTTTCTTAATACGTCCCCAATCTGATTATGGAACTTTCACCTTAGCCTTCCCTTTCCAACATTCCGATTCATTCATGCTCATTTCTCATAAAATATCAGTTTTATCAAAAATACTCACACTGTCAAATTTTAAACTGTATGTATACCTATTACGGTGGCTTAAAATAATAGTAATGAGGTTCCGTTGAAACTTTAAAAGGTAAAAAAACAGCCACTCTACTGTAATTTAATACTCTTTGCAACTTTTCCCTAAACCATAACGTATGATGCTCACAAGATAGCCCACAAACTCGTTTATTTAACAAAGAAAAATACGGAGGATGTTATTGATTCCTTTACACCCTGACTTATGTATTGTTCCCCTTTAACCACTAGGGCTGAAATTAATGTAGGTCGTTTACTTAAAGCACTAGAATTAATTAGGGGCGGCATTAATATGAGGCTTGTGTGCAGGACATTATCTCGAGGCTAAAAGGTTTTTAGTAAGCCTTTGACGTATTTTGCTGGAATTTTGTGCTTGAGATTCCTTTTATACTAGCGCAAACATTGTTGGGTTTGAAAAGAGTTTTTTGCGGTAATTGTGACGAAAAAGGGGTTCAAAGATTTTGTGGCAGAATATTGAAATCAAAATCTTTACTTACATCAAACATTTTAATTTGATATTTAGAAAGCATAAAATAACTCTCTTTGACAACCATAAAAATTTATACAATGATAATGAAATAATTATACTAAACAAAAAGTTGCAGAACTAAATAATCCTAAGTTCTTACTTAATGTCGCTAACAATTTACATTTTTAAACAGCATTAGTAATTGCGAAGAAAAAATTATAAATACTGTGATAAACACATTCACAGACGCTGGTTTTCAGTAAGACCAGGGAGAGGATGGCGATCGATGGCGTCAAAAAAAAAATGGACTGGAATGACGGACATTGCCAAATAGATCACTAGTTGAAACAGATCAATAGTGAGGACTTAAGCGTTTGATTCATTCGCAAATCAATGGAAGTAGGACCGTGTGCTACCACTATCTTATCCTTTACCATAATGCCAAGCAGCTGTGTTCGCAATGTTGTGTTCCAGTGTCGGCATAAGACAACAGTGAAATTATTAGTATAGAGGTAGTTCATCTCAGCAGGGTTTGTAATGCATTTGCGGTCTTAGGGATTGCAGTCTTAAGATTGTAGTCCTTTGAATATCAATTTCTATGGGTCACCGATCCCACTTACCGTAAGGTACTTAATTTAGTCCCAACTACTTATCCCATTTCAAGCACGAAATGTGTTCTGTCTACTTTTAAAACGACACGACGACGTGTACAGTTGAAATGATTCCCTTAGTTGTACCACTGCGTACAATTTTGAAAGGGCGTGAGTAAAATGACGTGGTGGCGTTCTCACGTTCAAATTTTGGGGGTCCCATAGGATCACTGAAGTCACGGTCAATTGGCAACTATTTATCCTGTAACGTTTTTGACAGTGGATACCCTTAATCGTTGTCACTTATCATGGAAACGATGGCTATCGATTGAACGATGCTGACGTGTGGCTTATGCGATAATATCTCGGTTTGTCTTCTGTGGTAACTTATAAGTGGCTTTGTTGGTATTACCACACGGCACGTCTTATAATATTTTGTATGTTTACGCGCGTGAGTTATTAAGTTAATTAGTTAATTAAGGTCAATTAAGGCCAAGTTTTTTAAGATAACTTACAAGAAGAATTAATTTTTATTTCACTTATTGGACTTTTTAGTAAAAGTTCTAAAAATCTTTTTTAGAACTAGGTAGCGCAAATCATTAAATAATTGTTTAGTTCTCGTTTTATACAACGTCAAATCGAATGCTTTTATGTTATCAGCTAAGCTTTTATGTTATTTATACAATACTAGCTGTTCCCGTGTCCACTTCGTTGGGCAAAACATTTTTTTTTAGTTAATAATTTTCCCGCTAATTCCCGTTCCCGTGGGAATTTCGGGAATTCCTTTCTTAGTGCACCTCTACGGTACCTAAGCTACGTCCCTTCCAAATTACAAGTGCCTACGGTTAGCCGTTTAGGCTGTGCGTTGATATGTCAGTCATTCAGTCAGTTTCTCCTTTTATATATTTAGATTTTAAGTTAACTGGGCTTTCAAAATGATTAGAAACCTAAAAAGTTGTACACTTTAGTCCACCTGAGTCATATCATAATTTCATTACCACAACTATAAGTAATTTTACTTCTTTTAAAAAACATTAACCGTGACATTTATCGAAGTTTCGATAATTTTGTTTTCAAAGAAAACAACCGTGCGCTCTAAGATAAGATTTACCTTATATACTTTTATGACTAAGTTAGATTTATAAACAACTATTACCTTGACTTACCCTGTCAATAGTTATTCATAACAGATTAACGCGGGCTGGTCATATTTACCGTAGGACCGACAAACTACGCGTATAAATAGTAAAGTAGTTCGTCTCCGGCGTTTAAGGAGTTGCTGTTATCTATTGCCGCTTTGGTGCTAGGCTCGATACTTAATACGCATGCAATCAAGCACGGCTGCTTCAACTTAACCGGCTTGATGCGTCCTCTTGACTTTGCTTGCGGTAGCTCGCGACGCGTACAGACAAGGCACACACACATGCAAACCGAGCGATATAAAGCTGCGACCACACCGCTGCTTAAAATACGGCGACGGTACGGAAACGCAGTAACGCGTCGTATCCCTGTCACTGCGGCTCCGTACCGTCACCGTTTTTGAAGCATTGGTGTGGAGGGCATGCGTCAAAAACGGTACGGATACGACGCTTCACTGCGATTCCGTACCGTCACCGTTTTTTAAGCATTGGTGTGGGCGTAACTTAATGTGTGCGTGTGTATGCGTTGAATAAATTATTTATAAAAACAAAAATAAAACATAAAAATCAAGAGCACAATGTCACACCAATTGACCTAGTCCCAAACTAAGTTTCACCACCCTAGAAGTTTTTAATAAAATACCACCTAGCTGATGTTGATCATAATGATCTGACTGCTTTATTTAAACTATTTACGTATGTAAAAATCTGCGTTTACTTACCGGGTACCCGTGGTCATTGTCCGTGGTCATGGCCACGATGGCCACGCTCATGCTGACCCGAGTGGCGTAGGCCACGGTGGTGGACAGGAATAGCAGCAGCACCATGACGTGACGCATGCCAAACATCGCATCTGGAAGGAAGATGAATAAATAACTATTAATTGGATAAAAAATACATAATGGCGATGGCTTCTTTGAGAATTGATGTATCTTAAAGTGCGCAATTTCTATCAAACGTTACTTAGAATAAATACAATAAAATATAAGGGGACAACGTCACACCAATTGACCTAGTCCCAAACTAAACTCTAGGCTTGTGCTATAGGTACTAGAGAAAGATATAAAAATACTGATAGAAAGAAATATAAACTTAAGTAAATAAAAAACATTCATGACTTAGGAGTAAATATTCACGTTCAGGCGTCACTTGGAAAACGTGACACAAGAAGTTATTTTGTAGAGACCTTATGATTAGATATCTTTAAAACTTATCGACGTGATTTTACATAAATAATATGTCATACCTAATATTGAAAAGGGGTGCGTATCTACTCACATAACTTTTTAAGTCCTATTATCGGAAGTCCGAAAATGTTTCTCATACCATTTTACATCATAATGATCACTCTTCATACTCTTCATAAATAAATTTAGTACTAACGATCGGAACTCATAATCATCAGAATTCATAACGCCAATATTAATGAAGCCGTACACTTTTCACAATTTCTTAAATATCTTACGTGTAATAAGGTTAGGTTAGGTTAGGTTAGATTTATAAAAAATCATAAAAAGTAACAGTTTCTTAAAAAAATGCATTATGAATTGCGATAATTATGACTTAAAAATTATGAATAAAAAAGTATGGCGAAAAAAATTATGAAGAGTGATTATTATGAATACAAATCGGTAGGAAATCTAAAAATAGGAATAAGAATTTTATGTGAGTCAATATGGACCCATTGAAAAGTTAAGACACATGGTACTTTAAAAAATATTTTTGGCATTGAACTAGTCGAAACGCAGAGTAACAAAGGAAGACAGAATTAAAATGACTTTATATTTTGGGTAGTAGGTAGCTCATTCAAGTAATTTATGGTCACACAGAGGCAAAGTTGTTATACATTAAAAACCTGCAAATATCAATAAAATTGACTATTCTCCTTTGAACTAGTTAGAAAATCCAAATGATACTAATAAGCGTTAACAATACAATACATAAATCACGCTGGTTTCCCGGAGGGGTATGCAGAGTCCACTTATTCTTTCCACCTGCTACGATTCTGACCAATCTCTTTCGCTTATTCCATATTTTATACATCGAGTCATGCACGCACGTTGTTTCGGGTACTTAAGATTCAGCCCTTTCCCAGTATTTCTCCGATTTGATTCGAAAAAGTACTAGGGCGGCCCTTTCTGACCCGTCCACTAACTTTCACTCTGTAAATCTCTTTCGTCAATCTTCTTTCATCCATATTTTCCAAATGACCGAATCATCGAAGCACGCCCTTTTCAATCTTAGTCACTACATCTTACTAATTATAATAATAACTGTTATTTCTCCTAACAGTAAAGGCGGCTGATTTAAAAACAATACAAAACAATGTCAAAACCAATATGGTTTTTCCTAGAAGAATATACATAATATACTCTCAGTAAAGCAAAAAATATAAATAACAATAACAAATCATAAGATATCACAAACCCATCTCAACTGTCATCTCGACGGAAACACGGTGTAGCTGAGATTCCTAAGTACATTATGATGGGTCTTCAAAAACTAGTTATTTGTTGAAGCCCGGGATATCACGACAAAGTTACTGTACGAAGTTCTGCTGAGAATGTCGTTAGTGATAGTGGTTACTCGTTGAACAAACAGACAAATGTTACTGGTTCCTACTGGATTATGATTAGTGTGGGCACGCCCTCAAATTTCGCATTATTTTTAAGAATTCATCTGTCAGAAATTTTGATTTTTCGAATGCTTGAGCTATTTTTTCCCATTTTTTCTATGTATGTCAATTTTTTGGCACGCTCTACAGCTTACAACGGTTAGAAGGATTTTAACAAATGAGTTATCGTTCGATTTTTCTGCCTTGTAGGATAATCATAGATTTAGATAAAGATAAAGACATTTATTCGCAACAATACAAAACAACATTTGCTACATAGATATAAAAAATAAGACACAGAGAAACAGTTGCGAAACGGTCCCAACTCAGCATTCGCTAGCCGTAAAGCCAGCACTGGTCTTCCGTTCCATTTAATGCTTATAATATTTTAGTCAAAATAATTAGAGGAGGGTAAATTTTTTTAACATTTATTAATGACAATATTTATAAATGCTGTTGGGTTTTTATTCAAAAGCTGTCTCAATTTTAAAATTCCTTGTATAACTTATACTAATATTATTTTTAAGTATTGGTTAGGTTAGGTAATATCTACGAGTAGGATCAAATTTAAAGTTTTATAAAGTTTCTCGGAATTACGTAGTAATCATTTGGTAGTCGCAGACCACTTTTTCATAAATTGTATTTTTCCTACTAAGAGTATAACACATTTTAATAAAAAAATAAAGTTGACCTTTAAAAAAACAAATCTCTCAAACGTCAAGACTGTCCCGTGGGAGGCAATTCTAACTTCCAGTCGAGAAGGATAATTCACGCTGTACACGTATCAGGGTCCTTGAGACGTAATACGTAGTCACAGTAGAAAACAAACAGTAAAACTAATTCCAGACATATAATAGCTTTCTAGTAATTATCGCAAGTGACGTACAGTCAGCATCAAAAGTAGCTAAGCAGAATAACATGCTCAAAATGATCTAGATACGACGTATTCTCTTGGCAATAGAGTCGAGAGCAAATCGTTTTGACCTCTTAGGTTGCGTAGCTACTTGTGCTGCTGACTGTATCACTGTTTCTAAATTGACAAAGAGAGTGACTAAAAAGAAAACCGCCTTAATAAATACTGTAAACGTTTTTCCTACGCTGCATGGGGAAATGCAATTACGCATACTCACTCTGGAGTATCTGGGTACGGGAGGACCCAATGTGGTTATGTGGGAGTCACCAACCGAGAATAGAAAGAATACCCACTAAAAACCCAGCGAGGTAGAATTCCCTCCACGCTCTTGCTGGCGAGGGTGAGCTTTCCACCCGCATAGCGCGGGCTCTGACATTAATACATGCTGTAACCTGTGGCAACTCACCATAATCGTGTCATCTTACCTGTACCAATATTTTTTATAATATGCATCGCCACTAGAATTTAATGGTTCATCATAATTAGAAAAAAAAACAATTATACTTCTGTCGTTGACAACAATTCCAACTCAACTAGGCTACTGTAAGCCATTCAACAGTTCCCATGGGTTAACCTGTCTATATTGATTGAGACAATTTCTTGCTGCCGAATGAAAAACGAAACAAAATTCTACTTGATAATTAAATTAATTATAATTTGATTACTGTGTCGCTTCTACTGTTTAAAACTCCGCAGAAGAGTACAGTAATTTACATTACTTCACAGAGACGGAAACGAAATTTGAAGTGCTAAGAAAGGGAGTCGAATAAGTTCATGAAAGATTCTGTTATGTGGGCTTGAAGAACACTCAACAAATCTAATTAACGTTTATTCATTTCTAGTGCTTCATAACGTCTGCTGACGATGTTTTTTTTAAGAAGGTTTTCGAGGATCAACTAGGAAAGTAAAAACGTTATAAACGTTTTTCTATTCTATTCTATAGTTTCGCCATGTCCGTGTCTGTCCATCTGTCCGTCCGTCCTCATTTTAACTCAGAGACTTTTGGTACTACAAAGCTGTAATTTCACATCGATACAAATTTAAATTACGTCGTAAGTACCAACTACTAAAATAAATTCTGAAATAAAACCTGTACCTGTACCGTAATCTCTTACGTATGTAAAGCAAATATTTTTTTATTCAAATTCAAGTTAAAAAATACTGCGCGGAGGGTTTTACAGAGGTTTACGTTATAATATGATGAATGAGTTATCATTGGATAGCTCTTAGAAAAATTATTATGTACAGACCTACATGTTATTAGCCATTTTTGGATTCGAGAGACTGTTTAAGAAATATTGAACTAGAAAAGTTTTATTTTTGCTAGAGTTGCGTGTCTAACATGACGATGGCAATGACTTCTCAAAGCTAAATATTTTTACTATGAAATATTCCTAAATGCCCCAATGATAAGCAAAGGAAACTATCCAAGAAATGATTGCACAAGTCTTGGAAACAAGCTCATCTTCCCAACGATGTTTTATTCTGCCCAATTATTAATTCTTTGGCGCATTTCCTTTTTCTAGACCACAAAATTTAATTTATTTTTAAGGGGATCAAGGTTTGTACTGACTAATACAGCACCAAGAGATTTATTTTAACAAAAAATCGTCCTAAAATAACGTAGAGTGCACTAAAAGTCTTCAAAAGGAATTAGAAAAGTAAAGAAAGATGAATCCTAAATGAAAGTTTAAAATAATAATACGCGTTGTATAATTCGCAAAGTCAATACAATCCTACATAATTTGCAGACAGCGGATTAGTTGAAGGAAAGGATTTTCATTAAAAAGAAAAAGTTAGACAGATTAATTAATCTGGCACTATACAAAGAAAAGATCCTCGAGAAACTAATTACGATCTGAAAGCTTGTCTTCGATTCACTGATTGTTTGGACAGGAGATGGAGACAATCTATTGAATTGAAGAGATATCGTATTTTTAACTTTGATTGCCACTAGTGTCAATCGGATTGTTATATTATCCAAAGGCCCACACGGACAATTTTTGACATTAATGTATAAATAGGTACATTCATATCATTATTTTGTGTTCATCACATTAAAGTTAACGATTCATTAGACATTGCAAAGTTAACACGCTGATCCATAACTGGGTTTCATTTAAGCTGCGCCTTGTACCTACACTGAAATGTCACCTATCACCTGTCATTATCGGGACCCTTGAGTTCACGCGATGGATCCCCGAACCCATCGCCCACGGATCCCCATTACGGCGGCAACCGGTTGACATGTACCTGCTTGGTCTTCTGCGACGTATTGGGAGCGAGTTTAAACCTCAAATTAAACCTAACCCAACCTACGTATTGAATTATGCATTTAATCTAAAATAGCTCGAACATAACATAACTAGATTTTTATATTTAAACGTGTTTCCTAAAAAGGTCTCTTGACCTAGTTTTACTTTGAAACCTACCAAATTTATGATGAGAGTTGTCTTTGTACGAATCCGGCAGCGACAGTCTCTAAGCGTAAACACGATTAAGATAAAACTCAAGTTAACTCGTTAATTACGACAAAGCGAAGTTTCAATGCGAAGATTCGAAACAATAAGCATTACGGGAATCCGTGCCTAGTATTATTATTGTGATTAAAATATATATATGGTTATATCTGGTTCTGCTTACATATATACATACCTTCACGCCTATAATCCCTGAGTGGGATGGGCAGAGCTACAAAATTACCTACAACTTTAAAAACTTGTTGATAATTCTGTAAACACGATTTGCACAAATAGGCTAGGATGTTTTCCAGCGTATTATTGACGGGTTGCAAGCCCATCGCCTAACAGTATTACAAGCCTATATTCCCTTAGTCGCCTCTTACGACATCCACGGGAAGACATGGGTTGCACTATTCTGACCCAGCAACCACACGGATACCGCATTACGAGGGCAACATTATTGTGACTAGTCTTTTTTTAATAACTTACTTTGTTATAAACTCACTGAAAAAAAAAGGTAAGTCCAAAATCGACGAATCTACTATGAGCCATTGAGGAGTTCGAAAGGCCTCCTTCGTCTCTGTCATTACACCAAATCTAGTGAGTAAATTTTAGCCTTCTTTTAATTGTAAAATTGAATTAATAGGTTAATTACTATTAATTCAATTTTACAATTAAAAGAAAGTCAAAATTGACTCACTAGATTTGATAACATTGTTTTTTAGATTATTATAAATACATATTAGCAATTCAAACATTGGTGAATCATTATACGACCAATGACTCTGGAAACGGTCCGACTATTTTGGGCTCGCCGTGTCCCGACATTTGTTTTAGTGGTGGTAAGGACCTTGTACAGGGTCCGTCCAGGGTAGTGATTCTGTAAACAACGCCGGTCGTGCGGACTGTCGAGTGATATCCAAGCGGCGAGATTAAGTAGTCCCGTCAGTGCGAACAAAACACGTTGTAGCGCGTGCATTTTCAATTTAGCAGCATTTAGGTCGAACGTATAAGGTATAGGAACGTACATTGCGTGTTCGAATTAACTTTAAAATGTTATAAAATTCAAACCGCAAGTTTTTTTTCAAAGTCGTCAAACAAACGTTGCGTAGTTTGAGGAGAAGAATGTACATTTTGAATTTTTGCTCTAGTTACAGGCCCCACCGTGTACATAGCACTTAGGTACACTAATCAATAAATATGCCTTAAATTTTAATAAAAAAAGTGAGTAAGCCTTATTAGGGTCCATTTTGTAGTAAAATACTATGAGTAACCATAGAATAAATAATAAAATCGACAAATCACATGAAAAACCACTCCAAAGCTTCGAAACGGTTTTTCAATATAAATAAACCGTCTATGAAAATAATAAACCTATCAAAGAACTCGTTAAGCTTATGTCAATCACATTCATTTTTAATCAATCAATGTGTCCGAACCGTTATTTCATTTATCATATTTCGACAACACGAGTCGAATACCTTTTGTGTTTGTGAAAGTTGGTAACGTTTGGAAATTAAGATGCTTGGATGTTTGTTTTTTAACTCCTTACTCCTTTGGCAACTGTCTAATTTAGTTACCTTGGGAAAGGCGTTAAGGCTGCGTTTCCACCAGAGCTGTGTGTGGCAGAAAAATCGACCAATAGGATTATTTTATTTTACTAGCTTCACTATCCTATTGATGGATTTTTCCTCGCAACGTAGCTTAGCTGCCTCCCACAGCTCTGGTGGAAACGCAGCCTTAACGAGTACTACGCGGACGATCGCGAAAAACATCAGTAGTATTATGACATGGCTATGCGGTTCATTTTACGGTTAGCGTAAAAGATGGAGCTATAGCTGTTACATAACTCTGTTTTTTTCTCTCAGCGTAAAATAAATTGCACAGATACGTCATAATAACCTCACAGTACACTAATAAATATCGCATGTTAAAACTAATTCATACATTCGTTAATTCTTCTAATCGCAATTGTGTCACTATTGAAACGGTATTTTTCCTAATCTAGTGCCACTGTTGGATTCAATTCAACGTGCAATATTAAGTAACCTAGAAAGAAAACATTTTATATCGGAAAATATGAATATCCCCAAGGAATTCTGCAAAACGGAACAGTTTGTATTTCATATCAATGGATAAGCTTTCCGTGACTTAGCAGGAAAATAAATATCCTTCAGTTATTTGGTCAGGAACGCTATAACTCCTGTATGGAATCAAACAGCTTTCTCACTCATTCTATGGGGTCAAATCTGGGGAGCAAGTGGGTCAGTGTTATTAAATTGCAAAATCAAGCTTAGCGAACGGGATCCATTAAGGGCGGGTGCGGAAACAATATCGTATGTTGGTTTCGACTTATCTAATGTATTTAAGCCATACATATAAGCTTCATCAAATTGTTTACTTTATCATGAAAAAATATACCAGATTTAGATTCGACTGGCAAAACTAGGGCGTTTTATAATTCGTCCTTTAAATTTTTATTCATCAATATTTTCTAGGTTTGTACAATTTGTACTAGATAAAGTTATTTTATACATTTATACAGATACATTTAGTGTTTTGCAAAGATAAAAAAAAAACAAAAGCCCTTAAAAAAAAAATCCCCATCACATAAATAATTTCCCAGTAGACCGAATTAAATGTACTCGATATTTTCAGAAATAACTGTCATGCCAGACCTAGTCGAACAGACGAACTGTCATCTTATAACGGCTTCTTAGTACGGAACCCTCAAATTAAGAAGTTAAAACAAATTTCACATCATTGACTTGAAAATAACCTTACGTAGATTTCTTCCTGGTGTTTTTTCACCTTTATTCGTAAAAAATCAAACAGGGTTAATCCGTGGAACACTTTCCCCACGCATATCCGGGACGAAACAAATGCACACCGCAACCCGGGCATATTTCGTTAAACCGGTGTTATCCGATCGGAACCGGTTACATCCGGATTGGGTGCTGCCATATTCTACCCTTTTAGAAAATAATACCTAATCGTTTGCTTTTGTACTGCATGGAAAAAAAGAAACATCTGCTCCAGGGTGACAAGTTTGTCAAAATAACGTGTGTTTCACAAAGAAGGTATAGCAGTATGATCACTGGTATAAAAACTTAAAACTCATCAGTTTCTAAATAGCTTTGTTCTGTCTCTTTTGTCTTAGTGAATGATTTAAACACTAGATCAGTTTGGCTACAAGACAGATTAAAAAAAAAACCTTTTTACATTGTTATTCTATGTAAAAAACACTGATATAGGGTATAGTAGGAACTATTTAAAATCACGATTCCCACTTGAGAGCTTAACTGCCCGAACAATGGCATTGTTATCCTTTGTAAACCCAACCGTTAATTACCTGTGCAAAATAAATACCATAAATAACAAAAGATGTCGTATGAATAACAATAGTATTCCTTCAAAAATAAGGTTCATATTGTCATAGCATAGACATGTCTGTCTATGTTTGTTACAGGTGATATTTTTATAAAAATGCTAAATGCTCGACCCGGTGGTCCTTATTATATGTCATTTCCAAAAGGATCTATGTGAAGTGTGTCCTATTCCAATTTGAACCTTATTCGCAAGACGGTAAAGTTGTAATTCATTTTTTTTTTGTTATTGATGCATTTCATGTTGTACAGGTAGTTAGCGGTTGCGTTTAACAAAAGATAACAATGCCATTCATCGCGGATAAGTTCTCAAGTGGGAATCGTGATTTTAAATAGTTCATACTATATATGTATCCTAAAAATCAATTTGTTTTTCGTTTCTGTGAGAATAATCAAAAAACATAATCTATATCGTGGCATAATCATTATTTTGTTCTATTGTATTGTTTGGTCAAAAAACGGTTTCTGTAATTTCAGTCTAAAAGGAAACGAAAAAAAAACATAAGGACTCAAAAATCTACTTTAGGGCAGAATTACATACAGCCAAAGACTACTTCACTTTAAAATTGAAGTGACGTAGAATCAGACAACACCCTGTGTGAGCACAATGTGCGTCGGGCCGACAACAATGGGATTGGCTCGCCGAGCACCCGCTATCAGCGCAGAATAACGCGTCGCTCACTCACTGCCTGGATTTATTTTTTTGTTTGTTTTTAGGCTACTTTGACACAGTACATTGACGCCGATCCCTTTGACTGCCATACATATCGTTGGTCATAATGGTATTGTTAGTCATACTTTTTTTTGTCATAACTTCTTTCAGGTTGAAGTTACAGTTTTTGATAAATGTTTATCGTGTAGATTATTTAGGTTAGGTTAGGTTAGTTTTATAAAAATCCTGAAAAAATAACTTTGTCCTGAGAAAAATGCATTATGACTTGCGAAAATTATGACTTGAAACACATTATGACTAAAAATAATTATCGCAGTCAATAGAGACCCACATTGACGACGGATTTGAACAATGCAGTGGCAGGAGGCAAAGGGTTCTCACAGCAAGGGGTGGTATATTGTTGATGGTTTTTCTTTATGGTTGTGGACGCTTTATTACACATGGAAACGTCAGTTACAGTCAAGTTGCATTGAAGACGACGCGCTGGCCTAGTGTGTAGTGACCCTGCTTACGAAGCTAGTGGTCCTGGGTTCGAATCCCGGTAAGGGCTGATATTTCGCTCATCACACACCGGAATTAGATTTGTTTCTGAGTCATGGATGTTTTCTATGTATTTAAGTATATATTTCTCTATTTAAGTATATTTATATCGTTGTCTAGTACCCATAGTACAAGCCTAGGGCTTAGTTTGGGACTAGGTTAATTGGTGTGAGATTATCCCCTTATATTTATAATTAAATGTAGGCACTGTGTATCTGTCAAAATAAATCGAATGATACAGGCAAAATAAAGTTACGACGTAACGGTAATATTTCGTCAACTAAAAAGTTTCACTACTACTGCTTAGAAACTATACATTCATAATAATGTATTTAGACGACCAGTAATTCTGATAAAATTAACCAACCTGTATGTAACATCGTGAAAATACAATTACGTTTAATTTTCTCAATGTCTTCCCCAGGGAATTCACATAAAAATACTTAATCAAAAATAATCTTGTCTTACTTTTTTAAAATGAACGTGCCCCATTTCTTGTGCCATGCAATTATTCGATTATTTTAATATTAATTCGTCTTCGTATAATATTACCTTAAATACTACAACTCATGCAAATTTCATCTTGAATAAAATGAGTTTTGACAGCCTGGCGGACAAGCATACAACAGTCATTTTATTAGGGACTAGCGACCCGCCCTCGCTTTACTTCGGTTTATGTCAGTATGATATATAGCCTAAGCCTTCCTCGATAAATGGGCTATCTAACACTGAAAGAATTTTT
The DNA here is from genome assembly GCA_963966035.1 of Acleris laterana. Taxonomy (NCBI): domain Eukaryota; kingdom Metazoa; phylum Arthropoda; class Insecta; order Lepidoptera; family Tortricidae; genus Acleris; species Acleris laterana. The sequence continues at coordinate 971,755 of OZ014443.1, forward strand.
CAAATCAGACCAGTAGTTCCTGAGATTAGCGCGTTCAAGCACACAAACAAACAAACTCTTCAGCTTTATAATATTAGTATAGATTAATGTGTTACAGAACCCCAAAAACCATATGACAGACAGACCTACCGCCGCTTCTACCTATTACTTACCTATTAACTCGCCAAACTCTAGCACGTCCAAGTTGTATAATGATATTAATAAACAGTCAACACACGTTCATAATGAGCCATTATATTACTTGTTTCATTCGAAATCGGTTAAAGTGTCCATTCATCAGCTGTAGAGCTGGTATTGTTTTTAACGTTAAGGCGTCACAGCTCAACACGAGTGACCCAATTGATGTCATTATAAATTTTTAATCTCCTCCTTTTTCGTCAAAGCTATAATCTACAGGAATACATACAAACATACTTTAAATTACGCCTGTTTCCCAGAGGGGTAGGCAGAGACTTCTTTCCACTTGCTACGACCTTGACAAATTTCTTTCGCTTCTTCGACATTCATACATCGAGTCATGCACGCTCGTCGGTTATGGGTACTTAAGTTAAGATGCGGCCCTTTTCTAGTATTTCTCCGATTTGATTCGAGCCGGGACTGCCTCTTTCGACCCGTCCACTCACTTTCGATCTGTATATCTCTTTCGTCAATCTTCTTTCATCCATCCTTTCCAAATGACCGAACTTATTTTATTCCGCATTTCTCACTGGGATCCCCTTCAATCGCATAATTTTATTTAGACTATTATTGTTACGCATAATTCATTTGGCATAATTTGTATTGGCATAATAGTACTGTCGCATAACAATACTTTGGCCTACTACTTTTTTGGCATATTAAGCTATTAGAATAATTTTAGTTGGACTAATTTCTATTAGACTAATACACATTATGCATATTATTGTTTGGGCTATTAATTATTTGTTATATATGTCATTAACCATAATTTTAGTTCCCTAAATGAATGAACCTACAAAATATGAGGTTACGTTAGATCACGTTAGGTACATTAGGTTAGGTTAGGTTTAGTATGATATCCAGGCGCGAAGCGCCCAAGCAACGCAAAAATAGGAGGTCCGCGAAGCGGACCTCCGTCGACCTCGCCTTAGTTCCTAAATATATGTACCTATATTAACACAAAACTTACCATTTGCCCATGACTATTTTTTAGAACAAATACTGTTATGCGCTTTGTAATGATGCTAATTTATTATTATGACTTTTCGTATTTATGCTATTTGACGTTAGTCTTTATGACGAATATGCTTTCTGTATTTATGCTTTTAAATGTTATGCGTAAAAAATTATGCGTAAAGATGAGTATGCCCATCACTAATTCGGCTAAAAGCAATTATGCGTAACAATAATATGACAAATAATTTTATGCCATACAATAGGGAACCTTTCTCACTGACTTCTTCATTCCTACAAGAATACAGATTTAGTTTTACACTACTGCGTCACAATGAGGGTTGTTTTCCTTGTGTATGTATGTTCGTATATTTGTTTGGCATGCTCTCCGGTTTTAACACCCCAATGAATTATAATCTATAGTAATATTATAAAGCAGAAAAGTTTACCATGGTCACGTATAAACAACAGCCACTATTGGTTCAATATTATTTCTCTCGTCTGTTACACAGTTTAAAAAGGTAACATGTGCTTGCAACTCGTAAATGAATTAATTTGAAAACTGGTCAACCTTTTCGTTCCGCGACTGTATAATCACTTTTTTTTATGGTGTTGTCAAACGAGCAGACGGATCGCCCGATGGCAAGCGGTCACCGTCACCCATAGACACTTGCAGCACCAGAGTCACAGGTGCGTTGCCGGCCTTTCAAATGAGAGTACGCTCTTTTCTTAAGCACACTTACACAGTTTCAATATTAAAAATATTCGATGTAATATTTCTAACCTCCAGACAATTAATATAAATTTTCTGAGTGTTTGAAAAATAGGCCGACATTGGGAATTCCTCTGTGGATTTCGTCTGGAAGGTAATTTAATTTAACTAACTGATAAGTTGGATAGAATAATAATATTGGTATTAATTTGGTTACTTTTTATTACAGAGTATGTTTATTAAAATATAATTATGTAGGATTTATAGAATGTCGAAGGAACCCCATTTTTTCTAATCATAATAATTAATGGAACAAAAATTGACCTTGTTCAAAACTGAGGTTTGGGCTTGTAAAGTCGAATACAAAGAAATATGTATTCACATTTCCACCGTATTGAATTATTACAGTTTAAAAGTAGATACATCTTTTAGTGGTCGACTGTATTGTGGATATTAGATAACAATTAACATAGGTACTTATACACAGAAATAAATACTTAAATACACAACAAAACACCAAAAACTCTAAGGAAATACTTGCGCTCATCACACAATTACTTGCCCAAACGGGGAATCAATCCTGGGACTGTTAGCTTCGTAGGCAGTCACTACCAACTACAGAGGCTATCGCATCGTCTAAACATAGTATAAATATTTTTATTTTTAGCAATACCTTAGAAACCAATACAAATTATGTATTATATAGTTTAGTTAAGGAACACACGTGAACTGCTGACTTATCTTATCTTATCTTACAGGGGCCCTTTCAGATACACTTCGACCCTTTAAGATCTTTTGTGCAATTACGCTCTTACACACTCAACTGTTCGAATGTGCAGGTTTCCTCACGATGTTTTTCCTTTACCGTAAGAGCATCGGGTAAAGCACTTAAGTTAGAAAAACTCATTGGTGCATGGTGCCCGTGGTGGTTCGAACTCGGTACCTTACGATCACGAGTCGACCCTCCAAGCCACTAGGCCACTGACGCTCTAAGTAAATACTTAGGTACTAACACCCGTATTTTATAGTCAAGAAAAGTAATTAATTGAGTAAAAGTAATGACTAAAGTAACGATTTTTATAGCACTTTTGACACTACTAATACTCAAGTAATTACTTTTCTTGACTATAAATACGGGTGTAAGTACACTGTACATACGTATGTGAGTTAGATTGACATAATTTCAATCCAATATATTTACAGAAGCTGGATTTTAAAAAAAAGTACGCGCCCCTCTTAATACTCATTCACGATTGTAAGCGCGCCCTCCACTTTAAACATCTCTAGTCTAAGTGCAACACTACTAGTTGTTAAGGTGAAGTGCACACGCTTAAACAATTATGAAGGCCATAAAAAACTGTGTCATTTCATAAGTACACTCCAGAAGCTTTGATATCGTATCTAACATCAAGGACAATGTCGTTACATTATCAATCGGGGTTGTAAGTAGTTATATCCGACAATAATTAAGGAATAAAAAACTGGCTTTAAAATCCCGTCTGTATTTTTCAATGTTGCCGTCAATATTAGCTAAAAATAATAACCACATTACATTATTAAAATACTAGAAGACGTTCGCGAATTTGTACGCGAATTAATTTCACACTATTCCCCCTATTTGTTTCCGTTGGGGGTCGACTATTGGAAAATCCTTTCTGAGTGCTCACTTACATCATGAAAAGAGACCCTGTACCAAATATCGAGTTTCTTGGTACAGTAGTTTTGGCTGTGCATTGATATAGAAGTCAGTGATGAGCCTGTCTATGTCACTCCAATAACGAAAACCAATCTAATGATTCCTCATCATGTTAAAATCTATCCAGCCATTTAGGGAGCATGGCAGAGTGTACCAAAGAACTAGACATACATACATACCTACTCGTACACTCGAAAAACAGTACCCTGTGTGACGCAGTCAGGTACAAGGCGTTCCCTTGTTATATTATTAGTGGTTGCTTGTTGATTGTAACAGTGTGCATTTTTAATCCAGCCAAATTGAAAATGCACGTTAAGTCAATGTTCGTAGAATTATGTAGAGGATTTAGTGGATGGAAAACACTGCAGCAATTTAATGCACTATTTTGGTAGCATTTGTATTGATACAATAATTCATTACTATTGCTTTTGAACGCGAAAGTTAAAGAAATTGGCAGAGGGTGCTGACGGTCGAATAACAACCTGTTTTTTAATGGATGAACGATTTACAGTTGATTAAATACAAGACCAAAGTATTGAAAACTATAACCTCTTAGTTTTTAAATAACACCATGAAAAAATTACCAGTGAGTTTAATTTCATTTTCCGTATTCTACATGGTAAAAAATATTACTTGGTTATATATAAATATTGGGGTTAATACATTTATAGTCCGACCCCTTTACTTATAAACGTGGAGTAAGCATGGAATAGTTTATGCCATGCTTTATCCTTATCTGTAATTATGACATTCGCATCTGACAGAAAATTACAAAGCATGGCATAAACTATTCCAATCTTATTCCACGTTCTTAAGTAAGGGGCGAATGTTTTTTAACTCATAAGACATCGCAACTCATAAAGTTTTTTTTTTTCTGAACCGGTTTTTATTTCTGGTTTTCATAAAATAAACCTAACCTAACCTCATTTGCCAGCCAGCAAAAACACTTTATGAGTGGCGATAATTATGAGTTTATGAGTGTATTATATTATTATTTATTATACAATTGGACAAAAAAATATTATATAAACACCCATGGTATTGTTTTTAACTCACCGCCATTAATGTCAAGCCAATAAGATTTATGTAACGTTGACAATACCATATCACGTCACAGGCAGGCCAGATGTTTTACCAAGTTGAATAAAGCACCAGGTGTTTAATAAGTTACAAAGAGGATTACGTGGCAGACGTCATGAGCGCGAGGCGATGGTGAGATTTGCTATCGAGTGATAAGAGAGCACTTGACTTATCAACTATTTATTATTGACTGATTGCATGTGTTTTATTTACCCTGACGATGACAGGTGACAGGTGACATTTCAGTGTACATGGCTCAGCTTATATGAATTCCACTGAGATTGATAGTAAAAGCCTGACAAATTTGTAATGAATAGCAAATTGTCACCTGTCACCTATCATGGTCAAGATGGTAAAATAAGGGGCAGGTCACATGATGGTAAGTGTAGGGGCTAAGGTAATGCCCCGGCCACACTAAAGAGATACATCGTTAATAAGCGCGATGGTAGACTATTGCTAGAGCCATACGATCTATCATCGTGATTCGTTAATGTGGCCCCAGCATAAGGGCTTCACATAATACAGTTTACCTGCAGTGGTAACTCTTTCCAGCCACCAGTACCCTTACCACAAGTTACAATTACCGTACTCGCTAGCGCTTCGAATGCTCTGTCCCTCGCACTCTATAAGAATACTGCGAGGTCTGCGAGGGACAGAGCATTCGACTCGCTAGCGAGTAGGCTAATAATTATAACTCATGGTAAAGGCTACTGATAGTCTAAAACGAAAATGTTTAAAGAAATACATCTTCAGAATCTGTAGGTTAGGTTAGTTTTAGAACAATCCAGGAAAGTCATAAGGTTTCACAGAAAATTAGTTTTCGGACAAATGAAAATTTCGGTGAAACGGAACAGCGGACAAAGTTTTTCGAACTTAATAGGTAACCCCAATAAACAGTAGAACCCTACGTTGTCCATGGTCTGGCATTTGACAGTTTTCAAAAAAGGATATATACAAACAAAAAGTTTTAAAAATATATACTTGAAGTTCATTGAAACTGAACGATATTTAAATACTTAAATTCGGCCTTTATCGACCTTTAATGGAATCTTGAGTTCATGTAACGTGACTTAAATGTGCGAATGTCGTTGACCCTGTGTAATCAGAAATAACTGGTATTTAACACGGAACTAGTGAGTAACAAACGCAAATTCGTATATTTTCAATTAAGTTCTTGAATACATTGTCCCACCGTTACTGATATAATTAAAGTACAATATCCTGTATCACAACATCACTAAATATTACAAAACAAAGTCCCCGGCCACGTCTGTCTGTCGGCCTGTACGTTCGCAATAATCTCAAATACAACTAAACGGATTTTTATGCAGTTTTCACCATCAATTGGATTTTTTTGCGGAGTTTAAAGTATAATAAATACTGGTTTATATACAAGTGTTACAGAACATTGGTACATTCTTGACGTGTAAAAGTGCCCGTACGGCCTACTTACTGAATAAATGTATTTTTATCTTTTTTCTTTTTTTTATCTTTAAATAAACCGTTGCGAAGCGAGGGCGGGCCGCCTAGTTTTTTATAGAACTGACCCAGACCAGGGTCAAAATCACATCATAATAGATCATCTTGCTTCGATGTCGAGCAAGATCCTGGGGTCCTAGTAAAAAAGGCAAAGGGTATTTTTAAGTCTTCTGAAGATCAAGTGAAAACGGGTTAAAGTCTAGTAGGTATCTATACTCCAAAGTCAAAGTCATAGTTCTTTACTCTTCAATTTAGGCTCGACTTGTACCCTTTTTCAATAGGATCCCAGTATTCTACATACTAAAATCACATTGGCTTTGACATGTTATCATATTAACAACTTTACGATAGCTAAGAGCTATTTACTTAACGTTAATGGCAGCCGAGTTAAAAACCATACGATTATGAAATCGAAGGAATGAAAAAGATAAAAGATAAAAGATGTTTATTCAGTAAGTAGGCTGCACGGGTACTTTTACACGACAAAAATCTACCAGCGCTTCGCAAGAGACCACTGCTGAGAAGAAACGCCGCAAAAAACTCAACAGTCGTTTTTATAAATATACAATTATGAAACTTAACCTAGCATTATACAAAACAATGCGTATAACATACAATAAGAAGTAAAAAAGTTCATGAGTAGTTGAGCAGGAAAATGTGTCAAAACTCACGATTTTCACCAGTACTAATTAGTAGTAAAAGAAAAATAAATAGGTTTGTATGTATGTATGTATGAAGTTCACTGGCTTTGTATAAATAGCACTAACAACCTATTGATAGTTTCCTTTAAGAGAGCTAGGTCATTAATTCCCGGAAGTACAGATAAAGGAAGCTTACACCGTTCTTCGGCAGTTCGTGTTTAGAATGAAGTAAATTAATGAAATAGAGCGTGCCCTGTAATTTGGTTTCCAAGGTCAAAAAATACCGGAGAGGGTTTCCTACGATTCATATAGGTTTTTTTTGTAAAGAACAATTTAATGTATATTATTAAATTTTAAGCTATTAGTTTCAGTGATACAGATCAGTGCAACAGACAGAGAAAAATGGAACTGCTTGGAGGAGGCTTTTATCCGAAAGGGAGGGTTTTATACAAACTGATTAACTTACTTAATATACATTAAGTATATTTTATTAAACGTGTTTAAAAAATATATTTAGATGTAAGTTTTTTTTTTCAATCTTAAATGCTTACATATTTTTAAATTAACTGGCAATAACTTTGTGTGGAGTTAAATAAAGCTTTAATTATTATTAATTTTAGTTTCAGCGATAAGGGATGGTAAATTATCACCCATTTTGTTCAACAACTTTAAAACTATTGGTAGGTAGTTTTGTTCAACGGGACTGCCATTGTCAAGCTTAAAAAACTAAGGGCTCTGAGCCTTGAGTTTTTTAAGGCGGACTTACGCAGACCAGAGTTAGCCCTTAACCCAGAGTTAAGCGTCTACTTTTGTACGTGGTTTACCGCCTAACCTTGGGTTAAAACGCTTACTCTGGTCCACGCAAGTGGGCCTTAGATTGTAAATAAATAAATAAAAAGCCGTTTTGATTTATCATTTGACATTACACTGTACACTTATTTATTGGTTTTAATTTAACCCCCCCCTGTCCTCATTTATTACATTACACGTGCGTGCCTGGGTTACAGAATATCATACGTGTACCAAAGGACATGGCCCGTTTTACTATGGCCCTGTGCCCCAGAATGTACAGCAATCATTTATATCTCAAATTAAAGCAAAAATTATGTACTTTCAATATGTATTTGTCATTTTACATATAAAGCAGCGGTTTTAAAGTAATTCGATACTTAGTTTTTTACATAACCTCAAAACACATCATAACGTGCAAGGCGCTGTCACCTCAAACTGCAATAATGATCTCTCTTTAAAGGCCTACTGCTCCTAAACGGATTGTTCAAATTGCTTTGGAAAAATATATGTTACGTGCAATAATATCAATAGTAAAACTTTGTTGTTTTTCTAGTCCTTACTGTTATTTTTGTCAGAAAATAGAAGAAAAAAAAAAAAAAAAAAACTTCTCTAGCGCGAAAAGGGCGCGAACCTTAGGCGAACCACCTTAATTTTTTATTTTATTTTGCATCCCGAGTCTAATCCAAAAAGGCCTCTAGTGAAAGGTACAGAGTGATGTCATATGGCTCTGTCCCTTTCGTTGCCTAGAACTTGTCAGTTTTAAGAATTTGTAATACGGCCTCCAGGGATTCACCTTTTTCAATAACACGCCGGCACGCGTATGTGTACATGCCAAACTGTCAAGTGGGTGGTTTCCGGCACACAAAATCTTTTTTATATTTACTTTTTTTCCGCTGCTTGTACAGAGATTTAATTAATCACACGTGTAATTAATAATTATTTAATGATTTTTCACATAATGTCTCATTCGTGTACAAATTGGGGCACAAACGGGCCATGTCCTTTTAACTTAATGGGTTTAGTAAATTCGAAGCGTGACAGACAGGCAAAAAGACAGACACGAGTAATCCTAAGTTCCGTGTTTTTCATCTAGACATACGGAACCCTAGAAAATTGTATAAAAATGACGCTTATAACATTGTCAAGAAAGTCCAGCGACTTAATTTCAAGTTCACATTGGACAGTGACCGCACCAACTCCCGCGCACTTGCAAGTAACTAGTTATGCGCAAGGTCAAGCGCAAGACCAAATTCGAAACCGAATACCTATGCGAATACAATTTAAAATTCGATTATTGACTTTACTATGTTGCAAGAATGTAATAGCATGGACGCATTCCATGTAAGTCCTTAAGGTTGGAAACTAATTAGCATGTATGTGCAATAGTAATGTATGTGCACTCTTTGTAGAATAAAAAATAAATACAAAACATACGCCATAAAAAAAACACCAACAATTTAAAGTATTTCTTCCAGATAAAATGAAACCAACCCTTGTGGAAATAAATGTTAAATAAGTAGGTAAGCCTCATAACAAACAAACAACTCATGTATACCTAGTCTTAAGATCTTGTCTTATGTTCTCTATGAAGGACATTTTTGTATGGATAAATTAAATTACCGGCCAGAACGGTACTAAATCTATTTGTTCTTATTAAAAAACATAGCACCATGAGGCTAGATCATGAAAATATCTATGGATGCCACTTATCTTCTACCCTCTATTTCAACATTTTGACAATGACATGTGACAGGTGACAATTCGGTATACATTGCAAAGTTAACACGCTAAAAAATCACAGGGTTTCATATAAACTGCACCATGTACACTGAAATGTCACCTATCACATGTTATTGTCAAACAGGGGGCAGGTGGCTTATGTGATCATTGGCCTTCTCTATGCCAAATAAAAACCACTCCCATATGAGTACGAGTTTAAAATCAAATGTCACGAATGGAGAGTTATGATACATTTCTGAGAATGTCTAACTAGGTAACCTATTAAATCATATGCACTTATCACGCCTGATAAATATATCGATTGCTTATGAAAGATAACAAAAAACTAACTAACAGACCACTTGACATACTACTAGTACTTAACTTAAATAAACTTAGGAAACTCCAGCCACTATCATCGTCTTATCAGCTGAAAGTGGTTTAATGAAAATTAACCCCCGAAAAGTTACCGAATTTATCAAATTACGTATAAATAACTTTTAACATTTTAGATATTTTATTAAAAACTGTTTGTCAACACCAACCCCAAATCAACTAAAACTAATGACAAGCAAATTCTTCCTTGCAATCGCTTGAGACGGATTGCCTGAAGAGCGGAAGAATTTGACATGAAACCTGTACGGTAAAAAGGAATAGTGAGTTTAAGAGGGCGGGAGGAACGCAGTTCCCACCCTGGACGCTGAGTATCGAAACTAATTTACGGGGTTTGGTTGGGACTCAAAAAGGATTGTAAACAGAGTAGATAGAATTCTAAGAGACCTACGATGATGAATAGGAAACCAGCGAAGCATACACCGAAAGGAAGAAATATGGTCATATTTACGAAGACCGAAAATAAAACGTGTGTCCTTGTTGAGGAGACGTTCTAATCTGTTGAGAGAATCCTGCCAGGAGTGTAGGCATCATCATAATCAAAGATCCTTGGAGTGACCTTACAAAGGTCAGTCCTCCCGCATCCTGACAGACCCTGAACATGTCTGCCTGCTAGTCTACCAACTACTCCGGAAGACACCCGATTTATCCAACCAATCTTCCCGTAGCTTAAAAACAATCATGGCATGCCTAATCGTCGGATTGTCAACGTTTTTTTCTATAAAAAAACATTTCCGTTTTAATAAAATGTCGTGTTAACAAGCGTGGCGTGACGGACGGAGATGACAATGATTATTCTGTGATACTTAATAAAAACCGGTCAAGACCGTGTCGGACTATGCTCAGTGTAGGGTTCCGTAGCCGTTATTCTATTATTTTCATGGAATAGAGAAGGCAAACGAGCATACAGGCCACCTGTTGACTAGTGGGACCTGAAACCCATAGACATATTTACATTCTCATTTCTACAATATTTAGACTGCAATCCGAAGACCGCTAATGTATAGCCAACTTTGAGAATTGAGATGGATCGTCTCTATGCTAGTAATAACACTGGTTATGTTATCCCCACACCGAAACACAACAATTCGGTAGGATAACGGATAAGAATGGTGGTAGCCATCCGGACGGACTCCGCACAAGGTCTTACCACCACTTATCTTATAGAGGAGCCCTTTCAAATTCATTTCGATACTTTACCATCTTTTTGCAACTACCCTCTTACACACTCAGCTGTTCGATTGAACAGGGGGGTTATTATGACATGGCTAGGCAGTTCGTTTTACGGTGAGTGTAAAGGACAGTGCTATAGCAGTTATATAGCTCTGTCTTTTTCTCTCAGCGTAAACAGAACTGCATATCGTCATGTCATAATACCCAGGTCTCCTCACGATGTATTTCTATCACCAAGAATCGATTACTTTACTAAGTTTAAAAAAAACTCTGGTTCATGGCAACCGAAGGATTTCGAACTCGGTACCTTACGATAGTTTTTGAAATAAGTGACAAGACAAATAAAGCGAAACTGTAAATCCTTGTTGGACTACAAACCCTAACAAGGTTCTCAAATCCGTTGTTCTTTTCTTTCTAAGTACGGTGATAACCGCTTTTTAATACCAGTAATGCATCGCACTTCATCTTCCCATAAGGGCCGTGGGGGTGACAGAGATGGATACACATGCATTATTTATAAAGCCCCGACTGCAACGAATGATTTATGATGATATAGCGCTTATTTAAGGAGTTAAAGCAAAAATAGCGTTTTACAATGGTACAACTGGAATGACGGCTAAGGTAATAAAGGCGGTGTAGTACTGTTAGGCGATGGGCTTGCAACCTGTCACTAATACACTGGTAAACATCTTAGCCTAATTGTGCAAAATGTGGTTACAGAATTATTAAATAGTTTTGAGAGTTGTTAGTAATTCTGTAGCTCTGCCTACCCCACTCTGGGAATAAAGGCGTGAGCTTATGTAAGTAAGTATGTATGTATGTATGTAACTGGAAAAGAAAACAATGTACCGAGGGTTCCGTGCAGACGGGCAGTAGGTATTCTTTCCGACTTGTATTCGATTCCGAATCAAATCAGCGCAAGTCCAACTCACACGTCTTGACCATTCATTAGTATTTGTGGTTTTTCTTCAGGGTTTTTGGATACGGAACCCTAAAAATAGATAACCGGAAAAAGTTTAGTGATTTTTCAATAGCAAAATAGAGAAGACCGACCAAGTGTGATTCCGTACCTACCATTATTGTATTTACTTTTATTTTAATAGAGATTCGTACCCAAAGCGTACTTTTACTCAGACTCTACCTGTCCGTCTGTCTGTCTGTCACCAGGCTGTATCTCGTGAACCGTGGTAGCTAGATAGTTGAAGTTGTTGAATTAACAATACATTGCGGCCGTCAATGTATAGCTAATTTTCTTCACTAAACTGACAAAGTTAAAGTTCCGTAAAATGATCCTACTTTGCTTTCCCTCGTGTAATTATGCTCCATGGTTATATTGAGGTAGTCTGTATTGTAAATCATTATATTGCTTTCATTCACTCCGTGGCTGGATGTATACATCAATTATTTTCAGCAAATCTGTCATCGACTTGACTAAATTTATCTTATAATGCAACAAACGAAGGAGTCACTATGGAGCATAGTTAACCATAAAGGAGCAAAGTTGCAAAGTAGGAATATTTTAATGTTAGTTAATTTCAGTCCTTAATTGTGGTACACGTAAGAATAAGAAGAATAAGAATAACTTAATTAATAAAAAATACACAGTTTACAAAAAAGTACGATATCTTGCGGACCTCAAACTGGGCTGAGCCTGAATCTTGGGACCCAGTGAGTAGGTTAACATTTTACACAGGAAACACTAAAATAAAAGAGAATTAAACAAAATACAAAATTATTACTTAACAATAGAAAAGTAGACTATGGTTTACAACATTTAACAAAATTTTTTGGTAATGGCAGGAACTAAAATTATTTTTTATTATTTATTACATTATAAAAGGAAAACGCCCAGTTAGAACCGTAACTGAGTCGGCGCCCCACAATATTTTTAACCAAAAGCCGACTCCAATTGACTTGACATATCTATTATCTACAATTGTAAAAGAAGTAATTTTGCTATCGATCGTATCGAATCGTAAAATGAGTCGAAGAGGAAATATTGTTAAACGCCACTTTTCTAATACGGCGGCGCGAGTGGCAACAATACGAAGTGACAAAGCGTAAGAAATCATAACAATATACTTGTTAGAGGAATTTACAACTATTATAATATTTATGATAAGAAGATGTAAAATCATGCATACCTAAAGTAGCAAGCATTCAAAAATACGGCATCGATAAGAAATAATAAATGCTGTGACTTTTCATAACGACTTGAGTGCTCGTGCAAATAGCTTACAAATATTACAAAAAAAAAGTTTTTTTTTTTACCGCTCATCCATCTAAGTCCTCAGTCTTAAGAATGAAGACTTGAGAATTCAAATGTCTATGGGTCACAGATCCCACTTACCATCAGGTGGCCTGTGCGCTCGTTTGCCTCTTCATTTCCATAAAAAAATAACTGCCAAAGAAGGTTGATAATTATTTCAAATGTACATATTAATATGTAAGGACGAGTTTTATTTTCATGAAAAAACTTACTTCTCAAAATTTCCATCGGCATTTATTGCTTCATTTAATTTGTTAATTTTGTTTTAAGGTAACCTATGTAGGTCAATATAATGTGGTGATTAGTATCCCTTCCATGACTGTTCATTTTACCAAGAGCCCAATCAATCCGGCTTGGCGATGACGTCGGCAGAACGCGAACCACTTTAACTGTGACGTCAGCAAATTAGGTATAAAACGATCAATCTGAAGGAATGTAATTTCTGTTTAATGTAGCGGTAATATTTTAATTTTGGTATTTTCTGAAGTTGATTTTTAGGGTACCGTACCTTAAAATAATAAATGGAACCCTTAAAGGATCTCTATCCAGGCCACCTGGGGCACTTCCGAACAGTCATAATGCCGAATCCGTCAAGATTCCGGTTACTAGTATTGTAATTAAATGACGCATTTAATAAAAATGTAACTCCGGCATTTAAAGTTAACTTAACTTTTGTAAAAATGAAAAAACACATGCTCCATTCTGTGTAAGAAGTCTTCCATACGCTTAATACTACTTGCTAAAAGCGTGGTATTGTCATTCACATACATATTATATCATACATACTCCCGCCTTCATTCCCAGAGTGGGGTAGGCAGAGCTACGGAATTACCAACAACTCTTAAAATTTGTTGTTAATTCTGTAACCACGTTTTACACAAACAGGCTAAGATGATTACCAGTGGCTTTATTGACAGGTGGCAAGCCTATCGCCTAACAATACTACATAACAAGCCTTTATTCCCTCTTACGACTTCCACGGGAAGACATAGAGTGGCACTATTCGAAGCCAGCAACGGCAACAATAATATATATAAATGTTTAATTATCTAATAAGCGGACGTTATAAGGCTAATAGGCGACACCTATCAAATGAAAATACATTTGCATCCGGATCAAAACCTCGCATGACATGCTCAAATTGTCATGCACACTTCAACACTAGACATTTCACACAATACCACCGTTGGCACTTGCCTGCCACATCCCACTGAGCATGGGAACCATTGTGAGAGATATAATGACCAATGACACGTCTTTGTTACAATTACATTATGTCTGCTGTGGTTCTTCTGAAAAGTTATATATGTATAAGTTTAACATAGTTTAATTATCCATAGAACAACCTTAGGTTTAGTTTGGGACTAAATCTATCTGTGTATCTCTGTGCTGGCTATTTCCAACAAAACATCGACTGCCTACTCCCCATCAGCAACCACTACCTCTAGATTGACTTCTTGTACTTGAATAGGCTTCGTTATCATTCTAACAAATACCAGCTGCAGTAACGCAACCAACGGTGAATCTAGTAATGTTGAAAACGATGCGCAAATTTAGGAATCAGATGAAAATGAGCATTAGGCGATTTTAGTTATTGGGAGCGATGCCAGCAACGCGGTCATCGGTTGAATGCAGCTGTTGCAATCGAAATTGTGAAGCAGAAATATGTGTGTACCGATATTGAACAGTACGTACACGAGGTCAAATATTTTTCCCAAATAATGTACCTAAGTCAATAAAAAGGTAACAATTTTGTGGTAAATAAGACTAACTTAACCTAGCCGATTGAAATAGGTGACTTTGATGTTCTGGAAAGAAACTAAAAAATATTCAAACCGCTTTTTAGTAACTGAAAGCTTGGCAAATAATGTCGATGTAACGTAACTTTATGGCAGCACTCGACATAAATATATTTAAATATTCTGCGTTCATGTTTCCATGAATTGCGTTGCAATTTTTCCTTTTTATATTAATACTACAATACAATACACTTGCACTGCACTTTGCATCCACTTTATGCAATAATATTGAACGTCAATAAGAAGACTGTACGAGAATAGGCAAAGGGAGATATTGTTTACATTTTAACGGGTAAAATTAGTGGTAAAAGACGGACTCTGCACGAGGTACTACTACCACTAATTCTTAATAAATAGATTCTGACCGTCGAGGTGTTCTTTTAAACCACTGCGAATAACTTTTGTATTAATAAGACATTAACTGTAAGGATTTTTTTTATCTAAATCATGGAAACATGAACCCAGATTTATGCTGGAGATGTTTGTATAAGGTTAAATCTTATTGGGTTAAACCTGGAGAGTGTAACCTCAACAAGACCAATTAATAAATCTAAAAGGTTTATCCAATGTGGGATGGTGATTGATTGCATTATTTTCCCGTCGCTTTGTCCGTGGGTGAATGTTTATTGAAAATACTTTTGGTGTACCTATAATTTTAATTTTTTACTATTTTTTATTGTTATTAATTAGTAACTTGTAACTAATTTTTTGCCTTTAGTACTATCAGTTTTAGAAAGAAGTAATTATTGAATAATATTTGATGCATTCGTTTCAAACCCCTCTAATTATTACCCGACTTACCCAGAAGGAGGGTGATGTTTATCGCGCTTATGTATGTAGGAATGTCCGTTCTATTGTGACTTCTTGGAGCCTAAACTCGAACGATTTTGAAGAGTGAGGGGTCGTTAGTTCCGTCTTTAATGGTAGGAGTAAAAAAATCAAAAAAAAAAAAATCAAACATTATGTTGACGACAATATAAATAAATGCAGACAGAGACAATTTACACATTGTTACAATTAAATATACAGATTCTAAGTTGAGAACAGAAGAAATTATGTTCACAGAGTTTCGATGAAGTCTCATATTTTAATTTCTCATTTCTAATAAAACGGTTCCTTTGTGTCTGAAAGAAACATTTTTCAGATAACTAACTTGAAAGGAATATGGATTAAAAAATTCAAGTCACTACATTCTCAATAAATTATCGTGTAAATTTTATTTTCTTTAGCTGTATTAAAAAGGCAGTACCGTTGCCATCCAACATATTGGAGCATACAAAGGGCATTGGGTATATTTCTTTGAAGAATATTGTCTTCTTTTTTTCAGCGGCCACGGTGATTTTTACATAGTTATTAAGAAATACACAGATATATTTAATTTATGGTATTTAATAATATCGGAGCCGAGATATTTAAGATTTAAGTGTTCAGTTTGTGGTACTAAAAGTACGCCCAGGGAAAAATATTAAATATCTCGGCTCCGATGCACTTAAAAGCACCACATTACATGACAAAAAATGTTTATTTTGAATTATTTTATCATAATTTGCCAGTTTTTCTAATGGCTGCTCACCTTGAAAATTTATGACTTTTACAAATGACAACACTTTTACCCAAACCCCTTTGGGACTCTTTAGGATCACGATTTTGTCAGGACTAACATGTTTTGGAAACTTTGGGAGTCCATCATGTTGGATCGTTTGATGTAATACGTCAATTTGCAGGGTTATACATTTTCCACGTGTAATTAGTCGTGTCACGCCGGGAAATGTATAACACGGCTATGTCGCGTATTACGTCAAACTGCTAAACAATCAATTTCCTTAACTATACAACAAATTCTATTGATAAGCCACTAAAGAACCTTATCACAATGACAGCGTCAAGCCACGACAGCGTAATTACGCAAAAAAATTGTTATTAGTTTTTTGCGACAGAATTCCATATTATAGTACTTTAACAATCAAAGCTGTTGACTTGTTATTTCAATCATAATAGATCTTCGAAACTCAAAAAAAACACTTTTTACACGTGCATAATAAGTAATGACATAAATTAATTGCTAGCACACCTTAAAAATTCACATCTCTAAATAGTAAAAAACGTAAACAACTTTAAGCATTGTACGATAAAAACGCTCTATTGTCATATTGTCAGCGCTGGCAAAAAGACGCCATCATCGTTTCACAATGCGTGACCTTGACATCACGTAATAGAGAACACCTGTAAAAAGTGAAGAGTATAAATGAGCATTATCAACGAGTTACGGGGCAAAAACTATGTACCTAAGTAGAGTAACCGGATTCGGGTCTTACGCAGGTTACCATCTTTCCTGTGCACATACTCGAAGGCCTAATTTTCTGGCTGAACCCATTTTTATGGCATCGAGTAGACAAACGAGCACACAGGCCACCTGATGGTAAGTGGAAACTGTGGCCCATAGACATTCGCAATCACAAGACTGCAATGCAATCCTAAGACTGCAAATGCGTTGCCAACCCTGAGGCTAAGATGGAATGCCTCTATGCTAGTCATTTCACCGGCTGTCTTATCCCCAAACCGGAACACAATATAAACGGTGTCAGGTCTTCTTTAGTACATACATACATACATTAAATCACGCCTGTTTCCCCACCACTTCTTTCCATTTGCTACGATCTTGACAAATTTCTTTCGCTTCTTCCACATTCATACATCGAGTCATGCACGCACGTCGGTTTCGGGTACTTAAGATTTTCCAGTTTCTCTTTAGTCTTATCAAATAAAAACATAACTTATATCCACTTTAACTATGGACCACAGGACCATCCACTTTTGTTTCTTCGAGTGGTATGGCCCATTCTCTAATAAAGAATTGACGACGCAATTTTGTCGATTAGCCTAATCAAATTGCATTTTCACCTCCACGCTAAAAATAAGCAAATTTGCAGTTTACAGTGAGTAAAATTCGATTTAGCTCTTAACTTTTTAATTATTTTTCACAATATGGGTGGGTTAGCCGGGTGGCAAATACATATTGTAATGAAATTTTCACATGTACTTCTTTACCTTTATACCTACAACTCTCGCCGCTGAGGTGAAAAGTTGTATGTGTCACACGACAATCAATACGCAGGCAAAACCTACTTTGTTCTCTTGTTGCACCACAAATAATAAGTTCCATTTCTAAGGGTTCCGTATCTCAAACGGAAAAAAACGGAATCCCTATAGGATAACTTTGGTGTCCGTCCGTCTGTCTGTCAAGATCCTTAATCTCGAGAACGCGTGGAGGCTTTTCTGGTAGAAATTAAAATCCTTAAGCCTTTAAAGACATTGAGTCTAAGACGGTTCTAAATCTATAAACTGATAGCCAAAAGCCGACGGACTGTTAGACTGTCATACAAATTGTCCCTGTGACAGAGTTCTATACGTAATGGATCAGGGTTCCCATTAACACTTACCCACACTTTAGCTATTGAGCGTTACGAATGAGAAAAGGTTATAATTTTACGTCATACTGCCTAACTCTCTGGTATTTACAGAAGAAATTCTATTAGAAGGACAGATTCCTTTTTATTATTTGGTATCTTTATTGATTTACTTACGGATTTAAAAAACTCTGGCACTATTAAACTGTTTTTATTTTTTAATTTTGACGCTTGATTGTTCTGCTTCTAATGGCTAAAGAACTAAATCACGTGGTTTATGTTTTAAAAATGACAATTTGTGTAACAATCGTTCAATCTAAAATCCACGTTTTGGATTATCGATTTTTTAATGCTTTCAATTAATGAATTCTCTAGCATTGAAGTCCTTGGTTTTGCCAACATGGTTGACAAGGAATATTCGTCATCAGTCGGACAATGATGGTCTGCGTACGAATCATTTTCAAAAATCCCCGGCCATGACTATGCAAGGTCATACAAACACTTGACTTAACCTAGCCATTGTAAGCGTTAGGTTTTTTCATAGCAACAGGTAAAATCCTTTTTCCGACACGTGACCTTCAAGACTCCAAGATCATTGTCATCACAATGGGTCAATTTCTAGGTTTAAGTAGAATCTAATTAGTATGATTGGTCTCGTTAAGCGCGATCTTTAGTTTTTTTTATGTCAATCCTTTTGTAGATAGTATCAGACAAAATTTCCTTACTTTACAATAGGTTTATTATGAGTTATTACTTGAATAATTATAAGAAAGTAGCTGTTCGTAGGGTAAAATCACCAGTGGTCAGTCAGAGGCCAGTAGTCGACCTTATATGAGTGCGAAGAGTGGGAAATATATATTTTGTACTCTTCCCACTCACACAAAGTATAGGCAGAAGCCGACTACAGGTTTGGCTGAGAACTGGTGACTTTACCCTACGTGTTGTCGCCCGGGTTAATTTCTTATTTTTTACAAACCTTGTCATGACAATTACGAGTACAGTAATAAAAACAAATCAGTCCAGCCGTACTCATAGTCAGTTTCCTAATACAGCCCTATTTCCTACGGAACCGGAATACAAAATAATCCCATGTAACTGATATATTTATATCAGTCGAAAAATTGAGTCCCTACTCACCCCTTAATCCCTACTCATCCCGTTTTACAAAAGTAAAATTTCGATTGAAATGAACGTAACGTGTATTGAACTAAACTGTCTAAAAATCTAAAAATAGATAACAAAGGCAACAAAAAACTGCGTTGGCGCGTGGATGCTTCAATTTCAGGTAAAATGGCGCTTCGCCGATTATATCAAAACTATTGTGATCAACTACAAGTATTGAAGGCCGCGGGCCGGCAATGTCAAGTGTCGACACGCTACAGTGGCTCTCAATAGATGCCACTCCAAGGGTTACAAACATTGATGTATTGTCGAAGATACAATCATGTTAATCCTCCAAACTACGCCCTAGCCATGTGGCAAGTTGGAATATTTTGACTGGTGACACGTGCCTGTATAGTAATCGTACGTTACTACAGAGGCCGGGAAGTAGGAACAACTTTATAGTTCTTTTGTCAAACATGCAATGAAATTAAAAAAAAAACTCAAAAAATCAAATTATAAATATTTTCATCACACTTGCTCGGAAAGGGTTTTATAACACGCAGGCGTTTAGGGCAGTTATAGCCGACTTAGCTCCCGCGGGAGTTATAGATTTTCATAACTCCCTAGGGAGTTATGAGTTTAGTTTTAAAATATAGAATCCACTTGTACATCATTTCAGACCAAGGAGGTGTAAAATCAGCCAAGGTTTATTTCCTATATTCAAAACTTGGCTACAAACCAATTTTACTGTTTAATTAAACTTATACGGCACATTTGTCTGCATTATATTTCTATTTTACCATTATTTCAGAGACATTCGCAATTATTTTATTAAATTTCATTTTGAAAATTTGTACAATCTGGCAGAATGGCCTGTATTTGTCAAGTTTAAAAAAAAAGCAATTCTAAGCATTATCTGTGCAAGACTAAAAAAAAGTTGTCATGTCAAACTCTTTTAGCTTAGCGAATCGAGTTCGTTTAATTTTGTTTTGATCTATTTGTTTTTTATTTCCTCGCTAATGTGATGAAAATCATTGTGTGTATCATGGGCAGTAAGGAGATTGCAAACTCGAGTCATTAAAAGCCCTCCGCCTTCGGCGTCGGGCTTCTAATAGTCTCTCGTTAGCAATCCTCTTCTTACCGCCCTTACAATGTACTATTTCATGTCTCATACTCTGAAAGTAAGCCATTGTTTATCCTTAGAAGCGGGTTGAAAGTGGTACATGTAGGGAAGAAAAGTAAATGCATGTTAAAAAAACGTACCAGGAGCGCAGCGGTAATTAGGAGGCGTATCTGGCATAGGGCAACTTGGATCGCAGGCGGTGCGGCGCACACGACACAACGCGATCATGTCTCCCAAACGTTTATGCACTCCTAGTATTTGACGTTATAACTTTTTCTCGAAAATGATATAAATATAATTTAGCTATTTAACCTGTTCATTAACACAGCCGCCATGTCTAAAATAACTAACATACGAGTAACATCAACATTTCATTGCATGTTTGAGAAAAATATTTTTAACCAACTGTGCGGAGTTGCGGAGTCAAAGGTTGCGTATAATACGAGTACGTATAGGTACTCTATAAGTCTCTTAGTTATGTATGTATGTACGTATGTATTTATGTATCTCTATTTCAGTAGCACGCTCTGCAGCATCAACAACGGCTTCATGAATTTTAACATAATGAGGTGTAATTTGATTCATTTTGATTGTCAGAGTGATATAGGCAATAATATTTTAATCAAAGTTATATCATATAATCAAACAATGCAGTCAGGTTTTGGATATTATTTTATTAGACTTTATAGGTTTCCCGTGAAACATCGACAAATGTTTCATCGAACGTTTCACTTCACCGATTTTTTATTTAATCGATAGTTATTTCCACGTGCAGGAACCTTATTTTTGTGGTCACTATTTTAACCTAACCCAACCACCGTAACGATGCTTAAGATAACCTGAAAACTATAAAGTTACAGCAGAAATTAGATTTCGATAAAATTAAATTCGGTGAAATGACACATTCGATAAACGTTTGTCGATATTTCAAGGGGCATCCGACTTTTTAATAATCATTGAACAATATAACGAAAACATAATACGAAGACTTAAAAAATCTCTAAAGCCTTTCAATTGAATGTACTCAATAACGACAGTAAGTGACGTCTGTCCAATAAAAATGTCACCGATTCGGATAACTAATCTTATCGGGCCTGATATCTCTCCCTTATGTGGTTTATGGTCTGTTGTCTCGCTCGCCATTGTTAAATCAGCTGGTGAGTTATAATAACATTAGCATTAGCTGTGACTGCGTCAATTTGGCACCAAATCTAGAGGAAAAGATCCGAAGTTCATAAATATGTGTACACTTTAGTACCTTATCTATTTAATGACATGTTTTTACTGTCAATAACATATAATAATTAATTTAGTCGGTACAATTTTTTTTTGAAGATATTCCATTTAAATAACATTAAATTACTCATGCACATTGCCGGAACTACACTTTTTTTTTTTAAATAACGATAAGTCAATAATTTTCCTAGTTTAAATTGTCACAAAACTGTTTCAGGAATGCCACTTTTTCAAAATTAAGACAGATATGCAACAAAACAAAGTTTAATTACGATAATATCCGCTTTCGATAATCTTATTCTCTGGTATTACGACTGTATTGAATCTTGTTCTATTTCCATATCTGTTTTTGCGACGACCTGACCGAGCTATGCCTATAAGGCTGTGTGACTGACGATGGAAAGATCGAATCATCAATAGAATGTGATTATTCTAGATTTTTTAAATATTTAAACTGAGAACGTTCGAATGTTACAAAACAAAACTATCTAAATACGTAACTACTTGCGTTGAGCCTAAGATACGTTTGTTATCATAGCAAAACGTATGCTGTCCTTAATATGCATAACAAAGATCAGTAACTTTGTTTAAAAATTCGTGACCCACAATGACACATTATTTTGTAATTGGAAGTACTTAATCTAAGGTGTTAGTAATATTGAACTAAACTAAACTAAAGTAAGTACTTCTGTAGCCCTGCCTAGGGCCTACCATTCTTTGCAAACGAAGTGTACTAAGAACTATTTACATATTGTATTTTATTTTAATTCTACAATTATATGTAGTAAGTTATGATTTGGGGCCAGTTTCATTAATTGTCCATTTTGACTTGTACAACTTGTTTAAACTTCTTGTATGACATAAAAATGTAACTAGCAACACTAGAAAACTGTAACTTTGCATGATAAATAAAATCTATATCCAAATACCAATTTTACTGCCTTTTTAAAGTAAATAGTAAATCGAATGTTGATAGAAAACCATCGAGCATATTAAGATGCTTATCTCAAAGTGTGTCCAAATACCTATTCATTCCCCGACCTTAAATACAACTATTATCAATATTCATCATTTAACTTTAAATAATGTGAATAAATAAAATTCGGAGCATGTACAATGATGAGTTTGGCGGGGTTATTGGGTTAGAATAGCGCCATTCCATGTCCTCCCGTGGATGTCGTGAGACGACTAAGGGAATAAAGGTTGTGTAGTACTGGGGTTTTATTCTCTCAAAAACAAGGGACGGTCGGACGGAAGAGAACGCGTGCATTTTTAATTAAGCAGCCTAATACGTTGGATCCATCGGCAGAAGCCATGCTGCTAAATTGAAAATGCACGCGCTAAAATATGTTTTGTTCCCACTGACGGGACTACTTAAACTCACCGCTTGGACATTCACTTGTTCATCCGTCCGACTGTCGTTATTGAGAGAATCACTACCCTGTTAGGCGATGGGCTTGCAACCTGTCACTAATACACTGGTAAAAATCTTAGCCGAATTGTGCAAAATGTGGTTACAGAATTATTCTCAAAATTGTAGAGTTGTTAATAATTGTGTAGCTCTGCCTACCCTACTCTGGGAATAAAGGCTTGAGCTTATGTATGTATGTATTTGGATTCCCTATTAAGGCAATAAGAACACAAACCAACACGCAGGCCACTTTTTACCATTTTGGTACGGAACCCTATTAAGGGTTTGGCGAGGTTTTTCATCCTAGTTCAAAGAATATTTTTCCTTTGATGCGTATTTTTCTCTTGCATTCATAACTTACTTCTTTGGATGAAAACGCTTTATCAAAAAAAAGGGCTAGCGCATTAAATACGAGAACATTTACGAAGATTGTTAAATTTTCTAGGGTTCCGTACCCCATGGGTAAAACGGGACCCGTTTACTAAGACTGCCTGTCCGTCTGTCTGTCGGTCAGGAGGCTGTATCTCATGAACCATGATAGCTAGACAGTTGAATTTTTCATGATGTATTTCTGTTGCTGCTAACAACTAATACTAAAAACAGAATTAATTAAATATTTTAAGTGGGGCTCCCATACAACAAACGTAACGTACCTACGTCTAATGCATACATACATACATAAACTCACGCCTTTATTCCCAGAGTGGGGTAGGCAGAGCTACAGAATTACCAATAACTCTAAAAACTTGTTGATAGTTCTGTAACCAAATTTTGCACACTTGTCTTAGGCTAAGATATTTACCAGTGTATTAGTGACAGGTTGCAAGCCCATCGCCTAACAGTACTATACGCCTTTATTCCCTTAGCCGACTCTTACGACATCCACGGGAAGATATGGAGTGGCACTATTCTAACCCGGCAACCACACGGGTATACGTCTAATGTTGTATAGATAATGGTACGGAACGCTTCATGCGCAAGTCCGACTCGCACTTGGCCTGTTTTTTTCTATGTCCAGGAAAAGGTGAATGAGCACACAGACCACCTGATAGTAAATGGAATCTGAGATCCATAGACATTGGTAATCTTAGGACCACAATCGCAAGACTCCATTTATAAAACTGAAAACGCGTTACCAAGGCTAAGGACTAACGATGGAATGGTTGTCTTATCCTGGTACCGCACCGAAACGCAACAATGCGAACACTAATGCTTGGTTTAAAGTATAATTGTAGCGATCCGGAGGGAACCTGCATAAGGCCTTAATACCACTTAAATTACTTATGAGATAACAATTAGTTCGTTGATCCTAGATGCTTAAATGATATCAGGTTATGAGAATCGATTCTCAAAAATCGATATACCATTATCTTTCAAGTAATAAAGATTGTGAATTTGTGACGTTTATTAGCTCAGCTGTCATTACTGTGGCAAAATCCAATGGAATTTTTTTATTTGTTTAATTTGTGGGTATTAACCGTATTTATTATTTATAATTGTAGGTTTGTAATTTAAAATAACTCAGTTTTAATTGTAATAATTAAAATCATTAATATTTTATACTACCACTAAAAATACAAAGTAAATAATTTGGTCATATTGGTTTGTTTATTCGAAGTGTTAAGAAAATCGTTTTTTTTGCTAATTTCCAATAAAAAACTTACCTGGCTTCGGCGCCCTGTCCTGTTCAGCACACACCACCATTTTAAAAAAAACACAACACTTCACTGTTCGAATTTCAAAAATTTAAATTGTTCGCAATTCCAATTTCAAAAAATCATTTAATTGAATTCACAATTCAATTTCGAAAATAATTCGATTTTCGTAGTCGTTATCACTGCACTGCTGTGTAAAGACTAGTCGGTTTTGCATCGGCTCAAGGCAGTGCTAGCAGGAAGCGTGTGCCCGCGCAGGCCACTGTACCAACTGTTTTTATATTACGAACGAGTTGGCTGCGCGCGCGCGTACTATTGATAATGTAAACGGACTTCCTTTTGATGCTTATTTAAATAGTTGATGGTCGAAAGGACAGGTAGGGAGTGATAAGCGAAAAATATATGCTTTCATTGCAATTTAGTGATCAATCTTAAATATATGCACCTCTTAAATAAATGCTCTTAAATATTATGGACCTTGTGCAGAGTCCGTCTGGATCGCTACCACCATCTTTTCCATTAACCTACCGCCAAACAGCAGTGTTCGCATTGTTGTGTTTCGGTTTGGGGATAAGACAGCCGGTGAAATGACTAGCATAGAGGCATTCCGTCTTAGTCCTCAGGGTTGGCAACGCATTTGCAGTCTTCGGATTGCATTGCAGTCTTCAACCTCAGACATCAACCTAGCCACTCGAAATTTAGAGAGAATGTTGCTTAGGTATCCTACGGGTGTACTACTAAGAGGGTATTTTTGGAAATTCTTCGTAGTAGCGGGAAACTATTTCTACGCGTACAAAGTCGCGGGCGTGTTCCGGTAGTTAAAAAAATTAAAAAACCATATGTATTTAACTTAACGGTTATAGAACCTTGTGCAGTGTCCATCTTGATCATTGCCGTACCTCCCAAGCAGCAGTGTTTACATTGATGTATTCCATTATTGTACTCGATGCACAACCTTTAACTTGTCTTAATGTTTCAAGGGCTAGCTGGAAGAGATCCCTTAAAGTTCACTTTTGTACATGTTTTTTTTATTGCATTTTTTTTCTGTATGGTCTATTGTTTACGTACATACATCATGTAAGACAATCGGTGAAATAACTAGCATTGCATTCCAATTTGTTCATCTCATACCCCACTTTACATCAGAGGGGTTATTATGACGTGGCTATGCAATTCTGTTTACGCTGAGAGAAAATGACAGAGCTATATAACTGCCATAGCTCTGTCCCTTACACTCACCGTAAAATGAACTGCATAAAGTCATAATAACCCCCCAGGGCCTCTATTCTAATAAGAACGATATCGTCTTTGACCTTTTATGGTCTTGTTTTTAACACGGCCGCAATTTACTGT
This sequence comes from Acleris laterana, assembly GCA_963966035.1. NCBI lineage: Eukaryota > Metazoa > Arthropoda > Insecta > Lepidoptera > Tortricidae > Acleris > Acleris laterana. The sequence continues at coordinate 997,928 of OZ014443.1, forward strand.
CAAGTAAACAAGAGCTATCAAAACGTTAACAATACGATAGCAAATCAAAGACGATATGGTTTTTACCACCTAGAATACTGGGCCTGGAGGCCTGTGTTCTCGTTTGCCTTTCGTGAGTCCGTGACAACGTTACAATTTACTTATCTCAAAGTGTGTCCAAATACCCATTCATTCCCCGACCTTAAATACAACTATTAATAATCAACATTTTACTTGAAATAATTTGAATAAATAACATGCCGAGTATGTAGAAGGGTTTTGCGTGATTGCTGAGTTATATTAGTGCCACTCCATGTCTTCCCGTGGAATTCGTAAGAGGCGACTAAGGGAATAGAGGCTTGTAGTATTCTTAGGCGATGGGCCTGCAACCTGTCACTAATATATACTGGTAAATATATTAGCCGGTTTGTGCAAAATGTTACAGAATTAACAACACGTTTTTAGAGTTGTTGGTAACTCTGTAGCTCTGCCTACCTCACTCTGGGAATGAAGACGTGAAGGTATGTATGTATGTATGTAAAAATTACAAGTAAGACTAAGATTATCCGACAATGATGTTATTATTATCTTTCGAACTCTTTGGGAGTGATTGATCATTTATGATATATCATTTACTACAAAAATTATAAAAAATCTTTGACGGACGACCAAAAGAAGGTTGTTTGAAATTTAACGTGTTTATTTGTGTATCTATGTAGCTGTGTGTTAGTTTGTAACGACGTAGCTCCCAAATGGATAGAGTAGGTATATTTGTCTCTTAAGAGGATTGTGAACTAAACATTTAAACACAAAATTCGAAAACGTTTCTCTCACCTTGAACCTAGTTCGATGTTTACGATTTTTCTTTTTTTTCCTTTTCAAGAAAATATTTCTTGGAAAATAATAAATTGAACCGTAAATTTTCAATAACTACAACATATTCAAGAATCGTGAAAATTGAACTTGATTTATTTTTATTAGGAGGTAAGAAACGCTATGGTCCGAACAGTCCGAAGCTAAATAAGTACCTATGGATTGTTTTGACAGCTACGCGAATTAAGCATACGTTTACAATCCTCTTAACGCCTAGTTGCGCGACAATCCGCATGTTATTCGATATACATTGCATCGTTGCAATAGCTCTCGGCTCAAAAAATTTTAAACAATCCGTCAATGGATTCGTACAAGCATGCGAGCTATCGATCAATGAAACTAAGCCTTTAAAGACCCCAAGTGGTAACGATCTGGAAACACCGCCGCAACAAAATCGCAGCTGTTCTTTAAAATGTATTTCTAGCAAAGGCATTGCCAAAGAGCAAGCGCGAAAACGTAGCGGTTTCTTTGCAGTACCCTTACCATGAATTACAATTACCGTACTCGCTAGCGAGTCGAATGCCGGTCCCTCGCAGACCTTGCTGTATTATTAATAAGTGCGAGGGACATACCATTCGACTCGTTAGCGAGTACGGTAATTGTAACTCGTGGTAAGGGTACGGGTGTGTTCATATCTTTTCGAGTGCACAACGTGTTTATAAAAGGATAGCAAACATTCAGATAAGGCGAAAAGATGGCGGCGAGGCGGGCGCGTCGTGACGTTTCACTTCAAATCATAGATGTAGTAAAAACATAGACCCCGTGTAGCCAAATGTCAAGCGTGCCACCTTTATCTAAAAGATAAAAAGATAAAAGACATTTATTCAGTAAGTAGGCCGTACGGGCACTTTTACACGTCAAGAATCTACCAGCGCTTCCCAAGAGGAGACACTGCTGAGAAGAAACGCCGCAAGAAACTCAGCAGTCAGTCATTTTTTAAACATATTACAATGGTACTAACTACTTAATCTAGCATTATATAAAGCAATAAATATTAATTTCAATATAATATCAAATAACATGCGAAGATCAGCAGGAAAACATGCCAAAAATCTTACGTGAGAGATAAAGGAAGAAATAGGAGAAAAAAATTACTAAAACCCACATACTCATTATTTGTTTATAACTTATAACACGGTGCAAGATGACCACATAAAATCTTCTGGGTACGATACAGCTTGAAGCCAAAATTATTGATAAACCTCACGTCAATGACTGCAAACTTACGCACACTAATGCAGAGTCACACACTGACACACCTAAAACGTGATACACTTTTGAAATTCAATCGAAAGTGGTCATAATACAGATTACCCTTTTTAACGAAGGGCCATTGTAACAGATGCGAAGATTACTATTCCATTAGCCGTTTTTATACTCCTCTATGGTTTCCTACCTCAATGCTGTAAATACCGTCTACTCGTAGACATAATTCGACGGTAATCATATTAGAAGTGTAACCTATTGATGTTTTAAAAACCGTTATTCCGCTGTTTCGCTTGTCCGAAATCTTCATATGTCCGAAAATTATTATTTTCTGAACCCATTCTCTGAACACTTTTCAAAATGTTAAAAGGAAATACCTACGGAACCCTGTTTATTAGGTTGGGTTAGTTTTGTAACAATCCAAGAAAGTTAAAATGACAAAAATTACAAATTTTGAACAAACGAAAAAGCAAATAAAAGCTTTTCAAACTTAAGATACCTGTAAGTTCCGGGGGCTCTATTCAACATGGTATAGTGTGACAGCACTTAGAAGGTGCTTCGGGTTTGTACTTGTCTCTCGCTCGCTCTCATACGCTCTTATTAAGAGCGAGTGAGAGAGAAGTATAAACCCGAAGCGCCTTCTAGTGCTCATAGAGTGTAACACGGTAACAGATTCTTCCGTTGAAAAGTTAGATAGAAGCGAAATGAATACTTAGTGCTATGCGAGACATAATATCTCTGTTCCTTCAACTACCGCCTCTACAATATTTCTTTTCTTCTTACTCGGCGCCATTACTGTCAAGTAAAAGAGCTATCGTTACGTTGACGATACGATAACACGTCAAAAGCAATATTGTTTTACCGTGTGGAATTGAGACCCTGGTAGTTAAATTGCGCTATAATAACTCTTATTCCACTATTAATTTCACTTCTTTTTCATTTTCATCGGAAAATGCCGACACGAAAGAAGAAGAATCGGAAAATTGAATATCTGAAATATCAAGCTACTTAGCAGATTCCTGAACCTGTGCGCCTATGCCTAACGCACTTGCTATCGCAATGGACTTCAAAATGGAACAATTGTTTTCATTTTATATGCAGACAAGCCTTCGATTTTCAAAATGAAAACGATTACGATTGCGCGTGCGTTAGGCAACAGCTCCTCCCGCTGGAAATTCTACTCGGTAAAACCATATTGATTTTGTAATGTTATCGTATTGCCAACGTTACGATAGCTGTACGGCAGTAATTAAAAAACCATATGATACCATGTCAAAGGTAATGGTTGTACCCAGTAGAAATGGGTTTCTACCCAAGTGAAAACTTTCTGTATCTTATGAACTACTTAATGCATTAGGATACTGCGGGCCCATTCTGGGATCCTAGTGAAAAACGTAATAGGTCACCTGAAGAAGTGAAAAACGGTATAAGTCTAGTATACTCTGTTTTAATATATACCCTTTTTAATTACGACTACGAGTTACGCAATGGACTTCAAAGTAAAACAATTGTTTTCATTTTGTATACAGACATGCCATCGATTTAAAAATGGTAATTATTGCGATTGCGAGTGCGTTAGACGATAGCCCCTCGGGGGTGTTATTCTCCCAAAAACGCGGTCGGACGAATGAAAAAACACTTTTTGTACTCGTCGATTAAAATGTGTGTATTACGATTTCATAGAGAATACTGTAACGTCACTCTTTTCATCGTTGAATAGTCTAGATGTTACTTCCGAAACAACCGAAATAACTATTTCGATACGCTCTAGACAACCGAAATAACTATTTCGATACGCTCTAGACAACCGAAAAAAATTTGAAAATAGAACTTCGGATTTCCATATATGTGTCCTTGTTTAAGGAGCCTCGATCCGATACAAAATTGCCAATCTGTGTCGTTTCGGAACGTAGCAGCGTCGCATCATCTGTCAAAAATCTACTTTTAGTTTTCTTATATACTCGTATTAATGACTTACATTATTAATTTTAATGAACTCGTACAAAAAGTATTGTTCACAATAGTGTCATAATTAAGCTTTTTAATCTCGTACCTTACTTAGGCCACGTACTCGACTAAAAAGCTCTCTATTATAACACGATTACGAAAAATACTATTTTAGCGCGTGTATTTTCAATTTCTCAGCATGGCTTCTGTCAATGAGATTGAACGTATAAGGCTGCCTAATTGAGAATGCACGTGCTAAAATTTGTTTTGTTGGCGCTGACGACGGGACTACTTAAACTCGTCGCTGCGACATTCGTTCGCTCGACCGAGCGCGTTTTTAAGAGAATCACACCCCAGTATCAAAGTACAAGATTGACAGATGACAGAAGTAAGATTAGATATACTTGTCTATTTTTAAGGCAAACTATGACAATAAAACGTTTTATCAAATATCAAAACAAATTTGATTTTTAATCGAAGTAGGTAAGTACATTTTTTAAGCACACCCTGAGTACACATGTGGTGAATAATCCTTTACCATCGTTTTTAGTCGGAAAAGTTCCTATTAATCTTGCTTTTTCAATTGGCTCATTGATAGATACTAAAGCTAAGTGAGAAAGCAAGATAAATACGAACTTATCCGACAAAAAACGATGGGATAGGATTATTCATACGTATGTTGAGTAATGCATTTATTTCGCAGTTCTAAATTAACAAAACAAACGAACAGTTTTGTGAATTATTTGTATATTCCGGAAATACGAAAAAAATAACACGATCTCTTTTGCGGTATTTTCATATTTTGAAAAAACAATTTAAAAAATCCAAGCAAGTTCTATATTAAGCAATTATTTAAAATAACTAAGTAACTCCCTGGCATAACGCTTGTGCCGTCAAAATTAAGTGCCGTATTAATAAACTCGTCTTGGCTGAGATGCCTGTCACAAGATACGTCAGAGTAAACGTCAAACCATAGAACACTGTCATTTTTGACGCATCTCGAGACGAGCATTTGAGTTGAGACTAGTTTATTAATACGGACCTAAGTCAATGTAACAAGAGAGGTTGCCAATTGCCAATGAACCGTGTCGGAACTCTATCAAGATGGACGCTAACCTCGCTCGAACCCGCGATGTCAACGCAGGGCCGACTATAACTACACGACCATGAGGTTCGGAGTAAAGAAAAACTAAAAACTAAACTAAATTTAGAACAAAGGAAGTTCATAGAATGTTTTTTTTATGAATTTACCAAGTGCGTTAGTTATTTCGTTTATTTATTAAAATAAGTTTCTGCCAAAAAAAACATTTTTGGAATAAGTTTTAATTGCCGACTGTATTTTTTTTTGCACAGTCATCATCTACTCATCAAGACAATTCTAATAAGCTCTAACACGACGGGTTTATCATGTGTAAATTAGGAGATCCTATGGCCACCCTAAGTCTCCATCATCAAACCAGCTCGATGGTACTATATTATAATTGTACTGTCATAAGAATTAAAGGCGTATGCAAATTTTTAACTTCATCGGACACCGGAAAGTGGGTCAAATGTAACTTGCAAGATTTGACCCTTACATACATACATTGTGTAAGTTAAATAAAAGCTTGTAAAAATGCAAAAGGATGTGATACAGATTGCATTCTGAGCACGCTATTTGAAGCAACACCAGACATTCCGCTGAATGTCCCACAGACGCAGGTACCTATTTGGCTGCGGCTCCACTGAGGCGGAGATGAGCAGAGTGGAGAGGAGCTGTGCCCATATTAACCATTAGAATCTAAACTAACGTGCGCAAGGCGCGCTCGACGTGACGATGAATGCGCCTTCTATTGGCTAATATTGGCACAGCTTTGCTCTGCTTCGCTCGCCTTCGCCTCAGTGGAGCCGCAGCCTTAGGTACAGTCGACCAATTTGATTTCTAGGCCACTATGAACTTTGTCAACGTGACGTTGTCAACCAAATCATAGGAAGTCTCTTACTGTTTTACTTTGGCATAGGGAAGACAAACGAGCACACAGGCCACCTGATGGTAAGTGGAAACTGTGACCCATAGATACAGTATGTAAACTTACTAAAACCATTTATTTGAACCCGAGCATGTCTAGGCGATAGATAAGGTTGGGGTATATAAATTATTGAAATCTTAGCACTTTTTCAAATTTAAATAAAGAATGCACTGAATGCAAGTTCAATAATCTGTTACGATGAAAACATTACATACGGGTCTTATAATGGGCACTGAACAACGATGTAAACATAACACTTGGGATGATACTTTTAGGGTTAACCGACTTTGAAAAAGGTGAGATGTTATAATTTTTATGCAATGATAAAATTAAAAAAAATCTACACACACTAGCAAAAAATGTGGTAAAAGACTTAACTCAACTAGCCTAGCAACTGGTTGAAAGAGATGGTTTTAGTAAGTTTACATACCGTATTTGCATTCAAGACTGCAATGCAATCCTAAGACTGCAAATGCGTTGCCAACCCTGAGGACTAAGATGGAATGCCTCTATGCTAGTCATTTCACCGGCTGTCTCATCCCCAAACCGGAACACAACAATACAAACACTGTTGTTTGGCGGTAGGTTAATGGATAAGATGGTGGTAGCGATCCGGACGGACCCTGCACAAGGTCCTACCACCCGCAAGCACCGATTGGTTGTCAACGTCACTTTAACATAGTTTATATTAATATAGTCCACAGTGGCCTAGAAATTAAATTGGTTGACTATACTTACTTCCCGTTGACCTAGAATTTAGTAAGAAACAATGTCTTATCTATTGCACAAATACAAGGAAAAGTCCGAAAACTTCTTAGCGTGTCGACCGCGACGCCATGTCATATATGCGCTGACCAATAATCTGCCACGCGAACGGCATTGCTAGTGGCATGATAATAAGGTCTTGCCGCGCGTCATATAGGTCGTGCAGTCCGAAAACTGTAAATGTTTAACTAACGTTTTTTAAGGATGGATGAAAGAAGATTGACGAAAGAGATATACAGATCGAAAGTGAGTGGACGGGTCGGAAGGGGCCGCCCTAGGCGTACTTTTTCGAGTCACATCGGTGAAATACTGGAAAAGGGCCGAATCTTAAGTACCCGAAACCGACGTGCGTGCATGACTCGATGTATGAATGTGGAAGAAGCGAAAGTTTGTCAAGATCGTAGCAAGTGGAAAGAAGTGGTCTCTGCCTACCCCTCTGGGAAACAGGCGTGATTTAATGTATGTAAAATAAATAAAATAAAAATAAAAAGCCCATTTTATTCCAACACCAAAAGTAATAAATTAAAGATAATAAAAAAATTACATTCCTTATAAAACTAATTTGGATTGGACCCCTCTCGGGTAAAGGCCTCTAAGGAGGACTTTTAAGACCTTTTAATGTATGTATGTAAGGTTTTTTATTTCGATTACGTACATACAAGTTTGGACGGAACCCTCGGTGCGCGAGCCCGACTCGTACTTGACTATTTTTCTATCTTAAGTTAGATTATTTCAAGCGTCTCCTTATTTTGCTTCAAGACAAATCCACCCTTCACGCCTGTCGGAATAATTAGACCGATTAACTCCCTTGAAACTAAATCCAGTGATAAACGATCCAACTGAGCCGTTTGAAATACTTGGCTTGAGTAAAGTTGAAAGATTCTTTACTTAATACAGTCGGATTAACTACGCTTTTATGGGTTCCGTAGATGAACAATGAACCCTTATAGTATTCATATGTCCATTTGTCCGTCTTTATTACAGTCGTTATTCAAAGGTTGTCCCGGAAAATTAAAAAACGAGTTCTACGCGGACACAGGCTCATATATTAACTAACTAGCTTTTGCCAGCGACTCCGTCCGCGTAGAAGTCATTTATCGCTGCTCCCTCGAGAACTGTAAATTTTTCCAAGATAAACTATCCTGTCCTATTCCAAGACCTAACTTATACTCGTATGTATACCAACCGTTCAGAGGTTGAAGCGTGATTGAGTAGGAAACATCCAAACTTTCACGTTTATAATATTATAATAAGATAAGATAAGATAAATTGTGGTAGATCCTTGTGCAGAGCCCGTCCAGATCGCTTCCAAAATCTTACTCTTTAACCTACTACTAAGCAGCAGTGTTCGCATTGTTGTGTTCCGGTGTGCGGATAACACGCTCGGTGAAATTACTAGCATAGAGACATTCCATCTTAGTCCTCAGGGTTGACGATGACACAGCTGATACTAGCCATAAAAAAATGAATGTGAAAGTATGTCATCATGTTTTAATATTTGATTTACCTTTTAATGAAATTAAGGCACCTTGTGTTCTGGAATAAGACAAGGAATACTTTTGTTTGTCTTTTATATAATTAAAATTACAAGCTGTATCCTCAGTAAAATAAATAGTCAGTAATAAAAGTAAAAGTACGCAATTACCAATTTCATTTTTTTTTAAATTAATAACTCGGCTCTCAGATCAGGAAAACATTAATTGTCTCAGTTATAGTTAAGTAATAAATTCAATTATTACAAGGAAATATTAATGTTTAATATCTTCATAACCTTAGTCAGTGCATTGTTCTGCTACAAGCATAGGTACTCTTCTCTTGAAGGCCGGCGACGCATCTGCGATTTCTCTCCTGTTAGTTTTACAATAATTAATTAGTACCTAATTATTTTTTAATTAACAAATTATATATTAAACGTTTACAGATTTACAGATCAAGACCAGTGGGTTTATTGCCTAACGCAATCGCAATCGTTTTCATTTTGAAAATCGAAGGCTGGTCTGCATACAAAATGAAAACAATTATTCCGCTTTGAAGTCGATTGCGATTGCGAGTGAGTTGTTAGTAGGGAATTTGGTCCCGGGATCCGAGTGTCGGGATCCCGGGATCCCGTGCGTATTCTAGTCCCGAAATTTTCGGGATTAAATTTTACATATCACGAGATTTTCGGGATTAACAAAAAATATTAAAAATTATCTGCCTACCCCGCTCTGGGAATAAAGACGTGAGTTTATGTATGTATGTACTATGCTCGCATTAAGTTTTTGAATGCCTCGTTAGAAAAATTGCAATTTTGCTGTTTTATTACAGGTAAAGTAAGACTAAATAAGACAGTTTGGCGGCAAATTATGTACATCAAGGAAACTATGTTTATAGCTTTATCTTAGAACTTGAAATGAGGGTCTGAGTATGAAAATTTAGGGGTCCTAGCACTAGGTATAGTAACGGTATGAAAAGGTTCGTCAGTTTTGGACCTTAACAGCATTCATATAGAGTCTTTTGCTTTGCTTTCACTAACGTGGTTATTTTTATGACACTTTTATGATTTAAAACCCGTTTACATTACAATACAAAAAAATGCACAGAAACCGTACAATTAAAAATATCACAGGTAAACAATACGCGGTCTTACCGCCGATTAGCGACCTCTTCCAAACAACCTTAGTAGCGATATGGAGTCAAATTAAAATTTTAGTGTCATATAAATATCTAAAATCATAGTAATTTATCCGGGTAATTTCAATGCTTTAGTTGACAACAATTTCTTCAATGCTAACCTATTTTAACAACTTAATTAAAACAGACGTGATATGTATATTTTAACGTTCAGGGAAACTTCCTGACATTTGTCATCCTTCTATATCCTTATATGGGTGTAGGCCACATACAGGATAATGTGACAGTCGGATGCGACAGGAAAATATTATTAGGAGCGGCATTGCTTACTTCCGGTACTTTGTTGCTTAGAAATGGAGGAAGGTAGGACACAAAACGACACGTGTAATGATGTGTAATGTACACGTGTATTTTCTTAGCGGCAGAGACCAACATAATTTGGCTTCTGAATTGGTTGAATGTGCTTGTTATTGGAGTTCAAAATATGGTGGTTAATTTTTATTGGGAAGTCTTTAATGTTCTTGTTTCCAAAATTAATTAATATAACCATTAAACTACTTACCTGTAGAAAAAGTGAAATATAATATTTTAGACTTCAATATTGATTAACGTAAAATTTTCATGGCACCCGGTAATGGTAGCAAAAGAAGAATTACATTTGAATATTTTATGAATACTGACGTTTATTTTCATTTTAATTATGCTGCAGCAAATTTTATAATATTTATACTATACTGGTACTTAAAGAGGTTTATATTCTAAATAATGTCTTAAAAGATAAAAAAAGATAAAAGACATTTATTCAGTAAGTAGGCCGTACGGGCACTTTTACACGTCAAGAATCTTAAAACATTAATACTCATTTTTCATTCGAAAAATAATATATGCCAAAGAGGTATTAATTGTCCATTTAATTGATACACCAAATAGATATTAGCGAGAGTGAAAAGGTCATTCAGACATTTTAAATTGATATATTTTATAACAGAAGTTGAAGATTAACAGCAAAATTCATGGAGCAAATTTTAGTTATTCATTCAAACCCTTAATACATTTTTAGCGTTTTTTTATGTTTATAAAAATAAAGATTCAAAATAGTAATAAATGTATTTGTTTGTATTGGTTTTTCTGCAAACCGTACTCTGCCATGAAAGTTGAACGTTGATACCGATATTTATTGATCAGGCACTAAATTCATTCCTTAGACATTCATTTTATCATTCTCACTAGATAATAGCAGTGCCATGGAAAGCAAATAGTAAAAGCTGACACATCTGCGGATATCGACTCTGGAAAACAAGAAAAGTTTAATTATCACTAAACATACAGGGTGTCCCAGAAACCGACGTCAACCCGCCTAGGGGACGATAGAGCAGCTCATATGCTACAGAATTGTTATTAGGTTCCGAGATATTGATCATTTTAATCGGTTTTTTTGTCATTTTTAAATCGATTGCTTATGAGCTGCTCTATCAGCCCTAAGCGGGTTGACGTCAGTTTCTGGGACACCCTGTATATTATGTATTTTTAACTAAATTCTTACGTAGACATATTGTATAGAGACTCTTAATTAATTTCATAAGCGAAGACGAGTGTTTTATTTATAAATGTTCCAGGAAGCGTATTTCTTTTGTGCAAGGAATTACAAAATGTATAATGCATATATATAATATGCACAAATTAATTCGTGTAATTAAGGATTTTCCGATTTGAAATGGAATTAATATGAATTTGAATATAAAAATAAGCATAGGTACTATTTCAAAAATAGTTGCTATAATAAAGGGTCTTGTTTCCCCGAACAACCTTTGGGCGAAAGTGTGTCTGTCTGTCTGTCTGTCTGTCTGTTACCTCGTTACGCTTAAACCACTGAACCGATTTATATTAAATTTGGTATAGAGATAGTTTGAGTCCTGGACTTGGTGCTAAAGGTCAACTGTGACTTGACTATCAAATATTCTTAAAGAGTATTCAACCATAGACATTAACATATACTTGGGAGCAAAAAAATCGAGCCACTTAGTACTGGATTTCCATATAAAGTGGTTCTATTTTTTTGCTCCCATATGTTAATGTCTATGGTTAAATACTCTTTAAGAATAATTGATAGTCAAGTCACAGTTGGCCTTTAGCACAAAGTGCTAGTTTCTAAGCAGGAGTAAATATTGTAAACAAAGTAATTCATGGACATAATGTTAAAAAAAAACTCAAATGGGTAATAAAACCAAACAAACGAACGCTCTAACACTTGACAAGGAAAATTATGATGGGCTAGAACTGGTTTATAATTGTTCTCTTTCCTCGTTTTCCCCGTTTTATTAAATTAAACGATAAAAGAGATAAAACAACATACATGTTTAAACGTAAGTTAATACACACAACGTTAGTATCGTTACCTAGAAGCCATAGCGTAAGCCTACTTAGAGCATAGTTTGGGACTAGGGCAATTGGTGTGACATTGACCTCGGTTTTTTTTTTTACATTTGCCCTTTTCAGGGATTGATTCCAGGACCACTAGCTTTCTAGAGAGAGCCACTACAGACTAGGCTACAATAAAAGATAAAAGATAAAAACATTTATTCAGTAAGTAGGCCGCACGGGCACTAGGGTGTGTAATTTTTTTCAAAGTGTGAAATTCGAAACGTAATACCATAAATAATATGCTTTTTGAAGTGTAATTAAGATTTGCATTTACAGATTTAAGATTTATTGGTACTCTTGGCTCGCTCATTGACCTTGAAGTTTGGTAAAATTGGCATAATACGAGGTTTGCTAAGTCTGTTTTTTTTATTTACTGTATAATTAATACACAAACTATATTTAATGTTTGTCTTGTTTAAGAAAAACATAAAAAGTTGTCTTGTTTTGATGTAATCAATCAATTCACATGTCTCCTAACGCACGCAGTTAAAACGTTTAATGATAAGAATGCTTGTTTGATTATTTTGTGCTATTAATGTAATTTCCCAAGTTAAAAAGTTATTTGTTGGATACAAACCCGATTTATTGGTGTTATAAGAGTGTGTTATATTAGGAACTCAAATATTCATTTTAAGGTCTTAGTATGGAGATCTAAAAACTTTACCTCAATTGAGTGAGCCAAAGATGTCTAAAAAAACCTATTTTTTTACTTTATTTTGTTATTTTAGATCTCAATACATCTTTTGATTTCTATGAGATGAACAAAAAAACAAAGTTTTTTTTTTCCCATACTAAGGTGACACACCCTAACGGGCACTTTTACACGTCAAGAATTTACCAGCACTTCCCAAGGGGAGAAACTGCTGAGAAGAAACGCCGCAAGAAACTCAGCAGTCAGTATTTTTTTCAATGAATACAATACACTCTCAATTGATATTTCGTAAAGCAAAGGTGCCCTTGACATTATCTGAAGTATGAGATTACCAAGCTGACACGTGCCGACGTCAACCACTTGAAGTGCAGCCTGTACCAAGACACAATCTGAGTAGGTACTCTCTTTTAAAACTTTGCTTCAAGTCGGTTTGATTGGCGTGCCTGATTAAACGGTGTTACATACATAATGCCTTCACGCCTGTCTCCCAGTGGGGTAGGCAGAGACTATCGAACGCCAGGTGCACCAATCTAAACACACAACTTCTGCTTCCTCTACATTCATCAACCTCTTCATGCACTTACGTCGGTTATGGCTGCATTTGATTTGATTTGGCCCTAATTCAGTTCATCTTGAATCTGATCACTGTATATGCGTTTAGAGCGTCCCCTACCGACATCTCCACTCATTCTCGCTCGCCATACTTCTTTCTTATCTCTCCTTTCATATTTCCTTTCTAAAATGACCAAACCATCTTAGCATACCCTTTTCGTCACTACATCTTCTTTCAATACACATCGCATCGTGACCAAGGACCGGAAAACCCCTTCATTCGCTTAGCGCTTTCGATTCAAAAGCCTACACATTGGCTAACCGTACAACGGATAGCCCTATCGATTGTGTTGCCGTATCGTTAGGACTACCTTTTCGAATAAGGTTACCGCTTCCATTGCGCTTGTTGTCCGACAAGGTGTTGGCAGCTTGAATAAACAGCGTATCAATAGGGTTGGGTTAATCCTGATTGTGGTCTCTTTCTCACCAGCGCATTCGGGCGACACTGTATAACGTATTGTTGAATTGTTAAAGTTTAGGTTTTATATAATAATTATGGTCTTATTACATTATAAAATAAAATAATATAAATAATAATATAAAATAAATATATATATCCTACTAATATTATAAAAGCGAGAGTTGTGTGTGTGTGTGTGTGTGTGTGTGTGTGTGTGTGTGTGTGTGTGTGTGTGTGTGTGTGTGTGTGTGTGTGTGTGTGTGTGTGTGTGTGTGTGTGTGTGTGTGTGCGTGTGTGTAATTTCGATGAAATTTGGAATGGAGATAGCTTATACCCTGGATTAACTCATAGGTTACTTTTCATCACGGAAAATTTTAAAGTTCTCGAGGGCATAACGATAATCGAAATCTAAGCGGACGAAGTCGCGGGCAGAAGCTAGTAAATAATAAACTCGCGTTACTCGCGTCAAAGTGGCCCGGGGGTTCCGTAAACGAAGCGAAAAATAAAGTCCAGTATAAAATAAACTGACACGAGTTCTTTGTGGGTATTAGTTTATTTATGTTACTGGACATTGGAACGAACCCAAATGAGGCAAACTATAATAGTAGACTTCTTATAGGTTTTCCTGTAATATAAAGGAGTAATATTTTTCTATATTTTTTTCAAAATTTTAGGCCCCGTACCCAGTAGTTTCGGAGATAAGGGGGAATGGTTAATCTTCACCTATTTTCTTAAATAACTTCAAACCTATTTACCTTAAAATTATAAAAAGTACTAGCTTTCGCCGGCGACTCCGTCCGCGTAGAAGTCGTTTATCGCTGCTCCCTCGGGAACTGGCCCATTTTCCGGGATAAAAAGTAGCCTGTGTTAATCCAGGGTATAAGGTATAAGCTATCATCACTCCAAATTTCATCCAAATCCGTCCACCCGTTGCAGCGTGAAGGAGCAACATACACACACACACACACACACACACACAAACTTTCGCATTTATAATATTAGTAGGATATACCTATTTGAGATTCTAACTACCATACTTCGAACTACCTTTTACCATATGTATAAGAATAACATTAATAACTTAGTTTTTTGACAACTTGATTATTTAATTTAAATAAAGGTTTTCGATTAACATTTACTTACATAGGTATAGGTACTCTACTTACCTTCTGATTTATGTCCAAGAATTAGTATTTTAAATTAATAGCACATCACAGATAAGTATCTATCTGTTCTGTGTTAATAGGATGAGTAAATATGATATAGGTAGGTACGTACCTTTAATTTATTCTGGCATAGTTCACAGGTGCTCGTGTTAGATGATTTATCATATTTAAAATATCGATGCACGGCGTCCTTTTTTATTGGAGCCATATTGGATGGTAGGGTAAACGTAACAGTGAATGAACCCTTAAGGAGAATTTCGTCTTTAAATATTTTTTTTAATAAAATGGAAGTTGTTACCAACAAATATAAATGTCGTTATCAATCAATCAAGTATACTAGTTTGCTTCTATAACGTTTGTTTTACAATAACATTGCTTAATTTTAAGTTATAGCTATTTTAAGCCGCAAACACTCCAAAACACCAGTGATTGAACATAGAAACACCAGCAAATGAACAAATGAAACCAGTGAATGAACAATGTTTAATTGTTGATTATGTTTTATCCTTCTTTTAAATTGATTTATAAAAATGTTATTTTACTACTTAGTGTTGATTGACGTGCAACTTTCCCGCCTGAAAACGCTGTAGGTATAATAGGTTATTTTCAAATAACGATAGTTCAATAACTGGCTCTTAAATTTTATGCTAAGCCAATAAATGAACCAGTCACATTGGTGGTAGTTTATTTACTGGAAATAATAAACCAGTAAATGAACGAACATTTTAAGCATTTAAGAGTTTGTTCGAATACTGGCCACATGAAGGACAAGCCACTAACAGCTATGTTTCTGAAAAAGAAACTCTAATAGAACAACGAAAACTCACAATACTGTAAAATAAGTAATTCACGCGGTTCTAGTAAATGAACACCGTCGTTCATTCATTAGTTTTAGTGGTTTCTGTGATCCAGTTATAAAACATTTGGCCAAAAATGGCAATTTGAAACAAAAACACTTGATATGGCTTGTAAATAGAAAAAATATATCCTTAAGACTTAAAATAAACACACACTACGGATCTCAGTTGTGTGGAATAAGAACAATATCACTTCAAACACAAGATAACTTACCCGTCTGCTAACTACTGCCCCATACAACGAAAACACGTCTGCGACACGTCAACTTTAGATGTCCGCCATGGTTCAACTAAAGCAACTGAGTTGAATTTAATGTTACCATGATGTTACTAGTAAAGATGCCAATCAAAAAAAAATACTTTGTAGGGTAGAAATTAAAAGAACCCTTGATTTACGAAAAACGGCTCATTTTGTTCATTCACTAGCACTGTTCATTCACTGGTACGCTTACCCTATCACACTTTAAACTTTATCAGTTTATCACTGACCACTTTTATGTTAAGTACTTGAACTTGAGCGAGAGGCTTGCATTACAAATGACGAAACAATGAATAACATTACGTTAATAGGTAAACAAACACCCCGTGCCGGCCGTGTGCCGATTTGCCGAACAGCCCGAAATCGACCGAAGTCACCGGAATCTAACTCGCTCGCTCACAAATTTATTACTTACTGTTCAAAAATCAAAACAAAGTATAAAATACAAATAAAATATTGAAGATTTTGCGTGAATGGCAACGGCTTAAGGTTTACTATTGTTTGTCGTGGCGATCATGTGCAGCTCGTCTCGCCGCTTGCGCCTACCGACTGCTAGCCTTTCTATTGTTAAGTTATGCAATAATAAGTCGTAGGAATTAGGCGCATAGATTGAAATAGCTTGACATCTTTCAAAACCTCTTTAAAAGCGGCAAGCGTTTTAAGGGTTTTT
Organism: Acleris laterana; assembly: GCA_963966035.1. Classification (NCBI taxonomy): domain Eukaryota; kingdom Metazoa; phylum Arthropoda; class Insecta; order Lepidoptera; family Tortricidae; genus Acleris; species Acleris laterana. The sequence goes on from OZ014443.1 coordinate 1,014,357, forward strand.
GATACCGGTAAGTCTGCAAGCGAAAAGCCGAATCAATCGTTTCAATTGATTAGCCTTTTATTACGGCTAGCCGACGATACGCTTGCCGCACTGATGGGGTTTTTAAAAACAAGCCTATCGAATACCCCATCAAAAGTGTATTTTAACGGATACCGGTTCCGGTCCTTGATCGTGACATACATACATAAACTCACGCCTTCTTTCCCAGAAGGTAGGCAGAGCTACAGAATTACCCACAACTCTAAAAAGTTGTTGATAATTCTGTAACCATATTATGCACAATTAGGCTGAGATGTTTACCAGCGTATTAATGACAGGTTACGAGCTCATCGCCTAACAGTACTACAAGCCTTTATTCCCTTAGGCGCCTCTTACGACATCCAAGGGAAGACATGGATACGCACTATTCTAACCCAGCAACCACACGGTTCGGATCGCATCGTTAATGACATCAATGACAGTTATTAACGTTATAAATATTCCAGTTATTTTCACAAATATCCATACCCCATCAGGGATGTGGGTCGTGCTCTCGCGTTAGATATCGGCCGCTATAATCGGCAGCTCGTTTGGTTTTATAACCCTGACGTGATTCTGCGTTGGAGGGGCTATGGGGTTCCGCGGAGAATTGGTGTAGGTTGAGCTTGGTCAAAGGTTCCAGGTCGGGTCACTACCAACTTAGCTAACCACTATGTATGTATGTATGTAAACTCTTTATTGCACAAAAAAAAAACAATTACAAGTAAATTCGTACATAAACTTAAGATTAACATGTACAAAGGCGAACTTATCCCTACCTACTACCTACCTACCATCTCAGTAAAGTGTAAATAATTCTGATACTGCTGAGATGGTTCAAAAGTACAGTCGCGGATCGAAAAGGTTGACCAGTTTTCAAATAAATTAATTTACGCGTTGCAAGCACATGTTACCTTTTTAAACTGTGTAACAGACGAGAGAAATAATATTATTATTTAAGTTCGTCCTAAATCAGTCGACGACATAGAGATTTATCCACATTTTCTCTTATTGCATTGTAATGAATGACTATACAAAGTAAAGTAATTTATTTTTATTTTACATCGGTGTGGTTATATTGAAAAGTAATAAAGAAAAACTTAAAAATAACAATAACCAGCCAAGTGCGATTCAGAAACGCTCGGCTTTTGTTACTCATTTACAGACCTAGGAATATTCGGGGCAAAATTAAATAACGGCTATGGATTGCCTATATCGATAAACTCAATTATCGATGCTTTTCCCATATATTAGTGATCGCTCCAAGTTTTGTTTGTAAAAATAAAATTTGATTGAAAGTATCCAATGAAACAAAATAGCAAAATAATTCTGGTTATTCTTTATCTTAAAAGGATTTTTTAACCTTCACTCATCATCATCATAATTTATATATTTTTTCCGTATTGTGAATTTCAGAATGACTGTCCCATTTACGATTGTTAAAATAAACGACTAGAATTTGTTAGGAGTAAAAACCATGTGACGATGATGAGTGAAGGTTATAAATCCTTTTAAAATAAAAAATGACCAGAACTATGTTGCTATTTGGTTTAATTTGCATACTTTAAAAAATAAACTATTTTACAATCTAAACTTGGAGCGATCACTAGTATATCGACGCTTGAAAGGCGAAATGGGATAAGCGACCAAATAGTAACTTTACAGGAGAGCCAAAAAATGGCACAGATTTTTGAAAAAAAATCACTATAATTTACTTTATAAGCCGATTTTCAAAATTCAACTTTGTACATGATCATGATGGTGTTTTCTATATACTGTGCTCAATAAATTACCCACAAAGGTATTATTTTAGGATTTAGTGTAGCTTACGCAAATTGATCTCAAAAACTGCAGGAGGTAAAATTATCTAACCAAAAATTGTGGTGAAAAATGAATCAAGTAAAAATGTCTAACCGGAAAAAGATTTGAAAGATAATTAGGAAAAACTATCTAAACGCAAAACATTTCAAATTTAAGAACAATGTTAAATTATATAAAAGTCATTTTTAGCCAGAAATTAAATCAAGACAAATAATCTAACTGCTATGAGCAACAATTTTAAACTTCAAAATATTTTATCTAAGCTAAAATTTAACCCTCATAATTTTATTCTCCACAATTTTGGTGGTGATTTATTACACCACCAAAATTCAAGATATTGATAAAAAGAGTAAATATAACAACTGTTACGAATATTAATGGGTCTTTAATAAAAATTATCTGAAAAAATCCAAATGACTAAACAAATATAGGTAGGTACTTCAACTATTTGAAATAAAAATAAACAAATAAAGTTACTAAACAATTATCAGAGATCAAAAAAAAGTTACAGTCAAACTATTTGTCGACAAACTTTTTTGTACTAAAAACTCTAATACTTAGAGTAACTTTAGAATTAGCGACAGTAAGTAGTTTAAAAATGATTGCAGGAAAAACAGGATAAGCGACATTACTCTCGAAACTCATACCAAGTAAAAGGCTATAACCTACAATAGTGCGGATAAAGACGTTTAGGTTATTTGATCTAAGGCATTTTTTGTATTTCTGTAGATATAGGTAAAATGATATAAAGGAAATAAAATTAAGTTTTACGATGAAGTAATAAAATATAACCGACACATAAAATGAAAGTTGTAAAAAAGACAAACAGTCTAAGTAACATTTTGTAAAAAAACATTTTATCTAATCTCCAATATTCAAAAACCTGTAAAAAAGAAGTCGCTTAGTAACAAAATTAGATCGGTGTTTCTAAAAATCACCGATGGAATAAGCGACACAAAAGTCGTCATACGGGCGCGAGACCCAGCTCATGCGACGCAGAAAAATCTGCTGATTTTAACGATGCATATAACTCAATATCACAAAAAATGTCGCTTATCCCATTTCGCCTTTCAAGCGTCGAATGGGAAAAGCATCGATAGTTAAGTTTATCGATATAGGCAATCCCTAGCTGTCATTTAGTTTTGCCCCGTATATTCCTAGGTCTGCTCATTTATCTCTGGCTCCATATGCGATATTGGTATACTAAGTCGTGTAGATATTCCCTAAAGTCGTGTAGATATTCCCTAAAGTCGTGTAGATATTCCCTAAAATCCTAGGAACTCCTACCGAAGACATGCATAATACATTATTATGACCGCTTTAGTCCGGAAACAGTCGCGCCACCTGCTGCTTGGAGTTTCAAACTCCGCCAGCCAATTTGTGTGGAAAAGTTTAAATTTAATGTTTTAACGTGGATTTAACAATGTTAGTTACTATTATTTTTGGGTATATTATATGATATTATAATATAATTTTAACAAACCTGACTCACTGACCTAGAAAGAAAATTTGGTAGGGTAGGGTGGGTACGATTGAAACGGGTCATGATTGAAACAACTCAAATTTCTCGGAAACCGTTACACCTACCAGCGCACTGTGGGACGAAAATCGGCTCTAGAGGACATAGAAATCGAAGTTCTCATTTTTATGATTTTTTGATTGGGATTGGTTTCATTTGCAGTTATAATGCTAAAATATTATTTTGGTTGGATTGTGTTTGGAAACTGATGAGTTATAATTTTTTTCCTTAAAATTTGTATGGGACGGCATGAAAAAGTCCAAATATCTCTGAAACCGCAAGAGAAACCGTTATATCCTCGCAGATGGTAATAAAAATAATTATTTGTGATTTTTTGGCGTAGTGCATATTTCAGTCATAGCTGCGGTTTTTTTCCATAATGTGACTAAAATAAACACAATACATAATATTTTTTATTAGGGTAATATATCTAACGAATGCTCTATATCGGACTCATTTTGATATAGATCACACGGATCTGAAACCTCTTGTTCCAGTTCGACTTCCTGAACCGAAAATAAAGACCTAGTTTCGGCAAAAAATGCCTGCCTTTTCTTCTTATCCAGACTAGGTCTTATTGCCGTAATATGAGGATCGGAGGATAATAGAAGCATATTCAGTATATCCTCGTTACAAGCTTGCCTACTCCTTTTCCTAGAATTATGCTCCCTGAACCTCCTAAAATCTTTATTTCGAGCTTCGGAAGCCTCTTCCGAGAGACTTCCGATAGGAACAATGGCGTTGCTGGCGATAATGTCTGCTCCATGAATCAATAGCTTATGCACAGTTGACGGCATATAATACCAATCATACATTGCTACGAACTTTTGAGCACTCTTAAAGGCATATTCCTTAAATTTCATAACATCAATTTCTTCTCCAGATGTTATTGCTTGCAGTATTACAGCAAATCTGCGAACAAGTTCTTCATCCAATCCAGTTATTGCTGCAGTTTTTTCAGGAAACTCGAAGAACCTTCTTGCTGTATTGCCATCGTTTGTGGTACCCGATCCCTGCTTTACATTATCGATCAAAAGGTTGAGCTCTTCCTTGAATCGGTCTTGAACAACTTTTTTCGTCTCGTTCATTATTTTTTTGAGTTCCTCGCCTTTTGCAGCCCATTTTTTAATTCTCAGTCTGTAAGAAATGTGTAAAAGGCACTCCATTGAATTTATACGAGCATGTAGTGAAGATAACCCGAATTCATATAATTCTGTCGAAATCTGCTTCACTACAACTGAATCTAACTTATTCATTTCGGTAGGCTTAGCCAAACACAAGTAACACGTAGCATTTGACTTAGCTTCCGATAGATAAGTACAAATTTTACCATCTATCATGGTCATCTTCAAAAGGTGTTTTATTTTAGCTGTATTAAGCCGTAGGAAGTAGAGCCTTAATTTCTTCTTCGAACTTTGATTTTAACTCCAAAACTACGGCTTTACTTTCCTTAACAAAACGGAACATCAATGGGCGACAATAAGACGGTGAGCAGGGTTTTGGATTCGTCCATAAAATGTCCTCACCACAAACCAATTTGAGTGGTGCTAATGATGCCATGAATATGCTCGAGTCATCGTTTTCGCCATCCATTTTTTGTTTATATTTGCTCTGGCTGGATGCACCATCAAAACCCCATTTCGATATCAGCGTCAACTCTTTGTCTTCAATATTAGATGGTAATTCTTTTAGAATCCTCTGCGTAGTTAAATCCAGTAAAGCTTGAAGTTTAATTTGAGCTGATGAATCCGTTATGGTTATAGCGGATTTCGGAGGGTAACTTTGTAATTTCGCTGACTGAATCTTGTAGTATGATGGATAAAGATCTTCGGCTCCTTCTTGAATAGCTGACTCCCTTAAGGTCATGTATTGCCATTTAGTCAGCTTTAATGCCACGTAAAGACCGAGTGCCTTATCTGGTGAATATGTAACTGAAGTATTTGATTTCTTGATCATTTTTTGTATATTTGCTGCTGCTTCAGAATTTTTGAGCATGTACTCAATTACGGATGCTATATCTTCACGCCCATCTTCTTTCAAGAGTTTTGCCGCTGCATATGTTAATTCAGTTGAGTCTTCTCCTGTATAACTGTCGAATCTTCTCTTTTTTTGCTTGATTGATAGTTCTTCAAATGGTTTTCTGGATCGAATGGTCATTGTTCCAGTTGAAGTAGATGGTATCAAACATTCTGGTAAAGTAAAATCAGTCGTAGTTGACGATTCCAAAGGCTCAGAACACGACGAATCTTGAAGTAGTCCAAGGCTGAGTAGATTAGTTTGTAGACAGCTGGGCCAATCAACATTAGCTTGAAGCCAACTTTCGTAGTATTTTCTGAAGTCTTTCGTATTCCGGTTACTTTTTTGCCATTTCCTAACTGCAGATCGAGTAAACTTTGTACAGAATTCTCTAAGTATTTCTATTTCGTCTTCAGATAAACTGGAACCCAAACGTTGCACCACTGCTTCGAACAATACTTCATGGTTAAATGCCGGCTTCTTGCTTTGTAAAACGACAAATAGGTCCAAGTTGGTAGAAAAATTTGTCATTTTTAGGTTTTAGCAGGAGTACAGATGTTCACAGTTATACAGAATAATTGCGATTATCGCTCTCGGAAAAATGTCTGGTCTATTTATTGATGTGAGCTAATGATGATTCCTTTACCACTTCGTTAAGTAATCACCTACTTATTTATCAATCACTTATCAGAATTAATTAAGGGATCTCATTAAATCTTATAACTAATTACTCAAGAAATAATTACAAACTATTTACAACCAAAATAAATTAAGTATAATCCCATTACTGAATATAGTTCATTAAACATGCACAATAATCGCCTCATTACCGGAAAAATATTTAATTGTTTATATTTTAAGCGATCATAATTAATCAAAAAATTGTTTGATTTATAATTTGAGTATAAAATATACAAAATATAAATATTCAAGACGTGTATTGATAAAATAATCCGCCAGGACTCACAAAAAAAACATCGATTTTTAAAAAAAAAACCGCAGCAATTACTGAAATATGCACTACGCCAAAAAATCACAAATAATTATTTTTATTACCATCTGCGAGGATATAACGGTTTCTCTTGCGGTTTCAGAGATATTTGGACTTTTTCATGCCGTCCCATACAAATTTTAAGGAAAAAAATTATAACTCATCAGTTTCCAAACGCAATCCTACCAAAATAATATTTTAGCATTATAACTGCAAATGAAACCAATCCCCATCAAAAAATTATAAAAATGAGAACTTCGATTTCTATGTCCTCTAGAGCCGATTTTCGTCCCACAGTGCAGCGCGACACGAAGTTCGTTACTACATCGGCCATTTTCGAATCTTTGGACATTGGCGCGCGGGGCAGCGAAGGACGCGGTCGTGTGCAGGACGCTTCGGAAAGATTTCACACGCAAAAATAAGCATTTATGTTCTTTTTATTTTCGGTTTATCTTAATTACCTCTTGTATTTTGGTATTTTTTCTTATTTCATTGTATGGTATACCTATTTGAGATTGTATTTATTGATATTGGTAATCGCTAAAGTAGTATTTAAGACTAAAATATCGACCTTGAAATGAAGAATAGGAGTTGGGTACGATTGGAACAATGTGCCTGTGGACGTTTGAAACGTTTCAATCGTCCCGGTGTTCCAACCGTCCCTTTTTAACCGACTTTAACCAGAATGGAGGAGATATGATTTTTTCATGTACTAATGTTACTTTTAGTAGGTAATGAATTTTTAATTTATATAAACCTGAATAAAAGCTCACAAACTAAGGTGTATAATGTATATAGGTAATGTGTTTAAACCTGAAAAAAAAAGCTTACAAACTAAGGTGTATGTATATATTTAGGTATGCATTTTTATGTGTATAATCCTGAAAAAAAAAGCTTACAAAATAAGGTGTATGTATATATTTAGGTATACATTTTTATGTGTATAATTCTGAAAAAAAAGCTTACAAACTAAGGTGTATATATTTAGGTATGCATTTTAATGTGTATAAGTAAACCTTGCTTTTGCTTTGTCGTGCTTTTTCACATTTAAGTGTTTACCTACATAAGTATATAAATGTATACGTAGGTATACATACTTTGGTCATGATTGAAACATGGTTATGATTGAAACATGTTTGTTTGTATGAGAAATGATATTCCCCTTTTTAAGCATTATTATGCCATTATAGCTAATTAATAGATTATATCTATGTTGATAATATGATATGTTAATTATTAGTTCAACTTCTACCTGCTATCGATGAATATAAAAATATTTATTAACTACCTCTACCTCTAAAACTTTCTTTCAGTAATAATCATAGAAATAGTTATAGTTACGTTACCATTTTATCATGACCTCATCAAATACTCATGTAGTATAGAAAACCGTTTAAACCTATTAAATATGTCAAATAATGACAAAGTTATTTGAAGTGTTTCAATTAACCCACATACCGTTTCAATTGTCCCTAGCATGGGGTCAATTGAACCAATTTACCCGGTCCTCTTCTTTCGGCAATAGCGGCGTAGTTATTTGAGATAGAGCTACAAAATATACTTTATTTAAAAGCCAGATTACCATACTTTATATGACCAAACTATTGAATCCGTGACTTTAATAGATTCTTCGCTATACGCTGTTAAAGTGAAAGTGGTTCAATCGTACCCACCCTACCCTACAGGGTTTCTTTTCATAATGTACGTGAGCACTAAGAAAGGGTTTTTTCAAAATTCACTCCCTAAGGATGATTTGAAGGGTGATTGCGGGCAGGTTTGATTGTCCCTTAAGTGGGTCTAATCAGACTAGTAAAATCAAATTTAGATTTTAAGTTTTAAGTAGAATCATTTTTAAATTTTTAAATTACTTTTAGTGTTTTTGTGTTTGGTATGTCCTAAAATCGTCTTTGTAATTGTAATTGTAATTTTTAAATAACCCGATATGGATCTCGATGTCCGAAATAAAAGTTTTTTTTTTTTTTTTTTTAAAGGGGTTAAAATATGGGGAGTATCGGGAAACTTATTCTACGCGTAGGAAGTGGCACGCGTCCTCTGGTAATATATAAAACAGTCCCGTGACGTGATCTAATAGTAGCCCGAACTACTAGACCTAGCGTCTTGAAATTTAGAGTTAGTATTCCTTGGGTACCGTAAACAGTACTACACAAGCCTTTATTCCCTTAGCCACCTCTTACGACTTCCACGGGAAGTCATGGAGTGGCACTTTTCTAACCCGGCAACCACTCGGGGAACCCATAACTTTTAACGTGTATTTTAAACCTCATATCTATTAATAGGTTCACTTTGCATGAAAGTGTCCCACTAAGGAACTACTTACCTCATTTTGGCATTATTATCTCGTTTATAAAAAGGATAACCCTATTTGTACATAACCAACGCACGTGTAAACCGAATGGAACAGCTGAATCATTCTTCAATTTCATCGTTGAAAATTATATTTAAAGCATAGAAAGAAATTATTCCGTATTTTGTAAATAAGAATAGGTACATTACTGTATTGTGATGGTGAAATACGTTTTGATAATATAGGTTATTTTTCTAAGTTGACATTGTATTATACATATATAATAGTTACGACCACCAAAACTGCCCTCATTAGAAAAAACGGCGTTTAAAAATAGCAAATGTAATAGTGATCTTAACTCTTTAGACAGGGTTCAATTTGCTTTGACCATCAAATTGCGCTTGCTTCCTTTTTAGTTAGAGTGGTATATATGTGTCATTCTGCACATTTTAATAGATCTTTGCGGTTGCAAGCATTCTTGCAATGCACTTACTCGTAAAGGTTAAATAATAGAAAATGTTTTAGTATTCAATCTGTCTTACGCTATGAAACTGTTTTCTGTACATAAATGTATGTATATCATTTAATACAATACATTTATTGCAAACCAAACAAAAACATACAGAGAAACAGTACAATTAAAAATAACACAGGTAAACAACATTACAGGCGGTCGTATCGCTGATAAGCGATCTCTTCCAGAGAACATTAGTAGGGATAAGGTGTCAAATTAAAATATTTTACACAGTAGTTGGAGCAGACTTCACGCGAGCAATAACAAGAAAACTATGTAAGTTATTAAACTTGAGATTCTTAAAAAGAAAAATTAAAAATGAAAATAAAATAACTAGAAAAAATTAAAAATATACGTATACTACACAAATAAATAGGTAAGAAAATATATACAAATACAAATAAATATTGAAAATATCCGCCAAATCTAAATGCCAAGATCGTAAAAAAAAATGTCAATATCGTAACAAGTGGAAAGAAGTGGGCTCTGCCCTCCCCTCTGGGAAACAGGCGTGATTTAATGTATGTATATGTGTACAAATAAAAACAAAATATACATATAATGACTTACATAAATGATAAATAATTACATATAAACACTTAAATAAGTATCCTCAACAGGGAAAACATTAAAAAGACAGCCACACGACAGAAATTAATTGAGACAATACAATTATGACTGCAACAAGAAATCCTCAAGAAGAAGTTTCTTAAATATAGGCAAAGATTAAACATCATGGCTACGCCGCATATTCCGTGTCAAAATTCTTGATTTATTTGACTAAACACAGTCAATCCAATGACTAAGGGCATGTTGTTTGATCAGTAGTTAAACGAACTAGTCGTTAATAGTTAAATCTCAAGGAAATATGTCAAATTTTCAATTCCTTTTTCGAATTTTAACAATTAGTTGAGTTGACTATTGATCAAACAACACGCCCTTAATGTGACAAAACTAACCTAATGTAATTATTTTAAATTTAAACTTTTATTAAAATTTCCTTCATTTAGAGCGGAAGAATCACGCGATGCACACCCTCCACTCGACAGTCACGCAATTATTATATTATGAACTTTCCTAAACAACTTGAATTATGTGGTAGTTAAAAAATATGACACGTATTTTATTTTTAAGCTCTAACTGGCGTTCTGTGGGTCCATTATACTTAATCGCGTTATCACAGAATTTTTATATTAATAGTGATTTCTATTGCTATGCTGACTTTCTTGACGTATTATCTTAGTGTCTAAATTGACGGCGAGTTTGGTAGTGAAGTGGCCCTGCCTACGAAGCTAACGGTCCTGCGTTTAAATCCCGGTAAGAGTAGATATTTGTGTGATGAGCGCGAATATTTTGTTCGCGAGTTATGGATATTTTCTAAGTATTTAAGTATAATATTTCTCTATATAAGTATTTATATCGTTGTCCTGCTGTGCCTATGTATTACCCGTCTTTCTAGTTGTTTAGCCGTGTAATGCAAATCGAATAGCTAACTAATTTAAATTATAAACTTTAGGTGCTATAATTATAATTATTAAGTAAGTACAATGTAAGATTTTTGAGCTAAAGGGCTCTCTTAATGTTGCTGTGCCCAACAGGGTCCATAAATTAAGTCATAATATTAATTACTGTAATAGCTTAAGTTAGCCTGTGAACTGCCAACACGTTGTGGATGCAATAAACGTTTGAGTATTTAGAATAGAACAAAAAAGAAATAGAATAGAAATAGAATAGAAATAGAATAGAAATAGAACAGAAATAGAAAATAAATAGAACAGGAATAGAATAGAAATAGAATAGAAATAGAATAGAAATAGAATAGAAATAGAATAGAAATACAATAGAAATAGAATAGAAATAGAATAGAAATAGAATAGAAATAGAATAGAAATAGAATAGAAATTGAATAGAAATTGAATAGAAATTGAATAGAAATTGAATAGAAATTGAATAGAAATTGAATAGAAATAGAATAGAAATAGAATAAAATAGAATATAATTACAATAGGAAAATAATAGAAATATAACATAATTAAATAGAATAGAAATAGCAAAATTTTACACAATGCATATATTATTATACAAAAAGGAAAGGAAAGGTAATATACAGCAAAACAAAGTTTCAAGTATCAAATATTATGATGTCGCGGCGTGGCGGACCACGACCCAAGACGCTGTTTTTCAGAGGCCCCTATTTGATTAGTTGGGATTCAAAAATCTTCATACTGATGCATCTGTCCTATACAAACTGCGTCGTGACCGGGTCAGCCACTTTACTGTGACCCATTTCCTTGCGAGACCCTCTTACCCGCGGTTTTTGTTGTCCCACAAAGCTATTGTACAGCCCATACAAATCTATTACCGGTTGATTTGGACACGGTCTGGTATGACTATGAAGTCCGTTGGCAAAAGGATCAAACGTGGAAAGGTATTGGGATTTCTAAATAAGGAATCGAGGTTTTGTTCGGATTTTTGCTTTTAAAATATATCAACAATGACGTTTTTTCGTTTTAGATGCCATGTTTTTTTATAAATGAAGTCCGGATATTCTTTTTTCCTATATTCTGTAGGTATAGTTTATTTTCTAACGTGTTACATAGCTGTATTATTGCAGAGATAAGAGATATACAGATCAAAAGTCGACGGGTCGGAAGGGGCCGCCCTAGGCGTATTTTTTCGAGTCAAATCGGAGAAATACTGGAAAAGGGCCGAATCTTAAGTACCCTAAACCGACGTGCGTGCATGACTCGATGTATGAATGTGGAAGCGAAAGAAAGTCAAGATCGTAGCAAATGGAAAGAAGTGGTCTCTGCCTACCCCTCTGGGAAACAGGCGTGATTTAATGTATGTATGTATTATTGCTTAAAATAAACCTGCCACCATTTTGTCACCAGAACTGGTGCCATACAATGGAGTGACTTAACTATTTTATTATGTGTTTTTTGTTTATGTGTTTTTGTAGGTTTTGAAAACACCTGTCATCTGCATTGGTGTATTTCATTGACGTAGCTAATGCAGCTGTCACACAGAGGCAGAATAGTGGACAGCAGAGTACTGCTTCTACGTGAACGCACAAATCAGTTCTGAGGTGTGATTCTCTCAAAAACGCGGTCGGACGACCGAACCAGTCAATGTCGCAGCGGTGAGTTTGACAAAACACTTTTGAGCGCGTGCGTTTTCAATTCGGCAGCATGGCATCTGTCGATGAGATCGAACGTATGATGCTGCCCAATGGAGAATATACGCGCTGAAATTTATTTGTTCGCTCTGACGGGACTACTTAAACTAGCCGCTGTCTCAGCTTGACCGTTCACACTGGAGCAGTACTCTTCTGTGCACTGCTCTGCCTTACTATTCTGCTTTCTTGTGAAACCAGTATAAGGTTAAAAGCCAATGGATACAAGCGGTGCAGGACTGGTCCTTGTGGCAAACGTTGGGGGATGCCTCTGTGGAATGGACATCTTTTGGCGAATCGATATTGATGTTGATGATGCTTTTCATCAAAAAAAATATGTTATGATAAACCGCCATAATAAATTAACACTCAATGACACAAGCTTGGTCTGCTAAAGGTGATATGTGATTTGGTCAGCTTGTCTGTATACGTGAGTGCCAAAATGGCCCTAACGTTCAAGACTACGGTGCTAACGTAAGCAGTAAAGTTCCAATTCAATCTAGATGCTGCAGAAGTAAACTTTAATATGTTGCTTCTTGTGTTATTTGTTTGTTCTGTTGTTGTTGTGAACTTATTTTTGCAGACCCGTGCGCCAGACAGTATAAAGCTTTCTTTTAAATTTAAAGTAAACTCCATTTTGTTCAAAGCGAGCTGAGAACACTGGCATCGTTTACACGGAGCCAGAATAAAAATGTCCGCGTATAAATATTCAGCGGGGACACAAGTTTGCACTCCCCGACGTATGCAGGCTATATTTTTGAAAATCACCGGCTAGTGGTGAAATATTGTGCAAGAGGGAGCGATAATATCTATGACTACAGTCTCTCGCTCTGTGATCAACGGTACTGCACTTTAGAGCTTTTGTTTAAATCCACATGAAAGTTTATTACCGCGTTTTTGTTACTTTTTCATGAATTCTCTTTTTATCTGTCTGTTTGGTGCAACTGCATTTGCATTTTAATTAATTTCTAGAAGAGACAGACAATTAAAATTTAAAATATACTCGTTGGTTAAAACTGGATGGAAATGTAACATTGCATAATTATACGGGGGTCCCCCAGAATCCCTAACAACATTTGTCCTAATCCTAACACATCGTTTGTCCGAATTTTAATTTGCCCTAAACGGGTTTTCAGATGAGTCAGGCAACATTTTAAGTTCTCCAATTATATCTCCGGTTCGGTTGCATAAAGACAAACGACGATTATGGATTCCATAGGGGAACCACCAAAAGTATAGTTGGCAACAAAAGGACATGTTCTCGAAAGTTTATTTCCGTTTAATAGAAACTTTTGGCGTTTGACTAGAATGTAAGAAAATTGGGTGCCAGAAGACTTCATTTTTGTTCCTTTCTTTTTAATTCCTATTCCATTCTTAAAAGCTTAACGGAGTTTAAAGTGATTGGTTAAGTCTGTGCCTCCTGTGACAAGTGATACAACTTGAGTTGTAGCAGTTAACGTGTTCTTTCATGAAACAACTTAAAAAAAAATAACGCATCGTTTGCTCCAACTCCCGTGTTCCTAGGCCTTCTAGTTTCCAAGATACTTTCGTGTAAAATGATACAATTGACCCTTTTTTTTCCATTTTCCGTGTTTAATGATATTTCTCTAGTTAAAACACTTCAAAAAACCATAACTATATATTTTTTTTCGTGCCTCATGACATATCTTAAAATGTATTATTAATCACTGTTTTTATGCCTTTAAAAATGTCTGTGTCTTTTGATATAACTCGAGTTATATCATTTATCACCAGAGTTTTGCGTATTTTGAAAGATACAACTTGAGTTAGATCAAAAATTAACCCTATATTTGCTTCAATTGGTAGGTATGTGTTAAATGATACAACTCGAGTTATATCAAATGTCTTCAAATATTTCCTAATCTTTGCAAATGTATAAGTCAGTTGTATCAAAAATGTGAGAATATTACGACCATTTAGAACCTATAAAGTTTGGTGCACAGTGATACAATTACCTACTATAAAATAATATAATAAGCATACACCAACTGAGCTAGTCCCAAACTAAGCTCTAGGCTTATACTTTGGGTACTAGACAACGATACATTAAATACTTAAATAGAGAAATATATCTTAAATATATATCTAAACAAATTTATTGATACTTACCATAGAACCGGGTCATAAAAAAGTGTAATATTATGTAAATCGTAAGGTCTACTAATATTACTTTGTTGTGACAGAGTGTTGTAAAGGTTAAGAATAAAATAGTTTATCATTAATAGTTATGCAAAAAGAGACCAATAATAAATATCCGGTTTCGAGATATAGCCGTTGTTAGGTAAAAATAATAATTTATTACTTTCTAGTATGTTTTCTTAAACATAAATAACCCAAATTGATAGAACATAGTATGATGTACTTTATTAAGCACATGTTATGATGTTATACAAATTAACTGGAGTAATCGTAGGTTTTTAAAAAAAACAATGTAGTAGGACGTTTTCTATGCAACTTATATTTGCTTTATTGCTGTCGATCGTAATTCAATGAAAGCGACCATTTTTATGCTGATTTATGCTGATTACAATATTGCATTCTTTTAGTTTTTGGAGTACCTATTCGTAGGCTATAGAACTAATATTTGTTATCCTGCTTTCGATCGTAATTCAATGAAAGCGATCACTTTTTTAGCTGACATGCTGATTACAAAATCGCATTCTTGTTTTTTGGAGTATTCATAGGTTTTATAAAAAAACAATGTAGTTGGACGTTTTATATAGAACTTATATTTGCTATCCTGCTTCCGATCGTAATTTTAATAAAAGCGACCATTACTTTAACCGACTTAACTGATTACAATATTGCATTCTTGTATTTTTATAAAGAGAGCTATATGCTATATTACTCTAGTTGTCTCATGCTCATTATAAATACAAGATTGTAGTATTTATATAGAAAGAGCTAAATGCTGATTGTAATAAGTAAAACACTCATTTAAATTATTTTTATTTTATCAAAGGTTATAAAAACATCACTGCGAAAACTACCAAACATGAGGTTGAACGAAAAACAAAAATTGCTCAAAGCGACTATCTGCCTAGTCGTTGTAAGTAGTGAATGTGCTCACTTGATAAGTACATTTGTTTGTATTCCGACTAGTCGACTAATAGAAGATTGGCTGTGTTCTGCAGATTAAAAATATCATCTTTTAACGGACAAAATAGACAAAATCAAGTACTTTGGCGGCTTTCGACATTATAGAACCCACATGTCGTTATTGGCGGTTTTATACATAATGGTATAATTTAATGAATTGGCGTGGTTAAATAAGTCCCTTTCAACATAACGTAGGTTAAACAATCTAGTTTACGAAGGCATAGCTAACTCATTTTCCGAAAAAAATAGTCTGGTGTCTTTCTACATAACTAATGGCCATAGTGTCTCTACGTCATCGAGGGTGGGAGCGGACGCTCGCTGTGTTGCCATGAACCGACGCGTAAGTATGATTTCTATTGTAGGTAATTTAATAAATGTTAATATCCTTTTACGGTTGCGATATATTATGATCTACATGTGTGTCGCTTACTAGTTATTTGTGTAAAATATTATGACAAGATAAAAACGGTAAAAATCTCTCGGAGAGAAACAGGTATTTACCAACCAACGTGTTTTATTTTGTGAAGTGGCAGGTTAGTAAATGCTACTGTTCTGTGGTGACTTAAATTATTGTATCAAATTCAGTATGTAATTCAGGTGGACCATGCGCTATGTCACTTAACTACCTACTCGTACTTCCTACTTCGACTGACGGCGAGCTTAATTTAAATTACTTTATTTCTTACCTAGCTGAGGTTTAGTTATCATTATTTTCATGTTTTGTAGGTGATTATTGAGAATTATTATTTGATTTGTTGTGTAGGTGTCTATATAGTTTTTGTTTTGAATGGCAATATGCACAGTTTAATTTACCTACTGTATGGTTGCAACATCGTAATTTTGCTTTGAAATTAAAGAGTGTAAGTTAATTTGTTTACCCAGTGATTTAATGTCATCATGTTTAGTACAAAGATATCATGATTGATATTATTTGTTTTAATCAATTACTTACTCTCCTTAGAGCTCCTTGATTACACTTTTTTGTGTTAAATAATA
This sequence comes from Acleris laterana, assembly GCA_963966035.1. Taxonomy (NCBI): domain Eukaryota; kingdom Metazoa; phylum Arthropoda; class Insecta; order Lepidoptera; family Tortricidae; genus Acleris; species Acleris laterana. The sequence goes on from OZ014443.1 coordinate 1,030,832, forward strand.
CAATTCGAGTTGTATCATCTTACACGGGTTAAATAAATCAATCTGAAATGTAAAATGATACATTATGGACGTTTCTTTGAATATCTCAAAATCTATAACTAGTATCATTAATTTTGTCAAACCAGTTAATAAAGTGATATTATATGTTATAAAAATCGGTAACAATTTTCAAAAAAATCTATCCGTTTAGAAGCAGTATTTTTTTTAAACTTGTTTTCGCTCTCCTGAAAAATCGTGTTTTTCGAGTTGTATCACTTGTCACAGGAGGCACAGAAGTGTCCGCGGGTCTTTTTTTCAGGAGAGTATAGGCATTGCCTATAAAACCATTAAAAATAATAGTAAATTATGGTTTTATTAAAATTGATTGACTTAAATAACGCCTGCTAAAACATCTGAGCATCGAATATGACTAAAGATTGTTTGCTTTTTGTTTTAATTTAAATCAAAATATTATTAAGATGTAACTCAAAACATATTGCTATTCCTCTTTAATAATAAATTTTTATACGCTTACTAATTATACTATTACTTTTAACGGATAAGTTCGCCTTTGTACTTATTTTTTTTAATGTTGTTTGTGTGTTTGCATTTGTTTTCTATTCTTGTACAATAAAGAGTAGGTATACATACAAGAATTATTATACATAGGTAATTTTGCTTTCGATGATAATTATATTTCCTCTATCGTAAGTAACATTAAAAATGTAATCATAATTGTACAAATATAGATATAGTAAAGATAATAAACGTCTCCCAAAGCCTATGCGAGTTTTTTCTATAAGAATAGTCAGTTCAAGTTAGCCTATAAGTTATTATGTTTGCCTGTTTCTATTATCTGCGGGGCCGGTCTAGACTTCAATGGAGGGACGACCTTAATACATCTCGCAGCCTGAATACTAACCGAGGAGTCGCAGACTAGAACAGCACCAGCGGTATCTGTAGCAAAGAAAACGCTTCAATTGTGACTAAAGAAAAAGGTGAGAGTTCATTGTCTGTCTGTCTGTATGTCACAGCAGTATTTTTTCTGAAGCTAGAGAAGCTATCAAATTGAAATTTGGCGTAGTTGTATAACATGCTTGCCCGGATCTATTTTTAGTAAAAACAGTTATGTTTTAATGTCTAAATATTTGACAAGGGGTCTAGAATGCGGGGTTGGAAAATGACAGTGATTTGATTGTAGCAAACGGGATGTCATATCAAAGAGCTCAATTTGTTAGTTACAAAACTATTTCTTAATAACTTTCCGTGATGTAATTTTAAACATTATAGACACATGCTGCGAAAAGACAAATCTAGTTTAGTTTCAAATGTTTATACACACATCAAAAATGACGGATATTTTTGATCCTTGGGCATTTAAGATAGGTTGTCTCAAAATGTATGGAGCTGTAAGCAACTCGCTCTTGCTTCACTTTGGTATGGCAGTATATACATACATACATACATTAAATCACGCCTGTTTCCTAGAGGGGTAGGCAGAGACCATTTCTTTCCACTTGCTACGATCTTGACAGATATAGCTTTAAATAATATATAATCACTATCTCCTGAACCCTGCAAGATATCGAAATATCCAAAAACTACTAAGATAGCAATTTTCACATAAATTTGGAATTTACTTTGAAATCACAAAAAATACTTCAATTTTATTTATTAGTATACTTAGATATCATTATTTTCATATTTATTTAACAGCCTATAATGTCCCACTGCTGGGCTCCCTTCCTTTCTTACGTAGCCTATCTTGGGTGTCTCCCATCAGTCTTGATTAAAGGCATCATCTTCCAACATGCGACAGACATGCCCAACCCATCCCCATTTGAGCTTGGTGGCTGCTTGGGTTACAATACACACCAAGGTTAAGACCAAGTCTGCGCTTCGTAGGTGAGAATTGGAAGAATGCACATAAGTGACGTTGAAAGGTTTCCCTTCATCGAACAATAACTCCTCTGGACGTTTTCGGCGTATCTAGCGACCTCCTTGTCTAGTCGTGCCTGGAAGGAGACTTTTTGCCCTATCATGATATCATTAAACAATTGCAATACATACTGTAGCTTTAATGCTATTTGATAGTGTAGTGTATAAAAATAGTGCCGCATCACTAGAGCGTCAATGATTAGCAGTTTTCCGTTAAAGTGGACTTTCTGTGGTAATTTTCTTCTGTCTCTTTACTTCATGCCAAACGTGATTTACGTAAAAACAATGATTCATAATTCAAAGAAAACTGCACCTTAAACATACACCACATACATTACATATTTGTTCACTAATGTTTTGTTCGCATGAAGAATGCTTCTTACAAATAGTTTACCATCCCAAAAAGGACCTATAGATTTTTATGGTTAACATTTAAAGTTGCAAATCGTTTGACTTTACATTAACCGATAGTATAAAACGGAAACATTCCCCAGGGTAGTTCTCAATAAATATGTGTAGTTTCGAGGAACATTAATCATTTTATTCGTGTGAGAATTTTAATAATTTTGTAGAATCGGTCCCGTTGCCAATGTACATTATGTTTGAAATATCGAAGTGACCTACTATAAGGACATTTCTAACAGCCGCCGTTTTTTTTCACAGTTTTTTTTATGTATACAACTGCAGGAATATCATTCAGTTTTTAACCCCGCTAACGTCTGTGGATCTGTGTAGCTGTGGGTGTGGCAACGTAACTCCCAAATGGAAGAAGCCACTTTTAATTATTTTTTTAATAGAAAACTGGTTTTTACAAGAGTGGTTCTTAGCTAGTTTTAATAAAAATAATGCGCTGTTTAAGATATATCTGAGGCCCCAGCCAAGGCGCATTCGACGTTCGTCATCGTTAACCAAATTTTATAGGACTGACTTAAGCTGTCAGACGGTCGCGTCGAGCGTCTACGTCAATTCAAAAGGATGATGGTCAGTTTTGTATGGACACTGGCCTAAAAACCAATAATGACAAGCCATATGTCCTTTGAAAGATTTTTTCATATTCTACAACTTTTTGTATGGCGGGAAATCTTAAATCGCTGTGTGAAATATTTAAAAATCTGGAACATCGGACACCGACATAGACGACGTTAGAATAATTACTTGGAAAAACAGCGGTCTTTGCATGGCAATAACTTTTTTCACACAAAGATTTCGAACCACCTGTCATAGTAATAGTTTTACAACTTAGAATTACCTATTCGGGGACATATCGCTTGTCCTTATTGGTCATTAGGCCAATAAGCTCACCCTCCTTTTTTGACCGTTTTCGGAAATCGTTCACGTTAACATTAAGCTACTTGCCTAGCCTCACATTTCTAAAAAAAGAGGTCGCCGATTTATGTCAGGATGTTTTATCATTTAAAAATGCTCAGAGATGCGTGAAACTAACCTCATGCGCAGTTTAGTCCACAAGAGAAAATACTCTCTAACTGAACAGTTATCCTCACGTGATATCCATGGACTTATTTCTCTGATGGCGATTGTCATGAACAGGAGTAAAGCCATTGATTACAAAATTAAATAAATAAAGAAATATCAGGGGACAATCTCACATCAAATGACCTAGTCCCAAACTAAGCTAGTTAGTAGTCTGTTTGCGTTGAGAATACAGGGTATCATCGTTGTTCGCTGGGCTAGAAACGTCCCTTAACCAATCAGGTTGCTCAAAATTAGGTCTATTTTTATCCTCACGCCTGCAATTAAATACCAGAGTCCCCACTCTAGGCAGAGCTACAGAATTACCTACAACTCTGAAAACTTGTTGATAATTCTGTAACCACATTTTGCACAATAAGGCTAAGATGTTTACAAGTGTATTATTGACAGGTTGCAATCCCATCGCCTTTATTCCCTTAGTCGCCTCTTACGACATCCACGGGAAGACATAGGCTGACACTATTCGAACCCAGCAACTACACCGTCCATTAACCTTAATCTTTTCAAATATAATTTGTTTGAATTTTAACTTCACTGTTAATATACCTTTATCTTGTAATTGGATTGATGATACTCTGCATTCTTAACACAAACGGTCTATAGACATCGATAAACATACGTATAAATAGAAATACATACATACATACATACATACATACATTAAATCACGCCTGTTTCCCAGAGGGGTAGGCAGAGACCACTTCTTTCCATTTGCTACGATCTTGACAAATTTATTTCGCTTCTTCCACATTCATACATCG